>CANSNZ010000580.1:0-600000 GCA_947646795.1 Beta lomatogona | reverse complement strand
TTATGAAGGATTTTTCTAGGGAAATTTCCTCAGGTGCCTCTGAGGTTTGGTGTAATTTCCAAGATACCCCCACATTTGGGGAATTCCTCATATACCCCTGAGGTTTGTGTTTGGGGCTAAAATACCCTTTCTATGGATGAAAACATAACGCCGTTAGGTTTTCCTCACTCTCTCTCCACCCATCATCCTCCATTGATGAACATGGAAGCTTTCTCTCTCCTCCCACCCCACTCTAAAGCCTTAACCACCCAACCCCCACCACCTCCCCTCCTCCCACCCTGCAACCCCACCCTGCGCACCCCCCCCCACCCCCGCAACCCCCTCCCCAACCCCCCATGAAGGCCGCAACCCCCATTTTCGCAATCTCTCTCCCTCTGTTTTTCCTAAATCCCAAATCTCCGATTGAAGAAGATCGATTTTTCTCCGGCCTGCTAACTCATTGTTCGATCTTCTTCGTCGGCCATTGATTTCGTCGGGCATCGATTTCTTCACTGCTCATTAACCAAACCGAACCGGGCATCGATTTCGACGGGGTGGGGAAGGGGTGGGGTTTTGGGCGTCGATTTCGACAGGGTTCGAGGGTCGATTTGGACGGGCCGGGGTGGGGTGGGGTGGGGAGGGGGGTGGGGTTCTCGCGACGGGGTGGGGGGGAGGGCCTGCTGGGGTCTGGGGAAGCTACGGGGGGGGGGGGGGGGCTGTCAGGTGGTGGGAGGGTGGGGGAGGGGGCTGCGGGGGGTGGGGGAAGGGGAGGTGGTGGGGGTTGGGTGATTAGGGCTTTAGAGTGGGATGGGAGGAGAGCGAAAGCTTCCATGTTCATCAATGGAGGATGATGGGTGGAGAGAGAGAAAGAAAATTGGGGAGAAGGAGAGGAAAACCTAACGTCGTTTGGTTTCCATCCATAGTAAGGGTATTTTCGCCCCAAACACAAACCTCAGGGGTATCTGAGGAATTCCCCATATATGGGGGTATCTTAGGAATTACGCTAAACCTCAGGGCTGAGGAAAGTTCCCATTTTTCTAACATATGCACCTAGAGCATAGGTTTAGCTATTTGTTTTTAGCTTTATTCAACATAATTAATAAATATGGCATATTATATTTATCAATTTTATTGAATAAAAGCTAAAAACAAATAGCTAAAACTATACACTAGATGCATAGATTAGAAAATCCGTATTATGAATAAGTGACATACTTTTTATAAAAAACTCTTGTGTCACTTATCTAGATAAGGTGGCTAGCAATATAGCTTACTTACTTTTTGTAGAACTTAATATCCATAGAGAAGATTTAGTTAAATCCCGACCTTAGCTCAGTTGGCAGAGCGGAAGACTGTAGTTGTTGTGCAGATAATCTTTAGGTCGCTGGTTCGATTCCGGCAGGTCGGACTTTTTTTAGTTTTTTACTCGCCTAGTTCATAAAACCTGGATCTACTTGTTTACGCGATTTTTCATGTGAGATTTCATTTGTTGCGATTTTTCAGTGAGATTTCATTTCTTGCGATTTTAAGATCTACTTCATGTGATTATTCATGCGATTCTTATAGTTTGTTTCATGAATTCAACTTCTTTGTTCTTCTCTCATGTTATTTCATGTTTTTAGGCATAATTTACATGTTATAAAGTTATGATTCGAATTTTTGGTATAACTTTTTAATGCATGTTTGTTTTATGGAATCAAATGATAATAATTTTTATGTTACAATTTGTAGATGCGCATATGTTGATGTGATTGTTCATTTGTTCTTGTTCGTTTCATCAAATCAATTTGTGAAGTTTTTCGAGTGGCCTAATATCAGTTAATTTTGCTTTGTGTTTTTGAAATATAATAGATATTTGTTGTTAATTTTGTTATAATTTTTTGTGATCTAGTTATAGATTTCCTGCATTGCCAATATTATTGTCTTATTTTCCTTTAACCTATGTTTTCAATCTTTATCAGAGATTTTTGGGTTAGCCTTATTAATTTCATAACGTTGTATTCCAGGTGGTTTGCGTAAATCGTCTCCCTTTCAATCTGCTTTCTGCTGTGGGAATTTGTGAGGTGTAAAGATGGTAAGTTAACTGTCAGTTTGCTTTGCTATGCTTCTTTACTGCCAATGTCGCCCAACGTTCATATCTGAATTGCTCTATCTCTTTGGTATATTGAGAAAGCAAATGTAATGTTCCTAGGTAATGATTCATACGAGAATCTGTAGAATTTATGATGAATTACTCCTGAATTTGAATTTTATTGATTGTTTGGCTTTGTGTGATTGAACAGCGTATGAATTGTATTTTTGCATCAAATTAGTACTGCCAAGCATTCTATAGTGTCTGATTGTTGATAAGGTCTTATGGGCCCAGTAATAGCCTATGTTACTCAAACTCTAGTACCCATATCCGACATTGGTACGTGTACGAGTCTCACACTCAGCTATTTAATAAAAGAAGTTCATGATTTTGGCCTAAAATGAAGTGTCAAATTGTCCCTATCTATGACGGAATGTCGAGGATCCGACGCGGGCACTTGAGGTAATTGAAGAATTCGAGTAACATATAGTGCTATACATATGTTTAGTGGAGAGGATCAGGATCATATGACGACTGTCGTACCATGAAAAAATTGTCTGTTTGATTATGTTGGTAGCAGATCGCTTTATACTTTATAGTACTTTTGAATTGAACAGTATACTGGATGGCTGTTACTGAAGAACAACATGCTTGTATATTTGTGTCTGTTCCAACTCAGCTTAGTTAGATCGTCTACCTTTTGCCTACTTAAGTAGGCCTCGTGCACTAGAATTGGGGTAAAACAAAAGTAATTTCCTCTTTGCCAAAGGCATTATCTCACATCTGCTTAGCCTTACGTTCTTTTACTTTTATGGATGTAAATAAAATGGAACCAAGTATCTATCCATGGTATTTTGGTGAAGGGTTCATGGCCCGGATCATTTTTGTGGCAATTGGAGTCTCAGATCTTGTGATAGTATGATCCTTACAAACAGGATTTTGCTAGCTTGTTGGTTGATCTGGTGCATTTTGTTGAGGAAATTTAATCGTGATATTGAAGATCATTTTCTATAGACTGTCCAATACGCTGAACTTATTAATTGCTTGGTTCATGTGGTGCATTCTTGTGAGGAACTTAATCTTAATATTAAAGTTCTTTTTTTCTATTTGAACTTTCCAATATGGGTTAGTTACTAATTGCTTGATATTTTATGGTATAGGTTGTTCTTGCAGCTTCTATCATCAGTAAATCTGGCAAAGGTAAGGATTTTGTCTCTGATCAATTAATTTGCATTTGTTGTATCCTGAAATTCGATAGTTGATAAAGTATTGATAAATGATAAATTATTGATAATATAATGGGTATTTCTAGGCGAATATGATACAACTCACTACCATCCAGTTTGTAATTAGGGAAGAACCGAATATCTATGTTACTTCGACACCCTCTTTCACCTTGGGTGTCGCGTGTCTACTCGACACGACACGCGACACGACGCTCGACACGGCTAGAAGAAGTATCCGAGTCGGGTATCAGAAAAGTGTCGAAATAGAGGTGTCGAAATCACCCTATGAGAAGAGAAAAAGAGAACAAAGAAAAGCACCTCGAAATAGCAAAGGATAAATTACAGATCTAGGGCTTGGATGACATACCTTAGATGTGAAACTGGAAAGTGAGGAGACCGACCTTAGGAAAATTAGCATGGGGATTTTGTTTTTCGATCAATTTCAAATTGAAAGGAGGACTCCATTGTTATCCGGTGCTATGATGTGATTGACACAGAGAGGGAGAACGAAGAGAACTGAAGAAGATGAAATAAAGATAGAGAAAGTGGAAGGTGGGAGGTCAAACGTGGGAAAGGGTTATTCTATAAAAAAAAGCAAAAACAAGTACTACTAAAAGCTTTAAGTGTTATAAAGAAAAGCAAAAATAAATACTTATTAAATGTTTGCATTGACAGCTGACTATTGGAACTAGTGTCATAGTGTGTACTGTGTACTTTGGAACATGGCCCTCATTTACTCTACTTATTAAACCAACGTGAAAAACAAATATCTGCTATACTTTAGTTATAAAAAATTTCAAAGGTAAAATTTTAAATTTAAGTTCTACCTACTTTTTAACAATTTTACAACTTTTTTTTACGGGAAATAAGGTGTCGGGATTTTTTTTTTCCGACACTTTTACGATACCCGTGTCTATAAAACTGGTCAAGACACTCTTTTGACCGTATCCCCGTATCGGCCATACTTTTGGAGTAGAGTGTCGGATCCTCCGATCCCTACTTGGATACGACACCCGTATCCGTGTCGGAGTAACATAGCCGAATATTACTTATATATGAACTGATTATATTTAATTGCTAACAAGATAATAAATAAGAAATAAATATGGTCACAATAATTTAAAGATTAGACAAATCATGGTGATGGAACAAAATTTATTCCAGGTAAGAATAAACACATTCAGCTAGGTATCGGGTTTCCAATCCGTACCTCTCTGTTAAAACTGAGTCCCCATTCCAACTAAATGACCCTTAAAAACTCTATGCTAATGGAGGGCTGACATGTTACTTTATCGGCTATTTGGTACACACAATAGAAAGGGAAAGTAACCAAGAAAAGGATATGCGAGGAATAGAATCAAGAAAGGGAACTAATTTTCTATATTTGGTTTGAATGGGGAATTCAGTCAAACCCCTTGGGACTAGTTTGTTTATAGAAAATTTAAGAAAGGGATATGACTCCTCTTCATTCACCTAATTCCATCACCACACTCACCGCGATTCCATCGCTACCGCTACTTACCCTTTCCCATAATTGCCACCAGTCCACTACCATTCCTTTCTTTTCACCAATTCACCACATATTTAAAAGCCGAAAGTGGTAAGTTGATGGTCAAAGCAAACGAAAGAATATCTATAATAGTAAAATTAGGTCCTCATCTTTTTTTAGGTATGACCCATGCTCCAAAAAAAAAAAATTAAAAGTGAACAAAGGGAAGAATCCACATCAAAGGCAATAATCCATGAATTATAAAACTTAAGAGTAATTAATACTTGAAATTAAAGGGTAGAAAGAGTAAAAAAAAGGCACAAACACAGGCCTATAGTGGTAAATGCCATTATTGTTGGATTGAAATCCATTAGTCATTGAAAGTGGGGGGTTTGATGTTTCTTTTTATTCGGTAAAAGGGGAGTATATAGATGGAGTCATCCCTCCTTTGGTAGACCACCCTCTCTCTCTCTCTTTTGGCTCCACTTTTTCTTTTG
This sequence comes from Beta lomatogona, assembly GCA_947646795.1. Lineage (NCBI taxonomy): Eukaryota > Viridiplantae > Streptophyta > Magnoliopsida > Caryophyllales > Amaranthaceae > Beta > Beta lomatogona. The sequence goes on along the minus strand of CANSNZ010000580.1, from coordinate 594,738 downwards.
TTGGGAATTGTTCCACAGGGTTAAAGAACAAACGTAGGTCTTTGTCGCCGATGGAGCCATGCGAATGTTGTAGGACGGGTCAAGGTCCTCGCCAGAGATGGTGAGGGGTGTTGTGAGGCTGTGGAGTAGAGGTGAGGGGAATAGGGAAATGAAAATGAAGGATTCAAGTCCTTGGATGGGGTGGGAAATTATGTTGGAGGGGTTTTGGGAAACTCCAAAAAGATAAAAGGGGAAAATCTAAAAAGGCCAACCAAACAACCACTAAGGGAAGCTGGGGTTTCAATTGCATTACCCTTTCTTGATTCCCCGGACCAAACACCATCTTAGTTATGTACCTCATCACTCGTTGCCGTAATTTTTAAGAACTATGATCTATGCAGTTAAATTTTATGCTTCATTTTTGGCATGAGGAGAAACACTATTACTTCATCAGATGTTGATTACGTATGCAGTATCCATAGATCCTTTGTAGTTTACAAAATTTTCTGCATCATGTTGTATATTAGTCAACCTATTAATTAGCAGGTTGGGATGAATTTCATTTTGGATGCTTGATTTAGAGTTGAATTTTAGCTAAAAATATGCTTATGGTTCTTCAGTGTCTTCCTTTTGCCTATTGAAGGTATCCTAGGATAGTAAAATTAGACTTTTAGTTGATATATGCCGTGTGCATTATTAATTGCAGTGAAATCTTAGATAATCTGATGAAAATGTTTTTCTGTACTTTACAATTGAGTTTTGTCATGGTGGCATTACTTCTTATGCAAACTTCTTTGCAGCTCTTGTGTCCAGGCAATTTGTGGACATGTCCCGCACAAGAATTGAAAGCCTTCTTGCTGCATTTCCCAAGTTGGTTGGAATAGGAAAGCAGCATACATATGTGGAGACTGAAAATGTCCGATATGTTTACCAGCCGATTGAAGCTCTGTATCTGCTTGTTGTTACAAACAAGCAGAGTAATATTTTGGAAGACTTGGAAACTCTAAGGATGCTTTCTAAGCTAGTATCCTTTGTTTGTCATTTCATGGATTAGATCATCCAGGTTGCAGAAAAATTAATTTCTTGATTTGAATTTTACTTTTACTTTTGTTGACTGAATTAAGAACAAAAGTCATTCAAAGTGAGATGATCGAAGTCTAAAACACATCAATTTTTTTTTTTTGCCCCTTCATGTGCTATCTTAGTATCTTTTTACTTCAAAATGTGCCTACATAATTTAATTCCGGATGTTGATTCTCTTTCAGTTACATTTCCCTGATTATATTATATTTTGTGGCACGAAACAGATTAAATTATTTGGAATTTTGGATCTGTTTTGTAACTCACACTTCCATTTCTTATTTAATTATATGTTTGAGGCATTAGAAGTTTGTCCTGATCATCTTGTATGCGCATGTACGTACTACTGAATACTGATGTTGTTTATTCTTGGTGTGTTTAGTTGCTCTTTTTGAAGTACCTTGTCTTGTTGCTGAATGAGAATTCATTTTCTGATTAATGTCATTCCTTAAGCATACAAAGGTACCAGAATATGCTTCTTCTTTGGATGAAGAAGGAATATGTAGAGCATCATTCGAGCTCATTTTTGCCTTTGATGAAATTATTTCTCTCGGGCACAAGGAAAATGTCACTCTTGCACAAGTAAAGCAGTACTGTGAGATGGAAAGTCATGAGGAGAAATTGCACAAGCTGGTGATAGCAAGCAAAATCAATGAAACCAAGGATATCATGAAGCGCAAAGCTGGTGAAATTGAGAAAAGCAAGGTATTTTTCTTGCTTTTCCTCTCTTCCTGCCTCTATGCCGTATTCATTTCCTAACAATAATATGCAACTTTGGTAGATCGAAAAGAATAGGGCTGATAAAGGTGGATACATGTCATCCATGGGCTCTGGAAGACTTGAAAGTACCTTTGGTGACATGAGCATATCTAGCAGTACCATTGGTTTTGGCAATGGTTCTGGGTTTGGAATCTCAACTGATCTGGATTCATTCCCAAGCAAGTCGAAAGGTGTGCTCTTTGCTTTTCTTATTGGTTCACGTAATCTATCTTTTGACATCAAAATCTAGCCAGGAGATAAAGCTGTGAATTTTGACCCCATATGAGCTTCTTTAGGGATATTGGGTTAATGTTGATGTTGATTGAAATCTTGCCAGGATGATAGGATATGTTGTAAATTTCTTGTGGTTAGATGCACACGAATTGTCCCATACCAGTGTTACCCAATGTGATCCCCCCTTTTTGTGAACGATGTTTCAATTCTCTCGTACCAGATTGAGGTGCACCAGTGCACCAATTTACTCCCTGGAACGCTCAGATCAGCATACCCAGTCCTTCAACGTCAACTTTCTCCCACAGCTAGAAGTTTGAAAGCCATCAAACCCACCAGAATCAAGGGAATTACCGGTTATAGAATTTAGATGGTTGAACTCTAGATCTCTCACCTAGATGTGGAATCTAGTTATTTAACATCGGGGGTTTTCTTCTGGTAGTTAAGCGCCAAGCTAGTCATATTTCCGTCAAATGTCGTTCCGGCCATTGTCTCTTGTGACCATGTTTGCTCTCCTGTCGTCTGACTCTAGATAATACGTTTTCTTTGGTTTTCTATTCTCTTTATCTAGGGGATTAGTGGGGTAGGTGGAAGAAATTAGGTCAAGTGGTCCTTTTTAAGTTTTGTCCCCAATGCACAGGTCAGCTTTTATTTACTTTTGGGGTCTTAAAATTGTTGTCGTTGTGTCTCCATAAATCAGATGCATATCCTAATTTAATAGCAACTTAACTCCTGATCATGTCTTTATGACAACTTTGCTAGTCATCACTTAGACTATCTGTGCTTTCTGCATTCTTTGCAATTGATATATTATTCTTAGTAAAACAGTGACTGGTTCTCCCATGCTGATTGTCTTTGTTTGGTTGACAGCATCAGCTCGTCCAGCTTCAGCTGTCAGTGCTCCGTCTAAGGGTCTTGGCATGAAGCTTGGTAAAACACAAGGGACAAACAAATTTTTGGAATCATTGAAAGCAGAAGGTGAAATGATTGTAGAGGATGTCCCACCAGCTTTAAGCAAGTCTAAAGCTGCTGCTCCACCACTAACTGATCCCCTAACATTGACTGTGGAGGAGAAGCTCAATGTGACGCTCAAACGAGAAGGTGGTCTTAGTAACTTCGACGTTCAAGGGACTTTGTCACTTCAGATACTTGAGGAGAAAGATGCTTATGTCCAAGTTCAGGTACTTATTGCTGCACCTAGTTTTTGCTACATGGTGGCCTCCTTAACCTACCCTTGATGTCTGACTATTTTGATGGGATCATTATATCATGACATTTCCTTAAAACTGCTTTGCTCTGAAATGTGATCACTTCCACAACTTTATTGAGAAGGGAAATGTGATCTCAATAATTCTTGTGATATATTAACAGGAACAGGCAACATGTTTTTGTGTTTATTTGTTTATATCAGCGGGGCATGTGTCTTATCATCTTTTAATTTTCTATGCTTTCGCCCATGCACTTTGTTACTAATTGTTCGTCTGCTATGTCACGTGTAACGTGCAGGTTGAGTCTGGTGGTAATCCTAGTGTCTTGTTCAAAACGCATCCTAACATCAACAAGGAGTTGTATTCAAATGAAAGTATATTGGGTCTAAAAGATCCTAACAGGCCTTTTCCTAGTGGCCAAGGAGATGGTGTTGGGCTTCTAAGATGGCGAATGCAGAGCACAGATGAATCAGCTGTTCCATTGACAAGTGAGTGTAAAGCTTTGCATACTTTATATGTGTCCAATGCTGATTGTTGGGTTTTTAATTTCTTATTTTTTATCTTCTCATAATTCCTTTTATTTTGCAGTCAATTGTTGGCCTTCTGTCTCTGGAAGTGACACCTACGTCAGCATTGAGTACGAAGCTTCGTCAATGTTTGATCTACAAAATGTTGTTGTCTCTGTACCCCTCCCTGCTCTAAGAGAGGCTCCAAATGTAACACAAATCGAGGGGGACTGGAAGTGAGTAAAAGTGATTAATCCTAGTATTCTACATTTTCTAAAGCTTTGTGAAATATGTCAAGCATGAGATCAACATCCAAAGTGAGAGTCCTGTCCTATTATGGCATGAATTGGCTCTCTGCTTTAGTTGGTGCTTATTGCAAACAGTGTTTTGATCTTGTGCTCCACTCTGTTGAAGAAACTGAAATAATTAGTATTTTAGTTGATCTCATTATCCTTCTGTGGTTCAACCATTATGTTGCTCTACATTCAATCATCTTGTTGGGGTCTATCTTGTGTTTACAGTACTGGAAAATCATGTTTGTGGGTATTTTTTTTGGCAGGTATGATCCTAGGAATTCTGTTTTGGAGTGGTCCCTTGTTCTGATTGACGACTCTAATCGCAGGTAAGAATCTTACGAGTATCGGCTGGTTCTTTCTCAGCGAAATATTTTTTGCAATTGAAAATTTTGTTTGGTAGAAGGAAAGAAGAAGAGGGATTTTAGTAGGTATCTTCAGTCCTAGGTTATGACATCTTTCCTAATATTGCAGTGGGGCTCTGGAGTTTGTTGTACCTGCTGCTGACTCATCAGCCTTCTTCCCCATTTCTGTGCGATTCACTGCCACAAATACATTCAGTGACCTAAAGGTATGCAAATTATCACAATCTTGATAGTTTACGAATTCCCAATGTTTGTATCGATTTGCAATATTAGTTGCTTTCCTTTTCAAACTCCACAATGCTGGGTTAGGAAATGAGATGACTTTCTGGCATTGTCTGTAAGACTGTAAGTATAGTTTCCTTTGCATCTTGATGGGGAGCGTCATATCAACGCAGATTCCATATCTTGTCGATTATTTGTCCCCAAATTCTATCCCTCTTTAGTTTTTGTTCGCGTTTTGTTTCTCACTTAATTTCATCTTTGTTGCGACCTATGCAGGTTGTCAACATCTTGCCTCTAAGAGGTGGATCTCCTCCAAAATTTACCCAGAGAATCCTGCTCTACACAGAAAATTACCAAGTGGTCTGATGGAAGCACTGTAGTGGACTGACATCATTTTTAAAATGGTAAGGAAAAAGGAGGAATTAGGAGACCCTCCGCACCAGGGGAATGCCTCATGTATTGTTTACAAGGATAGAATTTGAGGTAGGAGAATTACATGTTTCAATGAAAAAACTAGAGTCAACCAAATGCCATCATGCATTGTATTGTTTTGTGTGTGGACCTTGGCGTCTTAATGGATATCTTTCTTTACCTTCTTTGGTTACGATAGATTTAGTTTAATTGTTGAAATCACAACATTTGGTTCTTTTTGTTGTCACCTAATATTGTCGAGGATTGGTTTATAAAGCTTTTCTAGGAATCGGAGAGATTCAACTCCTATCGTAATTGAAATACTAGGCTAGACATTCTGCGATTGTAATAGAAAAGACATAAATATTGGTAAAGAATATTTCTAGCTTCGTAAATATCCTTTCAGTATCCTAGGAATTTTGTGAAGCTGTGGAAGTGTATTTGTTGCCACTTAGTAGTATATTCTGACCTTGATTTGAGATTTTGAGTATCTCAATGGTTAAAGCTATAGTATTTGGTTGTCAGGGACTAGCTTGTGGGTTGGAAGTGTCTTCGTATGTGCACTCTATTCATGCACATGCGTCTCTATTTGTTTCCCTTTGAATTAATAGGCAATGTTCAGGATTTCAGCTCCCAAATTCCAGTCAATTTTAGCTACTAAGCATGAGGACTGTGTATGTGCAGTTGTGCTTATCTTATTGCAATTTTCCCAAATTGATGCTAAGACAATTTTAGTTTGCAAGTATGTTTACCAAGTTGAATCAACTTACAAGTTACAAGATCAACACTATTCAGGAGGTTTTGTCATGTTGTTAATGAAAATTAGTACTTCCTCTGTTCTGACATAAGTGAAATACATCTCTCAAAAACATCTCACATAAAATAGAGAAGCGTTTCACTTATTTGAAAACGGAGGAAGTATTACTTATTGATAGAAATTTTTATACAATGTTATGGGATTGTCACATAAGGATAAGATAGCAAGATAAATAGTCAACGTTGAACCTAGGGGTGTTAACGAGCCGAACCGAGACCAAACATGTCAAGGCTCGGCTCAGCTCGAGAATGATTGAGGATCGGCTCGGCTCGAGCTCGAAGCTCGTCGAGCCTCAAATATTTGGGCTCGGCTCAAGCTCGAGAGGACAAAGTCCAAGCTCGGCTCGGCTCGAAACTTGGCTCGAAAAAGTTGGGCTTAGGCCCAATCGAGTAGGCCCAAGTCAATGTCTAAAGCTTCACTTAGGCGGTAGGCCCAACCGTATAGGCCAAGTATGCCCAAGAAAGTAGGTGAGCTTGTCCACTCACCCACCATATGCTTTTATGACTTGGTTTCCCTCTTAGCATTGCTAAGATTTCAATGTGGGACTCCATGGTTTGTTGAAGAAAAACAAACTCATCCTACCCATGCTTTTATAACTTGGTTTCCCTCTTAGCATTGCTAAGTTTTCAATGTGGGACTCCATGTTTTGTTTAAAACATCCTACCCATGTTTTTATAACTTGGTTTCCCTCTTAGCATTGCTAAAATTTCAATGTGGGACTCCAACTTTTGTTTAAGAAAAAACTCACTCTACATATTTTTTTATAACTTGGTTTCCCTCTTAACTTCACTAAAGTTTCAATGGGGGACTTCATGTTTTATTTAAAAACTTCCAACCTTGTAACAACAAGACTCTAAGTGCATTTAAATAATCAATTATTAAATAGTTTAATTATTAAATAATCAAATATTTTAATATATACTTCATTCCTTTTGTGAAGAAAATAGAGTATAAAGTTTGTTTTCCAACCAAGGAGGTACGAAATCAAACTCTAAGTTGAGATAAGGAGTAGTAGCTATTTATAAAGAAAATAAGATTGGTGCTTGTTTTCTTAACCAATGTGGGACTTTAGTGCCTAGTGGAGTACTATTTAAGGTCCAAGTTGGATTACATATTAAAATATAAATAGTAATGTAAATTTTATCGAACGTGTTTGCGAGCTTTCGAGCCGAACTCTATTAGGCTCAGGCTCGGCTCGTTAAGGTCTTGAGCCGATCCCGAACTCGAATCGAGCCCCTCCGAGCCGAGCTTTGACCGAGCCGAATCCGAATAGTTTGCGAGCCGTCCTGGCTCGTTAGCACCCCTAGTTGAACCTAATAGTACAATTTTGGTCTTTGGATGGTAATTTAGTCTTATGGTGGTGGTGGTAATAAAATGAGGACTATGCATGGAGAATAAGGCACATTGTACTGATTTTGGTCATTATGTTAGTAAACGTCATAGAAACCTTTCCTTCGTTGTTCTGTCTAGATTTTTTGGAACTTTTTAGGGTGCTATAATTTTGAAATTCACTAAAGAAAACAACAAGCAACTCATAAACTAACAAATGAAATATGGAATATTAAAATTTAGTCATGATAGAAAAGAAAAGGTCTATATTACAAAGTATCTACCATGCTCCCACCAATTAAAACTCAATACTCCATCTCATATTTTTAACACATCTTATGTCTACACATTATATAATTTGTTCATTTAAACAAAATATGTGACAAATGTGCAAAAAAATGTACTTGAAAGCATGCAGTTCTAGATGCAAATGGGGCCATGTTCTTTTCTCTTTTTTTTTGTTTTTGATTCCTATAATATTGTTGAATTACTGTCTATAATGTCACTCACGTGAAATTTATCAATTTAGTAAGTTATTGGCATATTACCCAAATCAAGGAACTGATTGCATATATCTCTTTACATTACACACCGAAACGTAACAACTTCTCTAGCTCCTTGACATGTGGAAAACAATTCAAGTGATCGACATGTGGCATATGTATTTGCTAAACGACATGTGGTTAATTTTTTCTAGCTTTATATAATAGTATGATGATGCATGAGGGTTGTTGGTGGACCATTTAGATGACAAAAATATGACTAAATTAGGTAGAAATAGTATAAACAAATGACAAAAAAGAAGATAAAATGAACAAATAATGCAAAAACCACATGCCAAAAGAGAGACTACTTTGGGAAAACTATATATATGGTATATTTAAGGTGTCCTCTTTTTACCTAAATTCAATTGAACATATTTAAACTGAAATATTAGACATATTATACTTGATCAGCCCTAATATCCTACTTGGATCTTATTAGTCCTAATTTCCGATTGGACTTCAGCTAAGTTTCTATTCTTTTAGGTACAATTCCATTCTAGTTCATCTCTCACAATTTTAGTTCAGTTCAGCTCACTTCTATCCAAAAAACACTAGACGTTATAAAAGATTCAGAGAGTATTTTGTGTTTAGTCCTTAAAATTACTAGCGTAAGATTAGTTAAATCCCGACCTTAGCTCAGTTGGTAGAGCGGAAGACTGTAGTTGCTTATGCAGATAATCTTTAGGTCGCTGGTTCGATTCCGGCAGGTCGGATTTTTTAACGTTTTACCCCTCTTTTCTCAAATAAAATGATTTATTGTGTTTTACGTACTAATAAACTTAACAACCGACCTTAGCTCAGTTGGTAGAGCGGAAGACTGTAGTTGTATGCAGATAATCTTTAGGTCGCTGGTTCGATTCCGGCAGGTCGGATTTTTTTTAAGCTTTTTTTTCACTATATCATTTTTGAAATTCACGAGGTTTTTCATTTACAATTCGATTAGGATTTAGGGTTACAGAAAATTCGTCGCCGAAGATCTCAATTTTGACGGTAATTTCTAATTCTTTATTTTTGGATTTTTTGCAATTTCATAGCCATATATTATTGTTTGAATTTTTGTTGTTATTATTTTCCTGATTGATCGCCGAAAAACTCGGTTGGAATTGTATTATTTATATGAAAATTTTATGCTAAGATTATATTATTCCTTGAATTTGGCTGACAGTGTATATATACTATATATTTAATAGCATATTGCAGCTTCATTATTTGTTTTTGTGCGAATTTTTGGTTTTGGGAACCCTGATTTTACAAGAGCTATGTTTTGTAATTAAGTTGTGTTTTGAGCTTTAATAGAATGGATGACTGTAGTTAAGCAGCAGATTAATTGTTAGGTTGTGCTTGGCTTGAATTCGACTAAGTGGATATTCGTGTTTTCGCATTTATAGAATGCATGTTGCTGTGAAATGAGGATTATATTGTTTTTTGCCCTTCTTAAAGATGATCATTATTTGGATTGGATACTTGTATAGTCGTATGAATTAATCATATTGCTCCGGAAGCAGAATAATGGCTAGCTTGAGTTTATGTTGAGTGACGAGTATGCAGGTTGAAGCGAACTCTTGTGTTTGTTTTTGGAGATGTTGAGAATGAACTTGAAAGGTACATGTTAGCATTTTACAAGAACCTTTTTTTTTTTTTTTTTGTCTTTGGCTCAGTATTGAGTACAACGGATTAACTATTCATCATCTTCCTTCTCCATGGTGAAATAAAGGTTTAACACTTAGTGAATTGTAACAACCACTGTGCAAGAACCAGCCTTAGTTAAATTGGTAGAGTGAAGGACTGTTTTGGTCAAGCAGATAATGCTCAGGTTGCTGGTTTGAATCTGGCAGGTCGAAGATTTTTGCTTCAGGCATTGATGTATATGTGTTGCTTTCTGGTAATGCTTGACTGTGGGCTTTTACTTGGAACTATACAATAATCAAATATCGTTCAAAGAAAAATGTAAAAGATTTTGAATCTGTCAATCTTCAATGTTCTCTATGTTGTTGATATGGTTGCTTCGGTTCCATCAAGATACTGTATTCAATGCTTTCTTGATGCATTTGTTGCCTCTTGTTTTAGTCAGTTTGAGCACCATATTTAGCTAAAGGTCTCTGAATACCACTTTTAGCTAAGATGTCAGCAATCTAGTGCTATAAGAATTTTGAATTTTGCGGGCTGATTAGAGATTAGTTTAAAAATAAAAGTATGCTCTCGTTGAGAGTCGAACTCAAGACCTCCCGCTTACTAAACGGGTGCTCTAACCAACTGAGCTACGAGAGCACTTATATACTCTAGTTGGAGGTCTATGAATAACACTTTTGGATAGACTGTGAGCAATTTTGTGCTGTGAGAAGTGTGATTTTTGCAATATATGTTTGAAATTAAAATAAAATGCTCTCGTTGAGAGTCGAACTCAAGACCTCCCGCTTACTAAACGGGTGCTCTAACCAACTGAGCTACGAGAGCACTTGCATAAGTTAGCTGGAGGTGTCTGAATACCACTTTTGGCTAAGCTATTAGCAGTCTTGTCCTGTGAGAAGTTTGAGTTTTGCAAACGATTTGTGAATAAGTCACATTTATATAAAATGCTCTCGTTGAGAGTCGAATTCAAGACCTCCCGCTTACTAAACGGGTGCTCTAACCAACTGAGCTACGAGAGCACTTGCATTATATAGCTAGAGGTCTCTAAATTCGACTTTCTCCAAGCTGTTCGCTATTTTGTGCTGTGAGAAGTTTGACTTTTGTAGAGTGTTTGGGAATAAGGGTAAAATTACAATTAAATGATCTCGTTGAGAGTCGAACTCAGGACCTCCCGCTTACTAAACGGGTGCTCTAACCAACTGAGCTGCGAGAGCTCTTTCATCCCTTTGTATTTCAATGTCATTGACCTTTCAACTTTGTTTTTGTTACAATACCTACCTAGAAATGTGTTCCTGTTATCAGCTAGATTGGTCTAGTTGCAAGGATTTTGTTTGCCTTGCATGATTTCTGAAAATTTTATCCAGTTATGAAGAGTCCTAATGGAAAATAAAATCCAGTCCTGAATCTTTAATTTTTCGGTAGGTAGCAAAGAGGCAACTCTTGCTTGGTAGTGTGCAAGATTGTATTAGGCCAATGTTGATCCCTTGTTCACGGGTTGAAATTTGGGAGGACAAATTTACCAATTTCCTTACTACTAACCCCCTCCCCCCAATTCTGTTTATCTTTAACCAAAATTCTTCTAATTCATAATGAGAAATTACTTGGTGGATTATTGTGGTATTACCAGCGAGCTAAGAGGACTAATAAATTCGAAGATATACTACCAGCTGTTTTACATCTATGATGATCCCATGAAGATAGATCATAAAGTAAATAATATATTGGAGGTTTGATGCTTTATATCCGTTCTTTGTGTCTCATCTAAAATTACTGGAATTGTCTACATTTCCTCACTGGAACTTGTTTGGAATTTTTACAGGGCTGGCAAACACTTGATTGTTGTGGGTTGTGAAGTGTGCATGATCTACCTTAGCTAGTTAGCTTATTCAGTAGAGAGGAGACCTATAGTTGGTCAAAGGGATAATCTTTAGGTTGCAAACTTACCCCTGATTTCTTTTATCTCACTTCTAGGCATGATTGTTTTCCTCTTTGACATCTTTGAGATTATTTATATCTTATTGTTAGCAGAACTGAACTAATACAAGGATAATGCTTTCCAACCAAATGGGATAGTGTTGGAACATATAGTACTTTTTGCAGCCATTTTACACAAGCCGACCTTAGCTCAGTTGGTAGAGCGGAGGACTGTAGTTGGTCAATGACCCACAGGTAATCCTTAGGTCGCTGGTTCGAATCCGGCAGGTCGGATTTTTGTCTCTTTAGTTTTATCTTACTCTCTAGCTTGCTTTTGTAGACTTTACCCATAAGCATTTGATTGTATTGTTTGAACTCTGAAGCCAGTAGAACATAATCTCCCAGTGAAATGCAAGAGTACAAGAATATGATGGGAGTTCTATGCCTTACTACAGGGATTGGCCTTAGCTGAGTTGGTTATTTTTTCCTTCTAGTTCCTCTGGCTTCAAAGGATGCGTGGTTTTGGATTCTGATGTGAAATTTGATGATTTATGCAAATATTCTGCCTATGACTTTTGGAGTAGTAGACCGTAGACCTACAGTATCTCAGTTTTTATATTGCATTTTTGACAAAAATAGATGCTTTAAGTACCTGTCATTTAGATAAAAAGAAAAAAAAGAAAAACAAAGGATGTGTAGGATTAATTATCATCTTCTTGATTTATCGTGGTATGATTTTCTATTGGATTCTAGTTTGCTTCAGTTGGAGGTCTCTGAATTCACTTTTAGATAGGCTGTTAGCAATATTCTGCTGTGAGAACTAAAAAGTGTCGACTTTTACAGACTGTTTGGAATAAGTTTAATCTAAAATAAAATGCTCTCGTTGAGAGTCGAACTCAAGACCTCCCGCTTACTAAACGGGTGCTCTAACCAACTGAGCTACGAGAGCACTTGCATAATTTAGCTGGTGGTCCCTGAATACCACTTTTAGCTAGGCTGTCAGCAATCATGTGCTGTGAGAAGGTTGAATTTTGCAGACTGTTTGGGATTATTTTTAAAAATAAATAGTAAATGCTCATGTTGAGAGTCAAACGCATGACCTCCCGCTTATTAAACAATGCTCTAGCCTACTGAGCTACAAGAGATCTTTCATCCCCATGTTTTTTTCAATGTCATTGACCTTACAATTTAATACCTGCCTAGGAATGTGTTTCTGCTATCAACTAGGGCTGTCTATTACAGGTAGGATATTTTTGTGTGAGCTTTGATATTTATCATCTGCCAAAAGTCCTGCTGGGAAATAAAGTCCTGTCATATGTCCATAGGTTTTTGAGTTAAAGGGCATCAAAGAGACAAGCCTTACTCGCTAGAGTATAAGATTGTACTTGCCAACGTAGAACCCTATGTCAATATTTTTTTGACTTACGACTGATCCTCCCCCCAAAATCGAGTTTATACTTTAGCTGTAAATTTCTTTGATGTCCATTATGAGAATGACTTGGTGGACTATTTTGGTATTATAAACGTGAGAACTATAAAAATTGAATTTTACTATCAGCTGTCTTACTTTTATGATGATCTCAAAAGAGATCACATCACAAATTAAAACAATATATTGAAGGTGTGATACTTCATATTTCATATCTTGCTTTGTGTAATTGTGTCTCATCTATGAAGACTGAAGCTATCTACATTTCCTCAAAGGTTATGGTTAGAATTTAAATTTTTATGTGGATGGCAAATATTTGATTGCTGTGGTTTAAGTCTTGATATGTGTGATATGCCCAACTTTAGCTCCGTTGGTAGAGTGGAGGACTATACTTGGTCAAAGAGATAACTTTTAGGTTACTGATTCAGCTTACCCCTGATTTCTTTTATCTCAACTCTAGGCATGATTGTTCTCCTTTCTGACATCTTTGGGCTTTTTGTTAACATATTATTAGCATACTTGAATTAATACAAGGATTAAACTTTCCAACCTAGTGGAATATTGTTGGATCAATTAGTTCTTTGACTATTTCTGCAGCCATTGAACACAAGCCGACCTTAGCTCAGTTGGTAGAGCGGAGGACTGTAGTTGGTCAATGACACACAGGTAATCCTTAGGTCGCTGGTTCGAATCCGGCAGGTCGGATTTTGTCTCTTCTCTTTTTTTTTTCGCTTTGCTCTCTAGCATGCTTTTTAAGACTTTACCCGTAAGCCTTTGGTTGCAGATGTCTGTGCTCTGAAGCAAGTAGAACATAATCTCCTTGTGAAATTCAAGAGTATGATGGAATTTCTGTGCGTTATTACTAGGATTGGCCTTAGCTGAGTTGGTAGAGGCCGTAGAGCATAGGACTGTACTTTGTTCCTGAGCTGCAGAAAATCCTCAGGACACTATCCATTCCTCTCTGGCCTTTTCATTCTGTCTGATTTCTGCTCACACCTTGACCTTTGCTGGCTGCTGCACATTCTAGACAAAATGGTTGTGGTTTGGTTTCCCTCTAATTGTTTTCAGATTTTTCTCCATTCAAGTCTGGTTGGCATTGATTCTTTGTTCTTTCTAATCCATCAATTCAGTTTGCAGCTGGAGTAGACAATTTATCTGACACCAGGGATGACGATGAACTGTGCTTAATCATCCAGCTGGAGTATAGGACTAATGGTCCTGCTTTAAAACTCCATAAGATTTAATAGATCAGGTGTTGATCTGTAGTGTCATTTTATGGTTCTCCCAACATCGTCTTTGAACATAGCACATATTTTACTAGACCTTGGAGTGGTTTTGTTTACATCTATTTGTGATGATATAAGCCAACCTTGCATAGATATGGAGTGGATTGGACTGGACTGTAGTTGGTCACTGTCTGACCGAGAATCCTTAAGTCACTACTCCCTCCATCCCTTTCTGTTTCCCCATTTTTCTTTACAAGATGTCCCTAAATTTTCACTCCATTTCGTTATTTTTGTGGCTCTACTTTTCTTCTCCTACACACTCACCAAACTTTTTACGCTCTACATTTTCACACACTTAAGGGACACAGGGATGATTTTTATTCTGCCACATCATATACTCGAATACTTCTTTCTTCCATCCATGCTGTCGTGTTTCTAATACTTGACCATATCCCCCTTTTTGTTATACATCAATAAAAACTTTACTTAATCACCTCAGTTTGTGTTTTTCCCTTTCAAGGATGAACATGGAAGCATATGGTTTGATTAGGTGAATTTGTTTTTCTGATAAATTGACTTGAGCTGCCAGAAATATGAAACTGGATTGTGGAAGGCTGTCTCCTGATGTAAACTACTAGGCATTACTCTAGTATATTACTATGTGTGGTTGTGTGAATATATGAAGAGATTCATTATTGTTCCTTTTTGTTTTTTCCCCGCCATGTGATCAAGGAGCTACTTGGTTATACGATGTAGAATTACTGCACAGGAAATCTAACTTATGCCAATCTGCCATTAACTACTAATTAGTCAATAACCCACATGTATGCTCAGGTGGTTGGTTTGAGTCCAGCAGTTCAAATGGTGATGTGAATTACCTTTTTCTCGTTTTTTTTTTTTTCTGGTAAAGTTGTCTGGTTCTATTTTGATGCATCATGCTTTGTCATTGATCGCATCATTTATGCCTTCAATTCCTGAGTAAGGTATAAACATAAATTTGTTCTTCCCCTCATTTGTGCTGTTCTGGTTGATGATTAGAAGCTTTTTTTTGAAATATGCAAGAGTTACAAAGAGTTTTGATCTTTGAAGCATCAGGGCTGCATGGTTGCCTTAGTTTCACCTATTACTTTTCGTTTTTGTTGTGTTGGTTTACTTTGTTAGGGAGTAACTGCCACAAACAGAAGTTTAAGTTTACTGCTGTAAGTGGCTTTTACAAATACTTATTATGCTTGTCGGCAACCAAATGTTTAATATCAATCAAACTAGTTGCACGTGAATCAAGTGGAGGCTCAGTGGTAGAGCTCCTTTTCTCATCACCCTCAAGTTGCAGCATTGTGGTAGATTCCTTCTGGGTAAAACTCCAAGTTCTCGGTCAAAATTCCTTGTATTTAGATCCCCTTATTTCCTTGGCAAAATTGGCCTCAACACCCTGAACTATAACTCGGGTGCACCCAACACCACCAACTACGACTAGTAGCCTAAACACCACCAACTATGGGGTGGGGTGCATTCCGTACCATAAATGAGGCCAGAAGCTTAAAATGTTGCCGAAGATGGTGGGTTTTTATGGTACAGACTGCACCCCACCCCATAGGTGGTGGTGTTTAGGCTATTAGTCATAGTTGGTGGTGTTGGGTGCACCCGAGCTATAGTTCAGGGTGTTGAGGCCAATTTTGCCTATTTCCTTTACTTCACAGGGTATGTGCCATATATGACTAGTTAAGTCCCGAATAATAATCAAATCAAACTAGTCAATTGCAATGGATTTTAAAGTCCTTTCTTATTGTTTCTGACTCAGGTGATTTGCTTTCTTATTTAATTTCTTAACAATTGGGAAGATTTTGAGGTGCCTTTGCCACTGCGTCAGAAAATTTGAAGTTCTCACAACTGATTTGCACCAAGACTGATGCTGTTTCTGATAAAACTTGCAGTGGAGAACATGTGAAGGTTGAGCAGTTTAACAGTCTGATAGTCTAACTCAGGTGATGACATTCTACCATAATCTTATGATTTGTTATAATCAGATTAATACAAAGGTGTCGTGGTGTAGTTGGTTATCACGTCAGTCTTACACACTGAAGGTCTCCGGTTCGAACCCAGGCGACGCCATTCTTTACTTTTTTAAGTTTGTGGCAGTTGGGAATTATAGTGTTGGATGGATCGGTTTGGTGATTAAAACATAGAAAGTCTGATCCTACTTGCCATAAATTGCATATAGAATCTTTGGAATTTGGATGATTTTTTTTCCCTTCTTTCGTTTTGGTACAACGAAAGAGTTGGGAGATCCTTCTCTCAAGAAAGCTGCCTATCTTATCTAAAGGAACTAATTGTTGGATGGTTGAGTTGGCGTACCGATCTCTTGAGTGGCCTGTTGGATGAGATAGCCTTTTTAGATAAATAATCGGCAACACAGTTTGCTTCTCTGAAGGTGTGCGTGTATGTTATAGATGTGAAGCTTTTGAATTGTAGTTCTAAAACTCGGTTGTGATTATATAGTCTCGTGCTTTTGATTACGTAATTCTAGCTTGTATAGCTATTCTCTAGTATTGTTGTTGTCAATTTTTTTAGTGTGGTTTTCACTATTTTTTTAGGTGTTATAGATTGACTAAACTCATCTACATAAACGGGTTTGATCCTAGGTTTTGTGTACAGCTCTCATAACTCATAAGACTTTACCAATTAAGCTAAATGACATTCGCGAGATTTTAGCTATTAGTGTCGTGAAAGTTATATTGATTAGATGGGTTTATCCCCAAGAAACTGTGGTTCATTTCTATATAATTTTGTAATATTAGTCAAATTATTATTTTTGATAGGTAAGTTGAAGTCTCTTGTAAAGAAGGGTGGGGGATTGGGATCTCTCTTGCAAATGATGAGACTTTATCCTAGACCTCTGGGGATCAAAGGTGATGCTAGTACCACTACGCTATCACTTGGTGCTATGTACTATTAATAATTTACAGAGTTATAGTGTTATATGTATTTTGCCTTTGCCATACTTTTTTTTTTCTTCTTAATATGGTAAGAGAATGAACTTAATGGACGACTTGTACAAGGTAACATTATCTACAAGTACTACGATCTGACTTTGCCACATTAGAGGTGGAAAGTGAACTGTCCGAATTAAATTTGGTTCAAGTAACTTTTTGGATTACATGTAAAATGATTTTCCCTCGTTTCATTCAAATCACAAGGTTTATTAAAGTTCATCTTATTTAAAGTCAATATAATTTATACCACTTGAGTGAATTTTTGTAAAATGTACATATCGTTAACCAAATTTATGAGTATAGAATAACAATAGTGTCAGTATTATAATATAGGGCCACCGTGAGACTTTAAAAAAAATGATAATACAATGTAATTTTTGACAAACATGACACTAAAGAAATTTTTTCATTTGCCATCACAAGTGAATACCCCAACATATTGTTGGGATGAGGATTCGAATCCTGAACAATGCTGTAAAATTCGAGGTGGTACACCACTTAGCTTTCACCACTCCCTCATTCATGCTTTGTCTATATGCCATAAAAATGAAATCCTATATTTTTTGTATTTTCTAGTCTTAAAAAACTTTTGTTATAACGGTCTTTGATCATGATAGAGCCAAAGAGGTAACTAATGGTTGGGTCTAATAATGAGGTAGTTCGGATCCAAATGACATGCAAACCATCACAATCGAATTTCTTATTTTAAAGTAATTCGCTCAAATTACTGAATTAATCAAGTTGAGTTAGGAATTAGGATCAGTCAGGTCGATACGAGTTGATGGGTTAGGAATTCGATCCCAACCCACCCGGTGCTCCGGTAGATTGACGGGTCGTGTCATTACCAATTGACCACCTATACCCACCCCTATACGGCTATATCCCTCTTCCCACTCAAATAGGAAAAGGAAGACCCCGTCAAAAAAAGAATAATGCGCTGCCAAATTTATCCAGATAAGAGAGAACAAATCCTCATCTCCAGATTCAATTCGATTCGATTAAAAGTCAACAGTAAGCCTCTCTATTCCAATCTTATCTCTTTGATTGTATATATGATGATAATTTTTGTCTGATAATGGAGAAAACGTGTGAATTTTTCAAAGCAAATTGGGGATTTCATGCGTATATTCCTGTAATTTAGCTGGTAATTGTTTAGGTTAAATATTATCTTATCAACTAGGGAAACAATTTTATATTCAATTTTACTTGAAATTTAAGTGTTCTTGTGTTTTTAGGTTTGAGCAAATTTACCTTATACAGTATTTATTGACTGAATTTCTCTGTATAAATGATTTTTTATCTGTATAAATGATTTAAGTGTTCCTGTAATTTAGCTGGTAATTGTTTAGGTTAAATATTATCTTATCAATTAGGGAAACAATTTTATATTCAATTTTACTTGAAATTTAAGTGTTCTTGTGTTTTTAGGTTTGAGCAAATTTACCTTATACAGTATTTATTGACTGAATTTCTCTGTATAAATGATTTATTATGAAAGATAGTGGTATGAACCGACCTTAGCTCAGTTGGTAGAGCGGAGGACTGTAGTTGTGTAGCAGATTAATCCTTAGGTCGCTGGTTCGAATCCGGCAGGTCGGATTTTTTTTTCTTCATGGAATGATTCTGTATACTATTACTTCATTTATGTCAGCATCAAAAGCAGTCTAAACTGCAAATCACAATTTAGAGAACTTGCTAGTTCGACTTTGAGATGAACAAATTTTGTAAATCAAATGGCATTTTCGTAATGAAAATGCTACTAGTGTAGTAATGTATAGTTGTGATTAAAAAAATTTCAATGACTTTAATGTTATTAGATATGTACAGTCCCAGTCCTACCATCTAAATATCCGATCGTGGTTTTTGAATATACTGTTGAAAATTTTGAGATCTATACTCGGAGATGAATTGGCAGGCGCTCCACAAATTAATTTGTCTATTTTTCGTGATCTTCATCTCTCCGAAATTAAACTTACAAAAATCTTACATTCTATATTCAACATAAACTATATACTTAAGTTCTACGACTGTGTACATTCATGAGTGCTTTCAGAACTCAATTTTACAGAAAATTGGAAAATTTGTGACAACATTTTTCGATTGTATCTTATTTACATTTTTTTTATTGTAAAAAAGCTACCCGACAGACTCCCCTAGTTTATATTCGAGATCAACCGGCAAAATCTCTTATATCTCAGATCCAATATTTTGCTTGGTTGGACAAAATTTTCTGTGTAGCTTTTACAATTTTGGCTCTCCAATGCTCAAAATCTTGGCAGTTTGTCTTTGTTTGCTTCATTGGAGATCATATTCCTATTTGGATAACTGAAGGGTCATATGATTATCAAGTCCGAGAAGTTCTGGTGATCTTTATCATGTAATAGTGGGATTTTATATCGCTCTTGTACTCTTATGTCTACATGTTACACATCATTTAAGTAGGTCAAAATGAAACTGTATATCAGGGTTCTCATGATAGCTCAACTAGAAACAGGGTCTTTCTTGAGCAATGGATTATAGACTTGTAGTGGATTATGTTCTGTAGAAATGAAAAGATCCGACCTTAGCTCAGTTGGTAGAGCGGAGGACTGTAGTTGGTCAAACAGACTATCCTTAGGTCGCTGGTTCGAATCCGGCAGGTCGGAGACGGATTCAAGGGTATCTTTTTCAAAAATGTTATTGATACACTTCTTCTTCCTTTTGTTTGGTTTGCTGGATTATATAATTCATGTTGCAGCATCTTTCTTGCTTAGCTTTATGTGGAGTTGTGAATTGTGATTTTTCCACTCCACCCATAATTCTTTTTTTTTTTTTTAATTCTAGAGTATGAGGCTATTATTACTTAATAGAAGAAACCATTATGTTAGGCTGGTATTGAGGCCTGAGACTGAATCGAGAAGTCAAAATTTTCTTTATCTTTTTCATTTGTTTTTTTTTTTTTTGGGTTTTTTTTGTGGGGGGGGGGAGGAGGGTTTGAGGGGTGGCTTTTAGATTGGGAAGAATTATTTTGAGATGGAGAGAGTACTTCTTAGGTTGGCAATGAAAATGCTATGTCATGAGGTTCTTGTAATTGGTCTCGTAGTGAAAGTGTATGTAGTTGACATGAGAATTCGTGAAATTTGTATCAATAGCCGATCTTAGCGCAGTTGGTAGAGCGGAGGACTGTAGGTGTTGAAGCAATAGCAGATGAATCCTTAGGTCGCTGGTTCGAATCCGGCAGGTCGGATTTTTTTGCTACATGTGAATTTTGTTCTTACATTCCAGTTCTTGACATAGAGGCCCGTCATTATGCTCCAATTCTCTGTCCTTGCTCTGCAAGCTTCTAAAACTGTGCTTCTTTAAGTTCATAAAGCATTCAACATGTACAGTAATGCCAAATTATTCTCTTTACTTCTCTATCTATGCAATCGTTTCATGTTTAAGTTTATTACTTATTTCAAAGACATCTGGATTGTATATGATAGCAGCCTCTTTGAATAGCAAAAGATGATTATATATCTTATTCCAGAGGCAGGGACTTAGTGGTTCTGAGGTACATCTGATCAAGGACATGGGTTTTGGAGAGTATCAAATTCTATTCTTAATTTCTCAAGCTTAGCTTATGCTGATGGCAATCTAAAAACTCAAAAGGAGTTTAATGGGATATTCAGATGTCTTTCAATTTAGGTGAGGGTTTGGGGCTAACTCTTGAACAAGGCCTATTGATTGTTGCTTACAAGAAGTATATGAAGGTACTTGCACAAGACAGAAATGACGCGGCATTTCCCTTTTTCCCCCATCTATTGAGAGCTGAGATGGCTTCCTCTAGAGGCTCTTTCAAGTGCTTATCGAGTTTCGGACTGGACCTATGAGGATGGAGCAACTTGTTCTTGAGTGCTTATTGGTGCAAACTGATCCAAAGCCGAAGGCAAGCCCATCAGCACTCTGAATTTGACCTCTATACTCTTCTATCATCTTAGGTGTGGATTAAGTGAGGCATAATTAGTTCCACTCACCCAACTAGTATCAATTCTTCTCTGGTTAGGCAAATTCATCGGAAAAAGTCCCCTCCGTGGATCCTGTCGAGTCCAAGTGGCAACAGCCATGCTGAGGTCAAAACTGAATTGGCTGCAGGTGGCAGCTTGCTATCCAGTGACACAACCAAGCGTCTCTGCTCTGCTGGTTCTGCTGCTTGGTTTATGATTGCTTTCGTGGTAGCATGCTACAGCCTCCATTTACACCCTTCGCTTGGTTTGGTGTAGTGTTGTCAATCCTGGTACCACCCTTGCCTATTTGTCTGGTAGCACACTTCCATCAATAGCTACATATCTTTTCTTTTCTTCAGCAACCCCTAAGGTTATAAAAATTTAGAAATACTAGAAGATTTATGATATATAGAGCACTCTGCCCTTCATGAATTCGAGTTTTAGATTCAGTACACGAGTAATTGGAGACACTCCAATACTTTGTGGACATACCTTGAGATTCATTGTAAGTTGTAACGAGTAAACAATTTTTCATAGTGATGTAAGAAGTTTCTGAAGGTAATGTGTTAGTCCCTCCGTTTCCATCAATTGCTCTTAATATACTACCTCCGTTCCTTTTTAATAGTTACACTTACACTTTTCACGCATGTCGATGCACTATTTTGAGCCTTTATATCTTTAATTTTGTATTTATAAAAAATATAAAAAGTTGATATTCTAAAAGTACACATCGAGACGAATCAAACAAAACCCCATATGACTATATTTTCTCTTAATCATAAATCACAAATGATAGTCAAAGGGAGATTTGTGAATAGTGTCAAAAGTGAAAGTGTAATTGTTAAAAAAGAACGGAGGTAGTATTATATATGTTGTCAAAAATTATAAGAAACAACAATATGGAAATGGAAGTATATTTGAAGATGAATCTAATGGTATAATATTATATAACATCATTGCACGAGGTATTAGTGAATAGTGATCAAAACAAATATCCGAAACTTTGCATATCTTATTAAAGAAATGGAGAGAGTAACTTTGTGGATTTGGTCATGACTACTGATATTGAATAAACTGTCCCATTCTTTATTGAATATATCAGTGAGGCATGATAAACATCAGATTAACTAGAAATGGTTTCAGTCTTGCTGGAGTTACATGATCCGACCTTAGCTCAGTTGGTAGAGCGGAGGACTGTAGTTGCTTAAACAGATAATCCTTAGGTCGCTGGTTCGAATCCGGCAGGTCGGATTTTGTTGCTTTCTTTTTTTCCTTGGTTCTTTGCCTGCTTGTTTGTAGGTATGACAACATGGACTTTCGTGAGATATCTATCTCATGCCATGGTAACTTTCATTGCTACGATAGATACTAGTGCATTTCCTATGTCTTACCATCTGAGCATCGTGGTATTAACTTTTATATACCTTTGAATGCTCCTGCCTGGAGTACATACCCTTATTTGCTGTGGAGCTGGCTTTAGCATATCCCTTTCCCTTCTTGAGAAATGGAATTGGGAACTGGTGCATCTCATATTTCCTAGGACTACAGATTACCATGCCATTGTGTAGATACAATAATTTTGTGCAATAGTTATGGTATCTGCTCCTACTGACAGAACGAGACAAGGAAGTACTCCATTATTGTGAGTTTTGTTCTTTCATGGAAAAGTTGTGGTATCTAATCCTCCATTGCTTTAAATAAGGCATGCAAAAAATTGGAGGCTAAGTATTGACTGTTAATCTTACTGAATATATATACACAAATTATAGATCATAATAATGTGAAAGTATTTTTGAAGATGATTCTAATGAGATAATATTCAAATTTGCATCTAACATGTTATACAAAATTATAGTGGTCAAATTTAATATCCGAATATGTGCATGCCTTATAAAAGAAACGGAGGGAGTATCTCTTCTCTTTTCTGGTCCACGAAAACAGAAAATTGATTTAACTGCTGACGCTGTCCCGTTCCTGATTGAATTAGTCAATGAGGCTTGGTCAACCTCAGATCAAGTGGTAATGGATTAAATCTAAATGGAGTTGCATAATCCAACCTTAGCTCAGTTCGTAGAGCGGAGGACTTTAGTTGCTTGAACAGCTAATCCTGAGGTCACTTGTTTGAATCCGGCATGGTCGGTTTTTTGTTGCTTTATTTCTTCGCTTGGTTCGTAGCATGCTTGTGTTCTTGGTCTGACAATATGGACTTTTGTATTATATGTCTTTCGTGCCATGGTAACTTTTAGTCTATCATTGCTATGAATTATGATAGTATCCTTGATGCAGATCCAGGAGAAGACTTCTTGAGGGGTAAAGTTATCTTTTACTTTACTGTAATATTGCCAGCAAAAACAGTGAAAGATGAGGAGAATTTGAAGCACATCAATTGGAAGTGCTCTCTCTCAATTTTGGATTGGTAAGTGTCGGATTGTGTTTTGGAGGTGTGAAAAGAAGGAAGATAGGATGGAGAGAGATGTGGTGGAGGCAGAGTTAGTATTGCCGACCCACTTGAAGTTTAAGAAGGTTCAGATGTATAATATTGAGTCCCCACCTTCAATGCACCCACCCAAGAGAATTTGTGATATTACAGGATATGAGGTACTTCTTTTTCTTCAATGACACAATCAATTGTTAATTCAACTATCATCTTTTCATAGTATCTAAACATTGTAGTACTGATTTTTTTATTATGGCATGGATATTTCACTGCTTCAATATTGATGTCTTTATCTTTGTTTGCTTACTATGATTTGAGTTGTAGATTTGGTTTTGAAAATCAACTTGGTTTCTATTCATCAACTGACACAGCGGGTAGTCTTGAAAGCCTACAAGATAAAATTTAACGGCCAAAATGTACTTTCATTTTATGGAGAGTGGAGGGTTGACTCATTTTTCAGTTTTAAGTCATGAATTTCTTAAACCTGAATGTTCTCTTGTGAGGAGATAGATTTCAAGCCGTGTATATGGCCAAGGAATAGGATGCGAGTTTTGATATCCAAATTTGATGATATAATAATCTCATATTATAATGCTGTTAGAGATTGTATAGCTGAAGAAGGCTGAGGCCCTTCGGTCACTGAAACTCAACTCTGGGGGTTCCTTTATTTTTGGGGTTTTTGGTTCTTTCAAGGCATAAGAAAGCCATATTATATAGTTAAGGTTATAGTACCTTCAGTTTTGCTAACAGCCACACTAGTCACCCCTGAGATCTGGTATGGAAAGTGGAACTCAGTTGAATAACTGCTTTCCAAAAGAAATGGAGACTGCAGACTTGAGAGTCGATAGCTTAAACTCTTTCAAGCCTCTAAGTTGGGTATGTGTGTGTAGAAAAACTTTTTGTCCAGAAATTTATGACCGACGCAATAAAGGTCTCTCCCTTGATGTTGTAGGAATAGTTTTCAGTGACACTGGCAGGTGATGTTGTATGATTGTTTAGCTTTTGTGATGATATAATCGATAAGCTACTACCATTAGTTTGTTCACTGTTTTTATGAAGATGTGCAAGAATATCAATTTAGCAACTCATAATCTGTATTTCTCAAGGGCTGTCTAATATGTGTTCAAGCTGATCTGAAGCACAGGGCTCCAAAATTTCTAAAATTACCTAATACTTTCTCTCTTATCTTATTCACATGTTCTGCTTAATGTTCATCATGGCATTGACCCTTTTGATTGAGATAATTGGCATGAATTGTATCATGGAAATGTATATATTTCAGAACCGTGTCATTACTCGTTTTTGTGGTCCCAATTACTAACATTAGCACAGGGCCACCATTTTTATCTTCAGATGGCCCTGGTTTTTCTGCAAAAAAGATGTTGGTTTCTTAAACTTTTTATTATTTTTTGTCCCGGGAATTAGAACTTTATCGTTGAAATATGCAGGCGCCTTATTATGATCCAAGGACCTACATGCGTTATGCCAATGCTGAAGTCTTTAAGGTCATCAGATCACTTCCTAATGATTATGTACAGCGGTATCTGACTCTTAGGAATGCTGCTGTTGTCCTCAAGTAGTTTTCCCTCCCTTCAACGAGCTTCTGTTTAACTACTTGTGGTGTTACCAGAATCATCATTTGAGAGTGATGAAGATTATCCGTTTTTGCAAGCAGGACTATGTTCGTCAATCACAAAGTCATGCAATTTGTAATCTGAATCAAAGTTAGCAGCTAAGATTGCGCATCTGATTCTTGAATATATGTTGATACATTACTCATAGTTGGCTATTGGTTTTGAATTTAGAGATGTATATGTTGCTTTCTTGCTATGATATTGTAATGTTAGAGGTTGGTATAATTCATAATAGGCTGCATTTACGGATGATCCAGGCACCTTTCAGCTCTAATGTGATCTTGACTTGACATATTGATGGATTAGCTTTAATAGACTGTATCATTTTCTAGATTCAAAGCGGCCTCTTAAGTACATAGTTATGAGCTTGTGTGTAATTTTACACGCGAAGTTGCTTGTAAATATTCATGGTAATTTTTTTTTTATAGGAAACGCGAGAAACTGTTTTATTAATCTAAATCAAGTTCCATCAAAGCTATGATACTTTGGGGAAAGGAGTTCGTACAAACAAATTCCGAATTAAAATCATGTTAATTGGTAATAAAGTACTTTCCAACTCCAAGGGCAATTTTTGTTTTTTATTTTATTTTGAGGGAACCAAGGATGTGCTTTATGTTCAGTAAATTTCGATCTGTCATGATATTTGGAAAAGCACATACTTGCAATTGTACCACTAACATTCTCATCCTAGATTCTTTAAAGAATTTCTCCCAATCTTCATGGGTATTAGGGGTTTTGAAAACTTTCGACAACACATACACACAAACCTAAATTTCTCCTTTGTGGTAAAAAATTTGAGTTTGCTTAAAGACTAGTTTTGAAACCCGTGCGTTGCACGGGTTGTTTTTTATTTTATTTTTTTGCAAATTTTTGGTTAACATTGTTGATTTTGTGTTACCGTGAATGAGATTTTTCAACACCATTGTATTTACATACTTTCTCCGTTCTAATTCAATTGCAACAATTACCACTTTGGGTAGTTTCATCTATTGGGACTACTCCACTTTTGGTATAAAAAAAAAACAACTATAGTTGACAATATTGTCTTTATTTAATGTTAATAAAACCATCATTAATTACTTAAGTTGTCTCATAAAGTTGCATTTACTTTATTAAGGAATTACTTATCCCCTCCTCTAGTTAATTAAAAGGGTATGTCTATGCTAAACTACCCAACTTTTTCATTTCCTTAAAACCATGTCCAAAACCATTGTTGCTATAGGAAAAAAAAAACGGATAAAGTATTTGTCATTATACTCTAATTTATAGATTTGTTATTACGATATATAAAATTTATATTATTTAATATTCAATTGAATATTGTAGCTAAGTCTATTATTATTAAATGGTATCCCAATAATTGGTATGACTAACAATAGCTAACACAATTTTAACATGAAGAATGCCGAATACTTTAAGAAAGTAGAGGGTAATAATTTAATAGATACAGGACAGAAAGAATAGAATGAAATTTAAGTGCCAGCCACAACTTCAACTTTTAATATAGCACATAAACACTAATAAAAAAGATCATAATGATGGTATCATCAATAAAATTAATTAAATATAAAACTAAACTCTACTAATAATCGAAAATACTATTTAAGAGAAAAAAAATACCTCGTCATCAATCACAACCATATCAAGACTTATCAAACTTCCCCTTTTTTTATGATCCGTGACCTCAAATAGTCTAAAAACCCAAACCTTGTTTTTCCAATTAGGTTTTAGTAGAAATAAGTTCATGGAGAAAAGAATAAGATCAGACATATAAATATATGGAAAAGACAAACATAAATAATTATGTATACGATAAATTTTCTGGGAATAAAATATAGTACCTATGTAATGTCGTTGACAAACTTTCATTTCATTATTCATGTAATGCCCCCGTGGTAGGCTATAGGTTCACAATTATAGATATGTATTTTTTATCTTATATAACTCAATTTGTAAAAGTATGATTTTGAAAGATATAATTGCTATTGTCACATATAATTTGCTATTTTTATAGTTTTTTATATGTATTTAAAATAAAAAAAATATGTTATTGTTCATCTAAATAAGTAAATTTTCAGCCTCGAAATCTTGAGGAGCTCCCTATGCTCCCGAAAAGTTCCTCCTTTATTTATATATATTGATTGATTGACTGATTTGTAATTTGAATTAGTTGAACTCATCTTTTATCCTCCTAGCATAAATGCATTGAGCCTGTTTGGAGACAATGCGAGTCACTTGTGATTGCATTGCATTTGATTGAAAGTTTGAAACTAAGGCCCTGTTCATTTGGATTGAATTGAACTGAATGGAACGGAAATGAATTATTGAATCGAATTGAACTGAAACTATGAGAGGAATTTGTCTGATCTGAAACTGTGAGAGAAATTTGTCTGAATTGAACATAATTTCCATTAGTTCAATCCAAAAGTATAGGGCTTAGTGTAGATCATGAATATAGCAATAAATTTGCCTCATCCTATCTTTAAAATCCACATTCCACTAATAAGTGTTATGATAAGTAGACAATGAGTAAAATAACCAAAAATTAAGCAATAATAGTTGTAGAGCCAAATAGTGAAAATCAATTTAATCAGCAAAACATAGGTTTATTAGCAAACTTCAACTATAATTGGCAAAATTCAACTCGAGACCAATATAAACAAATATAATTTACCTAAGGGCCTGTTCAGTATAACTCAAGACCAATATGAAGTATCACTGTCAGAGTTTTATGATTTTAAAAATTATATAATATAAGTAGGATAATGAACATTATATAGCCATATTTATACCAATCTTATTAATTCTTAAAACTAATAACATAAATCTGAAAATTACTTTTTTTTTATTTTCATATTTTTGTTGTTAACCTTTGAAAAAAAGAGACTAAAAGTAAATTACGATAACGAATATGGCCTAAATTATTAACTACGAGTAGACCTGGTTATTGGACAGGGTAGCCAAATGGCTTAAGGGTTAGGGTCAAATTTATAGGGCTTTTATTGGATAGGGTCGTTATTGAATAGGGCCGTTATTGGGCCAATAAAGAAACCCAATAATTTTGAAAAATAAAATAGATTTTTTAAATAATATTATATGTACGATTCGTATTCATTTATACTCACTTTTTGGCTCTCTTTGTTCCTTGTTTATCTTGCCCGTTTATCGATCCACCCATTATCGACCTGCTACCGGACCGCTACCCGTTTGGCCGACCCGCTATCGGCCTCTATGACGTGACCCTCTTAAGACTCGGCCCGCTCTCGTCCTACACCGACCCTGACCCGACCAGCCCAATAACCAGGTCTAACTACGAGTAATTATTAACTCTAATTTCACCCTAGATCTCCACTTTTGACTATAATATCAAATAAAACTGACTATATCACATGATTTCTGGTACACAATAAATTATTATAAACCCGATTCATTCAAATTTTATTTATTTTTTGGCTATTTGTATTCCTAGAGGCTAGAAGGTTTTCTTTGTCAAGTCAACACTCAACAATAAAAACCAACAAGGTAGAAAAGAGACTCAACTCAACTCCAACTCATAACCTAGTTTCTTCTCTAGCTGATAATGGCGAATGTTGACGGACGAAGACGTGAAGAAAACGTGCCTCCATTTTCTGCCGATTTCTGCGGTAAGTGTAAGTCTCTCCTTTCATACAAAACTATGTTTCTCTCTTTGAATATGTCGCTCTTGTTTGATTGTGGAGAAAACGTGCCAATTATGAAAATTTCTGATCCGAAACTTAAATCTCAATTTTCAATTCATCTTGATTTTGTTCTATTTAGATTCATGAGTAATTTCTACTTTGTTGACTATGAGATTGTTGTCAAATCGTGTGAATTTATAAATTTAATCAAACCCTAAATTTAGTTGACATACGAGCAATTTTTTTTGCTTTTTATTAATATTGATTATTGAATGTGAATATGATATTATCTGGGTTTGTAATATTGAATGCAAAGAGAATTATACTTTTCAGTCTGATAAATTGATTGTTGTCCAGTTTTATAAGTCGTTGTAAGTTTGTAAATGAAGTAGAAAATTGGAGCTAAGTTAGCATAAATCCGACCTTAGCTCAGTTGGTAGAGCGGAGGACTGTAGTTGGTCAAACAGACTATCCTTAGGTCGCTGGTTCGAATCCGGCAGGTCGGATTTGTGCTTTTTGTTTCTGAACGCGCTGCGCTGAAAGATGTCCCAATTTCACTTCTATAAGTTGATGTTTGAGAGATGACCGATGTTCCCTCCCCGATAAAGCTACCAGATGGAATTTCAAGATTACATACCCTTTTGTGGTGTGAAGCTACCTTTGGTATTGCCCATGTTCCTTTTCTTTCTTGCGCAACTGAATCAGGATGTAGTGCATTTCATACTCTATAGGATTTCTGATTGGGATTAATGTGCCATTGTGTGAAGATAGTGTTCTGGAATAGTTATGGTATCTTATCCTACTGACAGAATGAAATCGAGAAGTATATACTGGACTTTGCAATGTGAAGGACTCTGAATCATTGTGTTCACTTTCAGTAATTGTGTCTTGTGGGAGTTCAAACTTTTGAAGTAGCATGTGGAAAAATAAAGTAAAAAATGCTCTCGTTGAGAGTCGAACTCAAGACCTCCCGCTTACTAAACGGGTGCTCTAACCAACTGAGCTACGAGAGCACTTGCATCAATTGTTCACTTTGATGTTTCAATTAGAGTGGCCCTTTCTATCAGCAGCTGTAGTTATCTGCCTAGGCATGTGTTTCTACTTTCTATCAGCAGCTAGAGCATCTTTGTTGCAGGGGGGATTCTTTTGTGCTATCTCTGAAATGCACTCTTTGCATGGAGCCATATTGGTGCAAAACGAAATCCAGAGCGAGAAAGCCTTAGCATTTTCAAGATGTATAGTAGAAGAGGGTACCCTTGTGTAGTTAGATGTCATTAGGACTGCATATCAGAATCTCTTTTCCCAAATAAACTCCCCCCCCTCCCTTCCCAAATACAATTTATCCCTTCTGGTAGTGCAATAACAGATTAATGTCTAGTAGGATAGAATATTTTGGTGAAATATTCTGCCATTATTGTATTGAAAACAAGAGGAAAAAACAGATTGGATGTTCACAACCAGCTGTCTTAGTTAATTTCATGAAAAAACTAGATACAAAATATTTTACGGCATAGACCTTTCTGTCTTTCTATCATGCATTTTACCTTGATCCATGAGAGCACATGCTATATATCTTATCTTGATCCATGAGAGCATGACAACTGAAGTTAACTTGAATTGCTCACCGGCCTCACCCATTTGTGTTTTAATTTTTTTTTACTGGGGCTTGGTGAATACTAAGTTGTTGTGGGTTAAGTCTTGGTAGTGCGACATGATCCGACCTAGGTCCAAGTGTCCAACAGATAATCCTTAGGTCGGTGATTCGTATCTGGTGGGTTGGACCTTTCTTGCCCCTGATTTTCAACTTACTTTTGGCACGAGTATTCTCTTTCTGACTAGTTTATCTTTTCCATGACTTACAAATTATATTTGAACCACCATCAAAAAATATTTTACCTTGTAAATGAAGATTTCTCCTTCTCATATGTCTACTTCGACCCAGCAGTACATAGTGGAATAGGCCTAATTTTATAGAGGGCCCAAACACGGGGAGGAGGTAATATTCCAAATGGAATAGTGTTGGAATATTGTGGAATTCTCTGTATCCTTTATACAGTAACCGACCTTAGCTCAGTTGGTAGAGCGGAGGACTGTAGTTGGTCAATGACCCACAGATAATCCTTAGGTCGCTGGTTCGAATCCGGCAGGTCGGATTTTAGTTGCTTATTTTTCTTTTTGATTTTTAGGATGCTTGTTCCTGGGTCTCACAGATCATGGCATGACTTTGATATAAATGGAATATATTGGAATGTTGTAGGGATTCTCTGCTGCCTTTATTTAATGCCCGACCTTAGCTCAGTTGGTAGAGCGGAGGACTGTAGTTGGTAAATGACCCACAGATAATCCTTAGGTCGCTGGTTCGAATCCGGCAGGTCGGATTTTAGTTGCTTTTTCATTTTTCTTTTGATTTTTAGGATGCTTGTTCCTGGGTCTCACAGATCATGGCATGACTTTGCTATAAATGGAATATATTGGAATATTGTAGGGATTCTCTGCTGCCTTTACCTAATGCCCGACCTTAGCTCAGTTGGTAGAGCGGAGGACTGTAGTTGGTAAATGACCCACAGATAATCCTTAGGTCGCTGGTTCGAATCCGGCAGGTCGGATTTTAGTTGCTTTTTCATTTTTCTTTTGATTTTCTGCAGCCTTTTTCACAATACCGGACCTTAGCTCAGTTGGTAAAGTGGAGGACTATAACTGGTCAATGACCCACAGATAATCCTTAGGTTACTGGTTTCAATCCAGCAGGTCAGATTTTAGCTGCTTTTCTACTTTTCCTTTTCTTTAGCATGCTTGTTCCTGAATTTCATGACACAACTTTGCCATAAATGGAATCATATTGGAATATTGTGGGATTTTCTACAGTCTTCGTACAATATCCGACCTTAGCTCAGTTGGTAGAGCGGAGGACTGTAGTTGGTCAATGACCCACAGATAATCCTTAGGTCGCTGGTTCGAATCCGGCAGGTCGGACTTTTGTTGCTTTTATTTTCTTTCTTTGAATCTTAGCATGCTTGTTCCTGGTTCTCACAACATGGACTTTATTGCAAACTTTTTTTTTGATGTTCTGCACAAATATTTAATCAATTGCTAGATATGGGAAAAGGTGAAGTATTGAGATTTTGAGGGTATATACCTCATTCTTGTCTAGGTGACATTATCTATTGATTTTCATATCTGGATTTATTGTCCTATGAGCTGATGTTAAATTCTTTATCAACTCCTATTCCCCATCTATTTGGGATTCCAACAAAGATGAAATGTTATTAGTTGTGACTAACTTCCCAGAGGCAAGACCTGAGCCTCAAAGACAGGCAGTCAGGCATCAGCACAAAAAGAAGAAAGATAGGAAGCAAGAGCTCTGTTGCAAATGAAAACAAGTACCAGAAAATGAAGCGGCTATATGCTGAATGAACACATTTATGTTGTGGGAGTTGAGTTTTTCAGCCTTTGAAGGTAGTGAAAATGTAAAAATACTTGCTCTTGTTGAGAGTCGAACTCAAGACCTCCCGCTTACTAAACGGGTGCTCTAACCAACTGAGCTACAAGAGCCCTTTGCTTCACTTCTATGACATCTCTGCTGTAATTACCTTGCTATGTTCCACCTACAAAAGGAACCACCACTGCTTAAACATGTCAAAGTAAGACCAGTCAGTATCTAAATAAAATGGGTTGTTGTTATGTCCCCACGCATGTCTTTCTGTTGTTATGTAAAGCAGCTCTTGACAGGTCTCTTTGATCTGTGGAATTCATTCTACAGAGTAATTTGAGGTTCGAAAGTTCTAGTAGCTAAATGACATCCAAGTCTAGTACATTGGTGCTCAATCGGTAGAGTGCAGGATATTTCTGGCCAGCAGATGATCCTTGTATCAGTTTTTCGAACTGGGAGGGTCAGATTTACCTTCTGCCTTCTGAAGTTTTCACTTCTCCCCATCCCCCACAACCTTTTGTTTTCCTTATCTGAATGTGCTGAATTATAATGTCAATTCTGGGAAAATAATTTACAGGAACATTTTACTCAAATAACAACTAAGATAAAAGGAATATTTTCAGTTGGCTCTAAATATCCAAGGTATTAAAAGTTTGGATGTTTAAGTAATAAGTTATACCTTATTTACTACTCTTCTACTTGCTCTCCAAGCATGACTGAAGTCAACTAGACTGGTTCCAATTCCCGATTAGCAGTCTTGATAAACATTGCAGTTATGGTGCATTGAATCTTGCTAGTATGACATGATCCGACCTTAGCTCAGTTGGTAGAGCGGAGGACTGTAGTCGGTAAACAGACAGTCCTTAGGTCGCTGGTTTGAATCCGGCAGGTCGGAATTATCTTGCCTCTTATTTTTGTATCACTTGTGCATCTTGGACTTTCTCATCACATATTATTGACATGTCTGAACCAACATTGGAACAATACTTTTTGTTTTTTTTCCAAATCAGATGCAAACATGTTGGAATCTTATGTAATTCTCTGCAGCCTTAAAATCTTAATTCAGGTTTCGGATCTTATCTCAGTTGGTAGAGTGAAGGATTGTAGTTGGTCAGTGACCCACATGTAATCCTTAGGTCCCTGGTTCGAATCCGGCAGTTGGATTTAGGATGTCTGTCTTGTGATTTTTTTCTTGCTTCTTAGGCATTCTATTTTTGGTCTGACATCGGGATTGTGCATTAACATCTTATTGAACTTGTATGAATACATAGTACCCGCTAAATGGAAAGATGTTCGTCTATATTGGAATTTCTACACAATTGTATAATATGATCTTTCTCAGTTGCTACTTTGCTAGTGTGCAGGTTTATCATTTGAATCGACGCAGTTCAAATTTCATTCAGCTTCTGGTTTGTCTTGCTTCTCTGTGATGCTATTTACAGATTATTATCTCTAATATGAGAATTTGACCATTGATCCAAACAGTATTTTCTTATGACTCATAGCAGGCAGACCCACAGCTTATAAAAAATCCTATTGCACCTTTATCTTGATAGATGCTGTATATGTTTGGTATCAAGATAGAACTAAACACCACTATAATTCAATCTATGTCGGGGCAAACAAAGCCTCAACTCTTGAATGTCTTTGTGTGTTGATTTAGCTGAAACATATGATTGATTCAATGCTATCTTTAAGCCTTTTGTTTGTCCCCTGTAATCTGTATGTTATACTTCATTCGTTCTATAATAAAAGCAATACAGCTGGGATGCACAATTTTTAAGGAGCTCATGTGATGAGGAAGGAGATAGAGAGAGATAAAAAGGACCTATGTGAGGAGATAGATAGAGGGAACCCTTTAATAAAAAATAGAAGTGTCGCATTTATTTTGGAACTTCCTAAGAAGGAAAGTGTTGAATTTATTTAAGAACGGAGGAAGGATAACGCTTGGATTGTAGATTGGCTAATGTTATCAACTGCTATTCCATTCTGGAATTTAGGGATGACATATCATATTATGTTTGTTGATGACTATACGGTAAGTTTTGAAAATATGAAGTTTTGAGGCTGTGAATTTAGTTTCCACAAAAGTTCTCTGTGTATTTATGTTGTAATAGCATTCATATCTGGCTGATAAATATTATACTCATTCACATTTTCTTAACTTAGTAAGCAATAAACTACCTTTCAAATTTTCATATCAACTTACCTGTTATCTTGGAGCGGGGGTTGGGATCTTTCAACAGAGATCAGAGGCTCGGCGTCTTTTTTAAT
Source organism: Beta lomatogona (assembly GCA_947646795.1). Lineage (NCBI taxonomy): Eukaryota > Viridiplantae > Streptophyta > Magnoliopsida > Caryophyllales > Amaranthaceae > Beta > Beta lomatogona. The sequence goes on along the minus strand of CANSNZ010000580.1, from coordinate 560,406 downwards.
TACCAAAAACTAGTTTTCAGTAAGGAAGGCCTGAACCTCAAGCACAGGCGTAACGGCAAAAAATAGAGAGAACAAGAGCCAAGGAGAAGGTAAAACAACTTGCAAAAACCAGGCTGCCAAAGGTACTGAATAGTATTACATTTAACTTTGCTGTTAGTAATTCTGCGCTGTTAACTGATATACATGAGCACTTTGCTTTTTTTTCCTTTCATTTCTCAAGATATGGAAAAAGTTGTTCTAACCTTGCAACATTTTACCTAATTCACGGTCATCTGCCTATAGTGATTGTTACCTGCTGAAAATGTGTTTCTTTCATCATCAGCTAGAGGACGTCCATGACGGGTCAAACTATTTTCGAGATCTCTGATATTCAGTCTTACGCAGGATTCTGGTGGCTAAAATAAGGCTTGGTCTGGTCTATAATATCGTCACATATTGGAGTTTCAGGGTTGCAAGGAGCAGACATTGACTCAGTTGGTAGAGCACCAAGACAATATGCGGTTTGCAGATATATCTTATGGTTGTGCTGGTTCAAAGTAGGCAAGTGAAAATCCCTTTCCCCTGATGAGATAACCCCCATCATACCCAAATTTCCCCAAACTTGCAACTTTATCCTTTTTCTAAATGTGGAAACAACTCGATATCCATTATGGTTCTTGTGAGTGTTGTGACATAGGCCAAAGGATGACCTTAGATGAGTTGGTAGATATGAGGGTTTCAGTTTGTCATGAGCCACATACTAATATTTCTTGGCTGCATATATCTCTCTTTCTGGTTTCTTGTGTCCCTTAGGGATGCTTGTTTGATGAATGTTCGTCTTTTCTCGAGTTGCGACTTGCTACTTGCTAGGGGGTCGCAAAGAGCTGACCTGATCCATAAAACTGAAGCCAATAAAGATATGAGTGGTTCGAACTTCGAAATGACTAAATTTGCTTTGGTAGATATTGGATTGTGGTGGCCGAGTCTTGTTTACCATGACATTGTCAGACCTTTGTTCAGCTATTTAAAGTTTGCTGAGGAATTAGAAAAAATAAAATTAAGTAAAATATGCTCTCGTTGAGAGTCGAACTCAAGACCTCCCGCTTACTAAACGGGTGCTCTAACCAACTGAGCTACGAGAGCACATTATACAGTTGCATATGATTTAACAATTTGATTCTAATGTATTGGTGTGCCGTGTGGGGGACATAATTTGAGGATCCTGTAACCTGAATTCAATTTTGTAACACAGAGGTGTCGTGGTGTAGTTGGTTATCACGTCAGTCTAACACACTGAAGGTCTCCGGTTCGAGTCCGGGCGACGCCATTTTGTAACTTCTTATTTTTACTCCCTCCATATAAGGGGTTGGTTGGTTTATCAAATTTATTACTTCCCTTTTGCAAAAAGGGTATTAATCAATGAATCATGACCAAAGTTTAAGAAGATTTTTCAGCATAAAAGCAACAGAACTATGCTCCTCTATGACCTCTTACAAAGTAGTATTTGCCTATTTGGTTATTATCGCCAAATATTATGTATATAGAGTAGGTACATATATAATAAATATGCATCTTTCAATTAGCAAATACTAGATTATATGCACACTATTAGCATAAATATATGTAATATATTTTGTCCATACTTAGGCTACGTAAATATGGAAACTAGGTTACTTTGTATCCTGAATATATATTGTGAATAATATGTCTAAGCCTTCTTAGGGAGTATTCTCCAAACTAACATGGTATCAGGCTTCTAAATCTCATCTTCTTCTTCTTCTACCTTTCTTTATCTTTTTCATCATGCGCGACGCCGAAACTCCCCCGCCGTCGGTCACCCATGTGTTATCATCCGGCCTTAACTGTCACTAATGTAAAGGCCTTGATTCCCTTGGTTCTTGATGTCGAAAAAGTTCAATATACACCCTGGGCTACACTCTTCCGCAATACGGCAAAGGTTTATAATGTTCTCGATCATATAGACCCCAAGATCAAGCGACCATCGGATGTTGATGATGCGTAATGTGATCGTTTGAATGCTATTGTGTGTCAATGGATGTACGACACGATATCCACCGATCTTCTTATCAAAATTCTAGATGACAAGTCTCTTTGCTATGGAAGCGTGGGAACGTCTTCGGAATATTTTTCAAGATAATAAGGGCACTCGTGTGGTGCATCTTGAGAACCAATTTGGTAATATTCATCTATCTCAGTTTCCCTCTTTTGCGAATTATTGCCAAGCTCTCAAGACGATTTCTACTCAACTACATACTTGATCATCACATTTCTGATGAACGGTTGGTTCTACAATTAGTGGGATAAATTAACTCCGGATTATTGTATGGTTGCAACCTTAATTCAGCAATCAAATCCTCTCCCTACTTTTGATAAGGCATGTTTTATGCTTGACCTTGATCGGGTGAGTCGCGAGAAGGCTGAGAAAATTACCCCTCCCTCGACACGATTCTTCTCGCCGGCGCCGACGACTCCTCCCCAGGCAGGCTTCCCGATCGGCTCCTTGTGGTGGTCATCGTGCTTGGTACGGTAAACAAAATGGCCATGGCAAGAATAAGGGTAAGTATAATAAAGGGAATAAGCATAATCATGCCCGGGGCGTGATTTTCATGCAAATGGCCCACCCGTTTTATTATTCTCCTTGGACTCCTCCTTGGGCCCAGCCAATATATTACCCTCATTGTCCTTATCCATCACAGCCTTCCTCTCAATGGAGGCCTACAGTAGGACAGCAGGCCGGTGTCTTGGGCCCAGCGCCTAACAATTCTCAACCGGGCCAACAAGCTTTGCTTGCCCTGCGATTTCCGGCCCAACGATTTACCAACATTTTTTAATGCTTTGTCTCTTCAACCTCCAGATTCTAACCTGGTATATGGACACCGGTGCTACATCTCATCTTATGAACAATACGGGTATTTCTTCATTTATTATCAATTGGCGTAATTTTAATTCTCACATTTTAGTTGGTGATGGTTCTAAAATACCAGTCATGGGTTCGGGCACTAAATCTTTTTCTTCTTCCTCTTCCCCTTCCCTCACTCTCAAAAATATTCTTTATGCTCCCAAAATCATTAAAAATCTTGTTTCTGTCCATCAATTCACTTCTGATAATAATATAATGCATGTAAAGATGGTTTGACACTTGATATAGATGTATACTAGTCTCACATGTACTTGACGATGCGTGTGAGAGTAAATAAGAAAACAAAGAAATTATCTTTCTATGGTGTTCATGCGATTTCGTTACCTACTTGTGCCCTTCTTAAGCATCATCACATGATCGAAGATGCCTCGTGCCCTTGGGGTTGTGGAGGATCAGAAACAACACCCAACGCAATCTTTGAATGCTCACGACTTGCAGACTTATGGCTGATAGTGGTTGTAATGAAATGTGTGTAATTAAAAGCCCTAAATATAACTACGTGTTATTTGATTGTAAGCTGGCATAAAATTGCCAAAAAAGTGCTCATGAAAGGAGTATTCTTAGCTTGGTGCATATAGGGTGATCGTAATCAATTGGTCGATCTTCGAGAACAAGTAGACTCAAAACAAAGTCCTTCTTGATCGTGTGGCTAGATTGGTGAAGGGACATGGCTATTACACTTCTCGCATTTACTTTCCAAGTGTGCAGAAAGCTGCTGCGAACCCCAATAGTTGGCAAGTCCCTCCTTTAAGTATTGTGCAAAACAATGCTAATACTTCCCTAGAGGCGGATGGGTGGGTAGGAATTTGTGTTGTTGCTTGTGATTTTTCTAGGGGTGTTTTTATTTGCGGCTATAAGGTGTATCAAAGCCTTATGTGCTCCTCAGATACAGGAAGCCAAATCTATTGAAATGGCGGTGAGTTTGGGCAAACGTTATAGTTTTAAGGAAATCATCCTTGAATTGGATTGCCAAGTTGTAATTAATCGCCTTTTCGAAGAGTGCTATTTTCCTTTCGGATCTAGTTCTATCCTCCATGATATTTTATCTTCTTGTACTTCTTTCTCCTCTATTGGTTGGTCTCATGTTAGGCGTGATGGAAAACTTGTTTCCTATCACTTATCTGAGCTAGTTCCTTTTGGTGTCAAACTTATTTGGTACGGAAGTGGCACGCTATGTGTCGCATGGACATTTTGTGTTTAAATTAATGCTAGCTTGTGTTTTCCCCTAAAAAAAAGATAATCTAAAGAAAGAAAAGGAAAAATATTCCAAAAAAAAAGAAAACGACTAAGTAAATGATGTTCAACGACGATATGTTTTAATCTTCTTCATTTTTCTATGTTTTTAAGATTCAATTAAATCAACGGACAAGACTAATCTATAAAAATAAAGGGCTAAAATTCCAATGGTTATAGTCGCTATAATCTTATTGTAGCCATTGAACAATTATCAATTGTTGTGGTTAATTATGAAGTATTAGAAGATTTTTTTTTTAAAAGTGAAAATTCATTCATTAATATAAAGTCATACGACATCTACAATAGAAGTCAAAAACTAAAAAATACATGTCAAATTGGAAAAAAACTTAATTTTAATCTGGCAAAACCACAATCGTTAAGTTGTCGTCTTAAATATAGTCGTAGATCAAAACTACACAAAATCGCTAAAAGATTCTTTTTTCGGTTTTTTACCAGATACCCCTGATGTTTCACGAAATGCACCAGGTACCCTCGTTGTTTCGAAAATGCACCAGATGCCCTTGTGATTTACATAAAATGCACCAAATACCCTTAATGACTAACGTCGTCAAGTTTCCGTTAGTCATTAACTAACCCCTCTAACCCTAATTAAACCCTAATTAGCCCTAATTAACTAACTAAACCCTAACTTCTAACCCTACCCTAACATTAACCTTACCACCACCCCACCACCACCCCCAGCCCCCCCACCCTCGCACCCCACCCTCCCCCACCTCGCAACCCACCCCCCGCAGCCAGCCTCCCCTCCCGCACCTCCACCCCACGGCGGCTCCCTTCCCCACCCCCCCCCCACCCCGCGGCCTCCCTTTCCCCTTCTCCACCCCCGCAACCCCCTCCCCCCTCCCTCTCGCCCCACAAAACCCACTTTTCTCCCCTTCTCCGCTTCGAACATTCGAAAACTTCGAAAACCCACTTCTCTCCACTTATCGCCTAGCCATCGTCTTCCTTCCATCTCTCCCCTTCTCTCGCTTCGAAAATCCAATTCGCCATAAAAATGCGAACAAAACTCAATGGATTTAGAAAATTTTGAACCCGAAACCACTCCAAAACGAACAAAAAGAGAGAGGAGAGGTGTTGCGGGGGGAGGCGAGAGGGGGAAGGGTTCTGAAGGGGATGGGGGTTGCGTTGGTGGGGGAGGGGCGTGGGTGGGGGGGGAGGGTTACGGGGGGTTGGGGGCCGGGTCTTGGGGTGAGTGGGGAGGAGGAGGGGGTTGGGGTGGTGGGGAGGGTTGGGGGATTAGGATTAGGGTTTAGGGTTAGGGTTAGGGTTAAGGGTTAATAATGGTAAAATGGTAAATAAAGCTAAGAAAACTTGACGCCGTTAATCATTAAGGGTATTTGGTGCATTTTACGTAAATCACAAGGACATGTGGTGTATTTACGAAACAACGAGGGTGCGCAGTGCGTTTCGTGAAACCGAGTGCGCAGTGAAAAAACGTTCTTTTTTCTTTCTTTACCATCATGTTGTCATCAATATAATAAATAATTATACACCATCATGTCGTCATTACTCATTAGTCATTACTCTTTAATAAGATTATCCAAATATTCTTGCTGCAACTAGATTGACGATATTTAGAGAGAGAAAGTGAAGCTCGTTTGAGTGAAAAATCGGAAAAAATTCTGTAGAAATTAAATTACCGCCATTGATTTGAAGTAAATTGTAAGTCTTTCTCTCTCTCTCTCTCTTATTATTGTTTAGTTGTGGAGAAGACGTGCAAACAAATGGAAGCTGAATTTTGATTCTAACCCTAATATTCAACTTACTTTCGTTCGAATTATTGATATGTTGTTTACATTTTTCATTATTTCTATTTTATTATCTAATTCTTTATTCGATTTAGGGGAGAACATGTGAATTGATAATTGATTTAGTTTCTGAAATTTAGCTGACATATAAGCTGTAAATGAATTTAGTTTTCTGGTTTTTGTTCGAAGTACCGTGGATTAAATTGCTTTCAGTCAGTTATTTTTTTCTGATTTTTTGAGTTATTGTTTGAAATTGAGTTCATGAAATTTGACTAGTAGTTTATTGAATGTTTATTGGATGTGAAGAGTGGTGATGTTGTATAGAGGAGTGATAAGTGGAGGATGGTTAGACATACATTAGAGAGAGGACTTTGGGCAATTATTTTTAATTTTCGATTTTGATAGTTGTCTTTTAGGGTTTTCCTGTCTAATTAAGGAGGCATTTTCGCCGTTTCCTAAAGAAAAAATCGACGAAAAGATCTGATCTCACTTCTTGGGTGTACCTTGATAGTGGATCATTCTACTTCCTGAGGTTGGTCTTTACCTCGGTAAGGGCTGATCTTAGTTTAGTTAGTAGTTGGTCTCAATCTGGCAGGTTGGAATTTGCTTTTATACTATGAATTATCCCTGCTGTCTTTCTTCATATTTCCCTTTTCCTAAAATCTTCCATCAAACCTGTTATTTTGACAAACTTATTGAGTTAAATTTATGTCATATTAGAGCCAAGAGGACTAGAAATTATTTACCGAAAATTTTGAACTGCCTTATTAGCTACACATCAAAGTGACCTGAAAATTTGCCTTCTTCAATGGTCTAAAGGAGTTAGAATGGGTGATTCTATGGTTGTGGATCGGGATAGATTGAATCAAATATCTCATTGAGGCAACGCAGACATGCACCATTTATTAAATGTGTGGTGTAAGCTAGTAATTGGCTGCCTTTTTAGATAAAAGAAACCTCCTCTTTGCAATTGGAGAATAATGTTGCATTGACTCTTTGTTTTACCTCAAGTATTCGTGCTATATCCACGACACTCTGAGACACTTTTTTTAGGGAAACACCATGAGTTTTTTCCCATAAAATAGTCAAGTCGAACAATTGAACGCGTACCCATGTCCAACATGAGTATCCGTCTACCCGAGTTACTTAGTGTTGCCCATATCTGGATCATCTACCTCTATTGCCTAGGGCAGGGTCTAGGGTATCGGTAGTGAACTAAAGAAAGCTTTTACTACTCTTTGGCCATTGTGATAAAGTCATAAATTGAGGTAATGGTTATGAGTTTGTGTGTGGAATTTTGTATGTAATGCCCTTTGCGAATGTCTAGAGTTATATGCCATTGTGCCCCAACTCCAAAGAATTTGTTTCTTAACTGTGTATTGTTATTACTCATCACCACTCTGTTCCTGAATTTGGAAGCATATATGCTCCTTCAATAGTAGTCTGACTGATTTGGCTTTGCCATTGGCCTAACATAAAATATCTAAACTCTAAACTAACATCGAGTATAATGTCCTTACCAAATGTATGTGTTATGATGTACAACTAATATGCAAGAACCAACTTTGGCTCAGTCGGTTGAGTGGAGAATTTTAGTTGATAATTGACTCGTAAATAATCCTCTAGATTGCTGCTTCAAAACCAGCAGTTCAGATTTTTTTTTTGTGATGTATGTCTTTGCTTCCTTGGCATGGGATTTTCTTGCTTGACCACATGGATTTGGTCATAAAATTTTCTTGAACATGTCTGAGCCAACATGTTGTTATCTTGAAAATATACATTCAGTATAAATCATAAAAGTTAGTCTTTTATATAATAGTAAAATATATGGTCAAAGTCAAAGTAATATGTGCATATTGCAAAAGTCAAAGTGTTGCATGTAAAAAGAATGGAGGAAATATATTTGAGTGGAATTTGATTTGTTACAGACTTACAATACAAGAACTAATCTAGCTCAGTTGGTGCTTGGTAGAGTAGAGGGTTGGAGTTAATCAAACTAGTCTTATATGCACGCAATACGTGCAATCTGTCTTTTGATTTTGTTTGTTCAAATTAATTTGAATGTGGTACTTTATTCTTTTTTTCCCCCTTTTTCCGTTTAAATGAAGCGGTTAGTTATTCCCCTATTTTTTTTTCCTTTTTCTATTATTTGGTGTCCCCCATATGTTGCCATATATAATAGAGATATGTAATCCTTTTGCAGCTAGTCTAAGTAAAATTGTTATATAAACACCTTAGTCGGGTTAGTAGAGTACAGGTCCAGAACTATAATTCTTTTTTCCTTTTTCTTAATTTTAGGGACAGAAGTGAGGTCCAGGGTTAGTTGGTTATTTGCTTTCGGCATCCTTTCTATGCCCCTGTGCCAAACCACTCCAATTAAGTAGTTTATTGAAATGCACTAACAATTTATGACCATCGTGGATAAGGATGTCGAACTGTACCTTGTGTGGTATAAAAGAAGAGACTTTGGTAATCGAATCTTGCTATTAGTTGTGTTAGCTAATTTTGCTATCGCATGGACAAATAAGGCCTGTTGGCAAACAAAATAAATTGGGATTTGGGAGCCCATATGCTGCTTTGATTCAGGTAAGGTATACTGGAGTAAAAAAGACTATATAATGCCTTTGTATAATTTAACGGAGCTTGTAGCTTTGGAACTTGTAAGTTGGCTCTTGCCGGTGTGCCATGAACCGACCTTAGCTCAGTTGATAGAGAGGAGTGTGGTTGGTTGAACAGATAACCCTTAGGTCGCCAATTCAAGTCGTTGTAGTTTTGTTGCCTCTTTTCTATCTTCCTAGAAATGTTGTTTTCAAATCTGCGAATGCTCACCTTTTTTTAATTGTCATGGCATCATTGACCGCTGTGAGCTAAATGGAAATAAGTTAGAGCTAAATGGAAATAAGTTGGTATGCATTAGATTATTCACAGCCAGGATATGAGAACCGACCTTAGCTCAGTTGGTAGAGCGGAGGACTGTAGTTGGTCAAACAGATGATCCTTAGGTCGCTGGTTCGAATCCGGCAGGTCGGATATTTCATTTTTTTGCCTCTGATTTTTGACTTATTAGGCTTGATAGCTATCTGATCTGTCAATTTGACTTCTGTCATAAGTAAATTATTGAGTGCTGTGCGGCCATAATAGATTATTATGTCCCAGCCTCAGGGAATGGAAGTATGTTGCTTTGTAATGAATTCCCGGCATCCAGGATACAGAAACCGACATAGCTCAGTTGGTAGAGCGGAGGACTATAGTTGTCCCAGCAGATAATCCTTAGGTCGCTGGTTCGAATCCGGCAGGTCGGAATTTTGTTGCTTCTGATTTTTGTTTTACATTTTGGTTATGATTGCTCCTTGACGTGGTACAATTGACTTTTTCCATATATGTTAATATGTTATTGCGAATGGAGCCAAATTAAATTATTATTATGTCTTAGCTTATTGGGACTTTGGGAGTATGCTGGTATGTAATGGATTTTCTACCGTCAGGGTATGAGAACCGACCTTAGCTCAGTTAGTAGAGCGGAGGACTGTAGTTGTTCAAACAGTAATCCTTAGGTCGCTGGTTTGAATCCGGCAGGTCGGATTTTTGAAGTTTTGTTGGTTCTTCTTTTGTCTTCTTAGGAATGATATTCTCTAATCTGCCACTACTGACATTTGTTAATGGTCATGGCATATTATTTACCGCTGTGAGGCAAAATTGGAAGATTATATAACCCAGCCATATGGAATTATGTTGAATGAAATGGATTGTCCGCATCCAAGGTACAATAGCCGACCTTAGCTCAGTTGGTAGAGCGAAGGACTGTAGTTGGTCAAACAGATGAATTTTAGGTCGCTGGTTCGAATCCGGCAGGTCGGATTTTTTTTCATGTTGTTGCCTTTAATTTCTGCCTTGCTAGGCTTGATTGCTGTCTAATCTAGCAATGTTGCCTTCCTTCAGAAATATTTTATTTTCAGCTATGCAGTCATATTTGAAGATTATGAACAGAATAGGTTGTTTATAAGAGATTCGCTGCAATGCATCCAGGGTACAAACCAACCTTTTCTCGGTTGGTAGAGCGGATTGTCCCAGCAGATAATCCTTAGGTCGCTGGTTCGAATCCGGCAGGTTGGAATTTTGTTGCTTCTGATTTTTGTCTTACTTTTTACGAGTTATGATTACTCTCTGACCTGGTACTGACAAAAGTGAGAGAGTTTAGCCGCGTTTGTGGGGCTTAAACATACCAAAAAGAAAATTGGTAGAAGTATTTCTGAACATCCACCCAAAGAAGGATATGGCAGAAGTATTAAGAACAGAGGGAGTATGTCTTCAGCTAAATGGGAGTATGCTGGTATGTGATGGATTTTCTACCTTAAGGGTATGAGAACTGACCGTAGCTGAGTTCGTAGAGCGGAGGACTGTATTTGTTCTAACAGTGAACCTTAGGCCACTGGTTCGGATCCAGCAGGTCAAAGTATTGAAGATTTGCTGCTTCTTATTTTGTTTTTTTAGGATCGATGCTCTCTAATCTACCACCGCTGACCTTTGTTTTATATCATGTCATATGATCAGCCTCTGTGACACAAAATTGGCAGATAATAACCCAGCCAAATGGAAATATGTTTCAATGTAATGGACTGCCTGTAGCAAGAGTAAAAGAACCGACCTTAGCTCAGTTGGTAGAGCGGCGGACTGTAGTTCGTCAAACAGATAATCCTTAGTTCGCTGGTTCGAATCCGGCAGGTCGGATTTTTTTGATTTTGGTTCCTTTGATAATTGTCTTACTAGGCTTGATTGCTGTCTGATCTAGCAGTGTTGACTTTGGAATAAGTATATTATTGAATGCTATGCTGCCATTCTAGAATATTATGAATAAACTTGTGTTGTTTATAATGGATTCGCTGCATCCAGGGTACAGTAACCGACCTTAGCTCAGTTGGTAGAGCGGAGGACTCTAGTTGTGCCAGCAGGTAATCCTTAGGTCGCTGATTCGAATCCGGCAGGTCGGAATTCTGTTGCTTCTGATTTTTGTTGTACTTTTTTTGTTATGATTGCTCCTTGGCCTGGTCTATGATGCTTCCTCCGTCTTTTAATACTTGCAACGTTGAGATGTGCACAAGGACCAAGGAGGGGAGAGAAATAGAGAGAGCTAAAAAGAATCCCCATGTGTTAGGAGAGAGAAAGTGATAATATACTAGAAAAAATGTCAACGTTGTAAGTAATAGAGAACTTCCTAAAATGGGTTATGTTCAAGTACTGGAAAAACACAGGAATATTATTAAGAATGGAGCCACGTAATATAATGTCTTAGCTGTATCGGGGTATCCTGGTATGTAATAGATTTGCGGGAGGACTGTAGTTGTGCAAACAGCAATCTTTAGGTAGTTGGTTCGATTCTGGCAGGTGAAAGTTTTGAAATTTTGATGCTTTTTATTTTGTTTTCTTAGGATCGATGTTCTCTAATTTGCCACAGTTGACCTTTATTAATTGTCATGGCATATTACTAACCCCTGTGAGGCAAAATTGGCAGATAATAACCCAGCCAATTGGAAATATGTTTGAATGTAATGGACTGCCTGTAGCAAGAGTAAAAGAACCGACCTTAGCTCAGTTGGTAGAGCGGAGGACTGTAGTTCGTCAAACAGATAATCCTTAGGTCGCTGGTTTGAATCCGGCAGGTCGGATTTTTTTGATTTTGGTTCCTTTGATAATTGTCTTACTAGGCTTGATTGCTGTCTGATCTAGCAGTGTTGACTTTGGAATAAGTATATTATTGAATGCTATGCTGCCATTCTAGAATATTATGAATAAACTTGTGTTGTTTATAATGGATTAGCTGCATCCAGGGTACAGTAACCGACCTTAGCTCAGTTGGTAGAGCGGAGGACTGTAGTTGTGCCAGCAGGTAATCCTTAGGTCGCTGGTTCGAATCCGGCAGGTCGGAATTCTGTTGCTTCTGATTTTTGTTGTACTTTTTTTGTTATGATTGCTCCTTGGCCTGGTCTATGATGCTTCCTCCGTCTTTTAATACTTGCAACGTTGAGATGTGCACAAGGACCAAGGAGGGGAGAGAAATAGAGAGAGCTAAAAAGAATCCCCATGTGTTAGGAGAGAGAAAGTGATAATATACTAGAAAAAATGTCAACGTTGTAAGTAATAGAGAACTTCCTAAAATGGGTTATGTTCAAGTACTGGAAAAACACAGGAATATTATTAAGAATGGAGCCACGTAATATAATGTCTTAGCTGTATCGGGGTATCCTGGTATGTAATAGATTTGCGGGAGGACTGTAGTTGTGCAAACAGCAATCTTTAGGTAGTTGGTTCGATTCTGGCAGGTGAAAGTTTTGAAATTTTGATGCTTTTTATTTTGTTTTCTTAGGATCGATGTTCTCTAATTTGCCACAGTTGACCTTTATTAATTGTCATGGCATATTACTAACCCCTGTGAGGCAAAATTGGCAGATAATAACCCAGCCAATTGGAAATATGTTTGAATGTAATGGACTGCCTGTAGCAAGAGTAAAAGAACCGACCTTAGCTCAGTTGGTAGAGCGGAGGACTGTAGTTCGTCAAACAGATAATCCTTAGGTCGCTGGTTCGAATCCGGCAGGTCGGATTTTTTTGATTTTGGTTCCTTTGATAATTGTCTTACTAGGCTTGATTGCTGTCTGATCTAGCAGTGTTGACTTTGGAATAAGTATATTATTGAATGCTATGCTGCCATTCTAGAATATTATGAATAAACTTGTGTTGTTTATAATGGATTAGCTGCATCCAGGGTACAGTAACCGACCTTAGCTCAGTTGGTAGAGCGGAGGACTGTAGTTGTGCCAGCAGGTAATCCTTAGGTCGCTGGTTCGAATCCGGCAGGTCGGAATTCTGTTGCTTCTGATTTTTGTTGTACTTTTTTTGTTATGATTGCTCCTTGGCCTGGTCTATGATGCTTCCTCCGTCTTTTAATACTTGCAACGTTGAGATGTGCACAAGGACCAAGGAGGGGAGAGAAATAGAGAGAGCTAAAAAGAATCCCCATGTGTTAGGAGAGAGAAAGTGATAATATACTAGAAAAAATGTCAACGTTGTAAGTAATAGAGAACTTCCTAAAATGGGTTATGTTCAAGTACTGGAAAAACACAGGAATATTATTAAGAATGGAGCCACGTAATATAATGTCTTAGCTGTATCGGGGTATCCTGGTATGTAATAGATTTGCGGGAGGACTGTAGTTGTGCAAACAGCAATCTTTAGGTAGTTGGTTCGATTCTGGCAGGTGAAAGTTTTGAAATTTTGATGCTTTTTATTTTGTTTTCTTAGGATCGATGTTCTCTAATTTGCCACAGTTGACCTTTATTAATTGTCATGGCATATTACTAACCCCTGTGAGGCAAAATTGGCAGATAATAACCCAGCCAATTGGAAATATGTTTGAATGTAATGGACTGCCTGTAGCAAGAGTAAAAGAACCGACCTTAGCTCAGTTGGTAGAGCGGAGGACTGTAGTTCGTCAAACAGATAATCCTTAGGTCGCTGGTTCGAATCCGGCAGGTCGGATTTTTTTGATTTTGGTTCCTTTGATAATTGTCTTACTAGGCTTGATTGCTGTCTGATCTAGCAGTGTTGACTTTGGAATAAGTATATTATTGAATGCTATGCTGCCATTCTAGAATATTATGAATAAACTTGTGTTGTTTATAATGGATTAGCTGCATCCAGGGTACAGTAACCGACCTTAGCTCAGTTGGTAGAGCGGAGGACTGTAGTTGTGCCAGCAGGTAATCCTTAGGTCGCTGGTTCGAATCCGGCAGGTCGGAATTCTGTTGCTTCTGATTTTTGTTGTACTTTTTTTGTTATGATTGCTCCTTGGCCTGGTCTATGATGCTTCCTCCGTCTTTTAATACTTGCAACGTTGAGATGTGCACAAGGACCAAGGAGGGGAGAGAAATAGAGAGAGCTAAAAAGAATCCCCATGTGTTAGGAGAGAGAAAGTGATAATATACTAGAAAAAATGTCAACGTTGTAAGTAATAGAGAACTTCCTAAAATGGGTTATGTTCAAGTACTGGAAAAACACAGGAATATTATTAAGAATGGAGCCACGTAATATAATGTCTTAGCTGTATCGGGGTATCCTGGTATGTAATAGATTTGCGGGAGGACTGTAGTTGTGCAAACAGCAATCTTTAGGTAGTTGGTTCGATTCTGGCAGGTGAAAGTTTTGAAATTTTGATGCTTTTTATTTTGTTTTCTTAGGATCGATGTTCTCTAATTTGCCACAGTTGACCTTTATTAATTGTCATGGCATATTACTAACCCCTGTGAGGCAAAATTGGCAGATAATAACCCAGCCAATTGGAAATATGTTTGAATGTAATGGACTGCCTGTAGCAAGAGTAAAAGAACCGACCTTAGCTCAGTTGGTAGAGCGGAGGACTGTAGTTCGTCAAACAGATAATCCTTAGGTCGCTGGTTCGAATCCGGCAGGTCGGATTTTTTTGATTTTGGTTCCTTTGATAATTGTCTTACTAGGCTTGATTGCTGTCTGATCTAGCAGTGTTGACTTTGGAATAAGTATATTATTGAATGCTATGCTGCCATTCTAGAATATTATGAATAAACTTGTGTTGTTTATAATGGATTAGCTGCATCCAGGGTACAGTAACCGACCTTAGCTCAGTTGGTAGAGCGGAGGACTGTAGTTGTGCCAGCAGGTAATCCTTAGGTCGCTGGTTCGAATCCGGCAGGTCGGAATTTGTTGCTTCTGATTTTTGTTGTACTTTTTTGTTATGATTGCTCCTTGGCCTGGTCTATAATACTTCCTCCGTTTTTTTAATACTCGCAACGTTGAGATGTGCACTAGGACCAAGGAGAGTAGAGGAATAGAGAGAGCTAAAAAGAATCCCCATGTCTTAGGAGAGAGAAAGTGATTATATATTGACAAATATGTCACAAGTAATAGAGAACTTCCTAAAATGGGATATGTTGCAAGTATTAAAAAACAGAGGAAGTATATTATTAAAGATGGAGCCACGTAATATAATGTCTTAGCTGTCTGGGTGTATGCTGGTATGTAATAGATTTGCGGGTGGACTGTAGTTGTGTAAACAGTAATCCTTAGGTAGTTGGTTCGATTCTGGCAGGTGAAAGTTTTGAAATTTTGATACTTGGATACTTTGTTTTCTTAGGACCGATGTTCTCTAAATTGCCACAGGTGACCTTTATTAATCGTCATGGCATATTATTAACTCCTGTGAGGCAAAATTGGCAGAAAATAACCCAGCCAAATGGAAATTTGTTTGAATGTTATGGATTGTCCACAGCCAGGGTACAACAACTGACCTTAGCTCAGTTGGTAGAGCGGAGGACTGTAGTTGGTCAAACAGATGATCCTTAGGTCGCTGGTTCGAATCCGGCAGGTCGGAGTGTCGGACATTTTCATTTTGCTGCCTCTGATTTTTTGTCTTACTCGGCTTGATAGCTGTCCGATCTAGCAATGTTGACTTCTGTGATAAGTATATTATTGACTGCTATGCAGCCATTTAAAAATATCATGAATGTACTTATGTTGTTTATAATGAATTCGCTGCATCCAGGGTACAGAAACCGACCTTAGCTCAGTTGGTAGAGCGGAGGACTGTAGTTGTCCCAGCAGAGAATCCTTAGGTCGCTGGTTCGAATCCGGCAGGTCGGAGATTTGTTGCTTCTGATTTTTGTCATACTTTTTAGTCCTGATTGCTCCTTGACCTGATATATTATTGAGAATGGAGCCATGTTACTCCCTCCATTTTGAAAAGTTCTTCCTACTTTGACCAATTTCCTTTCACTGATGGACAAAAAGAGAAAGAGGGAGTAACACGCGTCTGTGTCTTACCTATATGGGAGTATGCTGGTAAATGGATACCTTTAGGTTATGAGAACCGACCTTAGCTCAGCTGGCAGAGCGGAAGACTGTAGTTGTTCAGATAGTAATTCTTATGTTGCTGGTTCAAATCTGACAGGTCGGACATTTGAAGTTTTGTTACCTCTTAATTTGTTTTCTTAGGAATGCTCTCTAATCTGCCACTGCTGACCTTTGTAAATTATCATGGCATGTTTTATATCGTTGTGAAGCAAAGTAACCAGTTTATTGCACACCCAAAAAGGGGATGTTTGAACTATTGGATTGTCCATAGTCAGGGTAGAAGAACCAACCTTAGCGCTCAGTTGGTAGAGTAGAGCTGAGGACTGTAGTTGGTCAAACTGATGATCATAAGGTCGCTAGCTCGAATTTGGCAGGTCGGAAATTTTCTTGTACTGATCTCCAGGTGGGTTGTTTTGTAGCTTCCAACATGAATTTTTTTCTGAAAGATCAATAGTCTCTGCCTCTCTGGCTATGATTGTAGAAGGCATGTATGCTCTCTTAGTCTATGAGACTATTATTTCACTGTTAATCTGGTTGATGCTTCTTATCTCTGCATAGGCTTGGGGTTTGATGTGGAATTAGGTACTAATTAATTTTTTCTTTACCAAATCGCGCCAAGACATGACCTTGAACTCTTTTTGATGTTATTGTTCTTTTTGTCAGGCATGTGATTGTAAGTTTGTGATTTTTCTTTTGTCTATTTTGATGTCTTGGATCTCTCTACTATTCAATTAAGAATTATCTTCAGACTTCATAAAATAGCTTAGTTTCTCAGGATTTTCCTGGAATTAGTCCTCAGTTTGCAGCTTCTTGTTTTTCTTACATGCTGAAGATGATGTTCTCTCATCTGACAACATGGGCTTCAGCATAAGAGTTTACTGAGGATTTTGTAGTGAAATTATAATTATTAACATTCCACAGCCTATGCAAATCGGAGATTGATGGAATCTAATGGATGACTCCCTGGTAACTGATGCAAGAACTGACCTTAGCCAAGATGATAGAGAAACTGTACATTTGGCTGTATATACAAAACACTTTAGGCTCTGGGTGGTGGACCTGTACTATGGACATTCTTTTATTGCTGATGCTGTGACGCACCTTTGTTTCACAAGTTGTTTGCCTGCTGAGGACGTTGAAAAGTTCAATAAAAAAATGCTCTCGTTGAGAGTCGAACTCAAGACCTCCCGCTTACTAAACGGGTGCTCTAACCAACTGAGCTACGAGAGCAACTTTGAGACATCCTTTTATATTTGACTTCTGGATGGTAATTACTTAGATATTGCTGTTTAGTTTGCACCATTTTTTTCAACAACACCGAATAGTAATGGTAAGTTGCATCTCTTTCTGTTATCAGCTATAGAGCAGCTGTAGTGCACATATGACCTTCATGTGTATGATAAATTGATAATATCTTTGTTCCCGATTGTAAGAATGATTTAGCTTGGTATGATTATGATATACTCTTTGTTATTGCAATGTGATCGCATGTGACATTCTTTTTAATTATCCACCATCTTGATTTTCCTTTACCACAAAATCTACTTTTTGTTATGATCCGGAATGATGATCAATAATTACTCCTTAATATATGTGACTTAACTGTTGAGAATTTACTTTTAGTTCAGGGTTTGTGTTGACACTATGACATCAAAGTCTTCTTTTCATGTGTTTTAACTAGTTTTTTCATGTTTGGTTGTTTTTGCTTTGTAAGAAGGATGAACTTTTTGCTTCAGAGAGTTGGTTTGTTGCTGTTTAACTTTTGCATTTTAATGCAATTATGGTGCAGTTGATTATCATGTTAGTCCAAAATGAGAACACAGCAGTCTGCCAAGGAGGGATTTGGAAAAATAATAACAAAGGATGCTCTCGTTGAGAGGCGAACTCAAGACCTCCCGCTTACTAAACGGGTGCTCTAACCAACTGAGCTACGAGAGCACATCGTGTCATTTCAATTTTCAATTTCATTTGACACTCTAGGCAAAGAGAGGTTTACCCCTCACCTCACTTGTCAGTTGTTTTCTGCCACTTATAGGTTTTTGTTTCTGCTGTCACTTGTCACCTAAAACAGGTCCAGCCGCTCTGATCCCTGGTATTTTCTCGATACCGAAGACCCTGTATTCGAAAATGCTTGAGCAGTCGCCTTACATGTAAGAACATCACTCTCAGTATATCCAGTGGCTATAATCTGGTTTTGGACAATGCACATTATTGATATCATTTTAGCTGAATATACTTCAGTAGTCTCACTTTTAATCTGGTTTTACTGCAGGGCAATCAACGAGAAGACTATCAATGATCAGAACCTTTATGGATTTTATGAATGCGAAGTCTCAAAAAACACATCACTTTATTACTTCCTCCATTCCAATATAAACTTCACACTTGCCTTTTCAAGGTCAAAGTTCATCAGGTGATGCCGTGATATCACAAAGTACCCACAGTAAGTGGGATTTTGTCAGATTGTTTCAATGTCTAATATTAGTTACAATAATGATCGAATATAAGTGTTATAATCTGAAGATAAAAAGTGTTAAATTTTTTATGGAGTGATTTGAATGTGTACTAAAATATTATTATTCTGTAAGCCACTAATATTCTCTAGTGTTGGCAAAATCCAATATATAATTGTCATTTGTCACACAGATGACAGATAGCTAGAGTTATTTTATATTGGCTTTTCTGACAATTGACAGCAATTCCATGTTTTCGTACTCTAATGTATCATCCGATCAGAGTTGGGGTTCTGTCTATGATGTGAAGTTACCATAGTTACATTAAACGGTGTCGTGGTGTAGTTGGTTATCACGTCAGTCTAACACACTGAAGGTCTCCGGTTCGAGTCCAGGCGACGCCATTTTGTTTGTTCACAGTTATTCCTAATTTTTTTGGCTAATGTAGCTCCCCTCCATGCACATTTGCAGGTAAGCATCCTTCATTTGTACGTCAGTATGGCATCAATTGGAACCAATATATGCTATACATGCTTAGTTATCTGATCGAAGCTCAAAAGCCTTAGTAATGTTTGTTTCCTACTGCTGGAATCTGGATAAAGGATGTTACTCTCGGACCTCAGCTATGTAACTAGGAATTCAACACCAACAATGGAGAACCTGTTGTACAAATATGCAATAACTTACTATTAATATAAACATTTGTAGCTAGAGGGCTCAAATATTTAGGGTCTTGTGTGGTCGCGTATATTGTAGATTTTCTGTGCCACCTCTACACTAAAAGAAGTACTATGAAATCAATATGAGTCTAGCCAACACTATGGTTAGATGCACGTATTCATCGTTATTCGTTATCTCAGAGAAGCAAATGATATTTTCAATATGCATAATGTAAGTACCTAATCTCACTACTAACCCTTTCGCAAAAACATTCTCGCTCTTTGTTAAGAGTATAGCCCACATGGCCACATGTGAGTTAGGAATAGTTTGTCCTATATTGAAGAATTAGCTAGAGAGAGAATGACTAACATATAAATTGGTGGGTTACTCCCCATATCACCAATTGGTTTTAGGGTGGAACCTTGCCAACCTTATATGTGGTCACTCTCTCCTCCGATGTGGGCTTTTGTTAGGCCCAATGAAGTTTATCATTCTTTAAAAAAAAACCCAATTTGTTAGAGTTAAGAAAAAGATTAGAGTTAATCACATGTTAAGTCAAGTCGTATCACACACAAACACGAGACACAAAGTTAGAACTAGGTAAGAATTCTGAATTCTGCCAAAATTCGCAGTTAAAACTTTGGAAAATCAAGTTTAGTTAAACCATTGACTAAAATGCTAGAAAAATCCTAGTCGCAAGTCATACTTCATAACAAAGGAGTTAGCCCTTCGAGTAGGGATGGCGATGGGTAGGGTCTGGGTAGGGTAAGGCTAGACCCTTACCCATGCCCTAACTTTTGGATATAGACCCATACCCATAGGGTAAAATTTTTTAGGACCCTTACCCATACCCGTAGGGTCCGATAGGGTATGGGTAGGGTCTAGGGGTGCTTATCGAGCGAGCCGAGCCCGAATAGCACTGGGCTCGGCTCGAGCTCGTTTAACTTTTCATGGGCTCGGCTCGGCTCGTGAGCTCGCCGAGCTTGGGGGAGCCGAGCTCGGCTCGAGCTCGTGATTAGAATTTGCGGCTCGAGCTCGGCTCGTGAGCTCGTTTAGGTTCGGCTCGTGAACTCGTTTAGGCTTGGATCGTGAGCTCGAATAGGCTCAAGCTCGACTCGTGAGCTCGTTTAGGCTCGGCTCGTGAGCTCGATTGTGGCTCGAGCTCGATTGTGGCTTGTGAGCTCGTTTAATTGCTTTTACCTTTTCTTTTCATCTTTCTTCTAATATATACTTTAGTTAGTATCTTAAAATAAATACTTAATATAATTTTTAATATATATAAATAATTTTTTAATATAAAATATTTTTTTAATATAAAATATTTTTAGTATAAAATAATAATCGAGCTGTTCACGAGCTTTACGAGCCGAGCTTTGCCTAGCTCGGCTCGGCTCGTTTAAGTCTCGAGCCGAGCCCGAGCTCGAGCTCGAGCTCGAGCCGAGCTTCAACGAGCCGAGCTTTGACCGAGCCGAGCCTGAGCTGCTCGCGAGCTTGTCAGGCTCATTATCACCCCTAGTAGGGTCTAGGGTCTAAAATGGGTCCAACACAAAATAAATCCGCTTACATTTTCACATGTATATATAATCGTTAAGCACAATTTCATATATGAATTTTGCAATTAGCACGCGTAATATCACGTACATTCCATACCAATACATATTTTTTTGCATATCCCAAAAGTCTCATACATCAAAATATAAATAAATATATTTTGACGTGATTGCGATTTGCGGCTAGGGTTCCTAATTGAAGAAGGGTTTTAGTTTTATTAGAAGTCTGCTGGAAGGATATGTTTATATATATGTTTATTTTAATTTTAAAAAATAAAAATATACATTTTAGTTTAGATGGGTCTATGGGTAGGGTTTGGGTATTTGAGGAGTGGACCCTTACCCTACCCTTACCCGATAGGACCAAGACCCATACCCTACCCTTACCTATAGGGTCCAAAAAATTAAGACCCATACCCTAATTTTAGGATAGGGTCTAGGTGGGTCTGGGTAGGGTCCTGGACCCATTGTCATCCCTACCTTCGAGTATTATACAATTCTATAGATCGACACATCGTGACCTTGAGATAGAGAAATATTTGTATGTTTTACAAGTATGTTTAAAAGTTATGATTTGAGTACATAAAACTTATTCTTAGTTCAAGCCTTACGTTTCAGCAAATGTTCTAGACCTAGATTGGTAGCCATTTGAATTTTGATCAGCTATCGTTTTACATTTTGTTGGTGAAGGTTGTTCAAACACTGATCATTGGAGTCGTAAACCAAGATTCGACGAGCTATTTGATTTACAATTAGTTGGTGAGAGGTTCTGAAATTTCAATCACTAATCATTGACAGTTGCAGTCTGTTTACTCTCTAACGAAATGAGGTAGTCTTCCTCAAAGTACCAATCAAACGACTGCTACGCTCACTTATACATATACTAGAGTAGACTAAAATTATTAGTAGACTAAGAGCATCCTTAGTGGTGATTGAAAAAAAAAGATTACATACATAATCTTAAAAACCCCCCTTAATGGTGAATGAAATAAAGATTGTGGGTTGATTGGCAAAAAATTTTTGTATGGGACGATTGAATTGATGATCAGGCGTGGGAGTGGGACCCACCGCCTGATCTGGCGAAAATTAATTTTTTTTGCTTTTCTTCCAGTCAAAACGCAGCGTTTTGGCTGGAGATTAGCCAAAATGCTGCGTTTTGGCTTGAAAAAAAGCAAAAAAAAAAAAAAATTTGCCAGATTTTTGACGCGCGTGTTAGATTTTCTGACGCGTGCGTCAGAATTTGACATTTGTCAAATTCTCAAGAAGAGAGAAATAATGCAATTTACAAATATTAAAAGTGCAATATCTTTAAATATACAAAACCAAAAAAAAATAAAAAAATTACCAATGACTTTATTTTTCCGAGATCTACAAATAGAGACCCATTTTGTAATATTTTGGACATTTTTTTTTCCTAGCTATTTACTAATTTTCTATTATTTTTCTTATTTTATATGAAATATCTTTCACTTGTACCCTCTAAAAAAAAGAATTTTTTTTTGTGCATTTAATTTATTTAATGCTAAAAAAATAATTATGTATTTATTTAATTAATTTTTTATCAATTAGTAATGAATATTTTAAATTATTAAAAAGTAAATAATAAAAATATTGTATAATGGTGGTGGGGTGATGAGAGAGAAAAAATAGTTGGGTAGGGTAAAAAAGGTAGTTGGGTAGGCAAAAGTAGTTGGGATGATCTTCTTTTTGGTTCATTGTTAAGAAGAAAGTGGGAAAAGTTTGTGGGATGTAATTTTTTAGAGAGAGAAAGTTAGAAAGAGAGTGAGATGATCTTTTTTTTCATTTACCAATAATGATGCTCTAAGCGCGATGATATAGACGAAATTTAATGTCAGATTTTAAACACCACCTCTATAAGACTTTACCATTTAAGCTAGATGACATCTATAAAATTTGTGATATTAGCGAGATTCATTTCCAAGTCTGGTGCACAAGTCCGTAAAAACCATTTAAAAACTGGATTGCTAAATGACGCCCTGAAATTTCCAATTTACGCCCTAAATACGTGTATAAAAATACGGCTTTGGTATATTTCCATCTCTTTTCTCATTTCACCCCTTCCTTCTTCACTTCCCCTCCCTATCATCTTCAACATCACCACTGCCTCCGACACACCACCACCGGCGCCGGCATACCACCACCACAGCCGCCGGCATACCACCACAGCCGTCGGCACACCACCATCACACCCACCCTTCTTCTCTCCTCTATTTTCCCCATTTCAATTTACAGAATTATCTCCGGTGAGGCACAATTTTCTCCGGCGACACCATGAACTCCGGTGAGGCGCAATTACTCCGGCGACAAAGTTGGGCCCTCTCTCCGGCCAACATAACTCCGGCAACAAAAACTCCGGCAACACCTCGGCTAATAACGAACTCCGGCGCAAGGTTAGTGTACAAATTCTAAAAATATATGCGGGCGCCTAATTTAGGTGCGCCGCACTGGCGCCTAATTTAGGCGCCCCACCAATGGTGCATGCACCTAAATTAGGCGCCGCCCACCTTTTGCCTTTTTAAAAAAAAAAAAAAAAAAAAGGAGAGGAGGGGTGGTGGTGATGATTTGTCGGTGTACGGTGGTGGTGGTGTGTCGGTGTACGCGGTGGTGGTGGTGGTGGTGGTGCCGTCGAGAAGAAGATGGTGATGGTGGTGGTGGTGGTTGTGGAGGAGGAGGGGTTAGGGAAGTGAGTCAAGGGGAGGAGAGAGAAAAGAATTGGATGTATATAAATACAGTATAAAAATACTGTATTTATGACGTTAATAGGAAATTCTAGGGCGTTGTTTACCAAAACCCTTTAAAAACCTAGATGACTTATTCCTCATCCTGCTGAAATGCTTTGCTGGGATCTACAAATCTTTCAACCCCATATTCTAAGTCAACTGTAAGTCTTTTTCAATAATTGTTCTCCATTTTCTCTCGTTTAATTCACGCATTATTTGTTAGGTTGTGGAATAATCGTGCGAATCATGAATGGGGATTTTTGATTCGAACCCTAATTTTCAAATGCTTCTTGTCTATTTTTAACTTTTCTTTTGTTTCATTCAAATTCCTTCGTGATTATTATTATTCGATTGAATTCATGTCTGATTGTGGCAAGAACGTGTGATTGTATATGCAGAATAAAACCCTAGAATTTCGCTGGATTTTAAGGGTATTATTATTTTTTTGTGATCAATGTACAAAAAGAGCAGATTTTTTCTGATTTTGTTTGATTATATCGAATTAATTAAATATAACATTATGCAAAATCTCTACTTGCTCATTAATTATGGAATATTATGTGTATTCTGGGGCTTGAGATGTCAAATAGCCTTAGATTTTATGGGTATTGTTATTATTATTTTGTGATCAATGTACAAAAAGAGCAGAATTTTTCTGATTTTGTTTGATTATATCAAATTAATTAAACAGAACATTATGCAAAATTCTCTATTTGCTCATTAGTTATGGAATATTATGTGTATTTTGGGGCTTGAGATGTCAAATAGCCGACCTTAGCTCAGTTGGTAGAGCGGAGGACTGTAGTTGATCAAGCAGTGTAATCCTTAGGTCGCTGGTTCGAATCCGGCAGGTCGGAGTTTGCTTTTTTACTTGTGACTGGTCCATGTGTTCATATCACTCGAATCTAGCTGCCATACAATTTTTTTGGTGATTATTTTTGCAATTAAACATATCTTCTATAATTTGTTTCGAACACGTTGAAATAGCTTGGAACATGTATATTATGTGGATTCTCTTTTTGTTGTTAAGGTATTAAGATAAATATAAATTCTTGAGTATAGCTAGTTTAGCAAAGATCCGACCTTAGCTCAGTTGGTAGAGCGGAGACTGTAGTTGATCAAGCAGTATAATCCTTAGGTCGCTGGTTCGAATCCGGCAGGTCGGAATTTGCTTATTTACTTGTGACTGGTTCATGTGTTCATATCACTGGAATCTAGCTGCCGTATGATTCACTTTTTTGGTGATTATTTTAGCAACTAAACATAACTTTCCTGTTTTGTTTGTGAATTTGTTGAAAGAAGTTGTAACATGTATTCATGTGGATTTAATTGTTGTTGGTTAGTTTAGGTATTAAGATAAACTAATATTCTTGAGTATAGCTAGTTTAGCAAAGACCCGATCTTATTCAATTGGTAGAGGCGTAGAGCGGACTGTAGTTGATCAAGCAGGTTTATCCTTTGGCTGCTAGTCCGAATCCGGCAGGTTGGATTTTGCTCTTTTACTTGTGATTGGTTCATGTTTTCATATCACTGGAATTTAGCTGCCATATAATCCACCTTTTTGGTGATTAGTTGAAAGAACTTGTAGCATGTATTTCGTGTGGATTTCATTGTTGTTGATTAATTTAGGTATTAAGATAAACAAATATTCTTGAGTATAGCTAGTTTAGTAAAGAGCCGATCTTAGCTCAGTTGGTAGAGCAGAGGACTGTAGTTGATCAAGCAGGATAATCCTTAGGTCGCTGGTTGGAATCCGGCAGGTCGGATTTTCCATTTTGCTCCCTGAGGAACTTTTGCCTACAGTTTTCATTCTGTTCACTTCTATTTGAAGTTCACTCACAATTACTGTGGTGCTAGAACTTAGAACAACAGGACTAATCAGTTTAACCTGCTATGTTGGCTAATTCCGATGACAAAGTAATCAAGATATTAATTTTCTTTTTGTTGCTCATCGTTGATCTTGATGAGTTCAGAAGGAAATTAGATGTGCTAGTCAGTCTTTTTACTCTTTGAATCTTCTGATGGGTGGATAAATATGGGATTAAGGTTTAAATTGAAATACAGTCTTGTAAGTATGACATGATCAGATCTTAGCTTAGTCAGTAGAGCAGAGGACTGTAGTTTGTCAGACAGATGATTTTTAGGTCACTGTATCAAATCCAGCAGGTTGGATTTCTGTGTTTCTTTTTTTCTCCTAACTTCTTATTTCTGCGGCATGCCTTTTCTTTATTCTGACATGGCCTTTGTCATGACTCATGATATTCTCAAACATGTTTATTAGCATAGATAACAGATAAAAACAGTAGATTAAGAACATAAAATAAAGATTATGGGAGAGAGAAAGATGATTAGGGAAGAACAAGTGAAGATGTGATTAAATTTGATGATTATATCACCTAATACAACCTAGGCACTCTTTCGAGAGGAATGGCACTCTCCCAAGCTAACACTACAAATTTCTCACCACAATTTTCAACATACTAATCCCTTTCTAATGTTCTCTTATTTATAGTATTACTCCTATAACTGGCTCACTTATCTTCCTCCTCAAGATACTAATAATTGCACTACCTAACATTCCCCTCATACTAATATTGATTCATAGCAGTTTAATGCACCATGAACATATAAAGACTTCCCACAGCCACACTGCAAGAACCGACCTTAGCTCAGTTGGTAGAGCGGAGGACTGTAGTTGGTCAATGACTCACAGATAATCCTTAGGTCGCTGGTTCGAATCCGGCAGGTCGGATTTTGATTGTTTTTTCTGTCTTTTTTTCCTTAGCATGAATGTCATTAAGCATTACATTGGCTATGTCTTTACATTATTGAACATGTTTGAAGCATCATTAGAATATAATAGCTTTCCACTTCCACACTATCAGAACCGACCTTAGCTCAGTTGGTAGAGCGGAGGACTGTAGTATGTCAAACAGATAATCCTTAGGTCGCTGGTTCGAATCCGGCAGGTCGGACTTTTGTTGCTTGTTATTTTTTTCCTTCTTTTTCTGTCGTCTCTCCTTAGCGTGATTTTCTCCAGCCTGACATGAACTTTGTCATATTGTCACATAGCAAGAACTGACCTCAGCTCAGTTAGTCGGGTGCAGGATGACCCAGAGATAATCCTTAGGTTACTGGTTCGACTCTGGGAGGTCAGATGCCTTTTTTGCTTTTGATTCTTGTGAAATCTATCATGTTAAGTCCGAAATTCTCTATGTAACAGTGATACCCTACTACAGTAAGAATTTTGTATTTTGGGTTCTGATTACAGTATACCATTGATCTTGCTCTTTCTTTTCTTTCCTTGTCCTGTTCGGTTTATTTGTTCCTGAAAAAGGATCAAGTGATTTAGAGAGTTGAACCACACAATTTATCTTTTTTATTCAATTGGTTTTGCTGTTTAGTTGGTTATCACAAATGTCGAAGCACTGAAGTTCATTGGTTCTAGTCCCAAAGATGGTCATCAAATTCCTTTTCTACTCAACTGTGATGATGACTAGCATGTAGCAATCTGTTCTTTCTATATACTCTTATTGTGATACAAGTTCCTTTTTTAGCTGCTTTTGTCAGCTCATATTTTTTACTTTTCATTTGCTTTCAAAGTTGTCTATATTTTCCCTTTGCTGAAACCTTATTATTGCTGTGATTTGTCAATAAATAGGATTTATCTGGCATGCTAGTCTGGTTTGGCGGCTAATCCTGTGACAGGGAAGTACATGAAATATTGAAAGGTTCAAAAAGTATATGCTTTTCATCTCTGATATTGATAATTAACAATTGGATTCATATGAAATATAAGCTATTCTGTTTAGTGTTTACTGTTGGAGTTTGTATAAAGGAATTTTTAAACATTGGATATTAGGGAAAAGGGAATGAAGAATTGTACTGGTGTACTATTCTTAGTTGTGTGATATGATCTGACCTTAGCTAGAATAGCTACTTCGATAAAGGCATGAAGCAAAGGACTGTAGACTGTAGTTGTCAAACAGGTAATCCTAGTTCACTGGTTGAATTCGGCAGGTCAGATTGCTGTTGTATATTTACTTTAAGTCTTCTTTTCGTGGCATGTTAGATTAGTATGATAGTATCACATTGGACTCTGTTGTGAGATTAAAACATGTTTGAAGTAACATTAGAATATAATGCATTTCCACCACAGCCACACTACAAGCACCGACCTTAGCTCAGTTGGTAGAGCGGAGGACTGTAGTTGGTCAATGACTCACAGGTTATCCTTAGGTCACTGGTTCGAATCCGGTAGGTCGGATTTTTTTTCTCTTTCATCTATTTTCCTTAAGATGATTTTCCTTGAGCATTAAGTTGACTTTGTCTTTACATTATTGAACATGTTTGAAGCATATTTGGAATACAATAACTTTCCTTACTCACATTAGAAGACCCGACCTTAGCTCAATTGGTAGACTGGAGGACTGTAGGTGGTAAATTTCCCACAAATTATCTATAGATCGCTGATTTGAATCTGGCAGATGGGATTAATGTTGTTTTCATCCTTTTGTCTCCTTCCCATGGCATGCCTATTATCTAGTATGACTTGGACTTTATCATAAAATTGTCGACATGTTTGAAGCAACGTTACCATACAATGACTTTCTCTAGTCACATTGCAAGAACCGACCTTAGCTCAGTTGGTAAAGCGGAGGACTGTAGTAGGTAGACGACCCACAGATTATCCTTAGGTCGCTGGTTCGAATCCGGCAGGTCGGATTTCTAGTGTTTTATCCTTTTGTCTTCTTTCTTTGGCATGCTTTTTCTCCAGTCTTACATTGACTTTGTCATAAAGTTATCAAACATTTTGAAGCAAGTCAAGCAACATTACAATATAATGAGTCTTTACAGTCACATTGCAAAAACCGACCTTAGCTCAGTTGGTAGAGCGGAGGACTGTAGTTGGTAAATGACCCACAGATTATCCTTAGGTCGCTGGTTCGAATCCGGCAGGTCGGATACTTTTTTTTCTTCTGATTTCTTGCACTCTGAGATGTGAAATTTTCCATGGAACAGTGATGCATTCCTAGAGTAATTTCATACGTTTGTATTCTGGCTTTTGATGACACTACAATAGTCAATAATTCATTCATTTTCTTTCTCTCCTCTAAATTAGCATGTTGGATTGTTTATATTGCAGAAGAAGGTTTACCTTTTGATTGAAAGTAATGATCTGGAGTTTATTTTTATCTATCTTATGCTCTCTAATCGTTCCATCCTCTAGTTCATTGTCACATCAGTCTCACACACTGTAGGTTTCCAGTTTCAGAATATCCGGTCTATCTAGCCCCCTCCCCTCAACCCCTCCTCTTCTGTGAAGCTGACCGAGCATGTATCACCATGGTCTTCCTACCTTTCGTTAGTATATTGTGATATAAGCTTCTATCGCGTTACATTTATGAACTTAATTTCCTTTTGTCTTAGTTTAGATGAAGCAGAATATCTGGTATAATCAAACAATTCACAGAGGAAGCATTAGAATTTACAAATATCTGTGCTTGTAAACACAGCCCTCAGTACAAGAACAGACAATGAAAACAAGTCCAGGCTATTGGATGTGATTATGTGAATGTCTCAAATATTACATGTCGACAGAAGCTATAAGCTGTTATAATTGCTTTAATTCTGCCATCTGCTGTTTAAAAAGAAAATCAAAGTTAATACTCTTATTGAGAGTCGAATTCAAGAACTCTTGCTTACTAAACGGGTACTCTAACCAACTGTGCTACAAGAGCACTTTACCTTGCTAGTCAATTGATTTTTCCAATGCTGATACTTAACAGTCTTTCCCTAATTTTTACACTCTCTAATCAATAGTGATAGTTATCTGCATAGGCAGTTCTTTTTCCTGTTTTCAGCTCAATCGTATCCATGACAGGTGGGGTCATGTTCGTGGTCTTTGAAATTCGGAGTACCAAACTCCAGTGACTGAACTTGTAGTGTTTATCAGCTCATTCAGTATCTAGCATGAATTATATCTTTCTCCCTGAATGATGTCCTTTCTCAGTTTTGCGATTCGAGTCTTAGCTTTTATTCATATGAATGTTTATCAATAATTGCCTTACCCGCCGTTCGGCTCTTTGATACTCCATGCAGTCAAATGGGAACTTTTTTACAATTAGAAGTTTGATGAAATTGATTCAATATTCTGTGATGAAGTTCAGACTGCAAAGTGCAAGGAGCTTTGCATGACAAGGTTGGCATATTAACTTAGGTCTCTTGTTTGAAATTTGAATCTGGCAGACCCCTGTTTTGGCCTCTACAAGACTACAAGTTACTTATCTCAGAGAATTACTCTACTCTCATGGCTGTGAAATGATGTCTTAGTCAAGAATAACATCATACTTTTTGGCTTACTAATAACAAACATATTACTAAATTCAAGAATAAATAATGAAAATTATGGCTTAGTCAACAGAAATTGATGGCGGCCCCTTATACTAATGCTTTTGGAGCCTACAGTTTTAGGCTTCAAGGGAGGAGGAGAGGATAAAGATCTAGGCTTGGACATAGATGGATACACTTACATTAACCTCATGGAGGTCTGTCTTAGTACTCTTTGTCTTTTTTTGTTTTTGTTTTGGTAAGATGAATAACCTCTGAGCTGCCCTCACACATGGCCCAACCCATAGTCCAAGGCACTTG
This sequence comes from Beta lomatogona, assembly GCA_947646795.1. Classification (NCBI taxonomy): domain Eukaryota; kingdom Viridiplantae; phylum Streptophyta; class Magnoliopsida; order Caryophyllales; family Amaranthaceae; genus Beta; species Beta lomatogona. Next base: position 530,547 of record CANSNZ010000580.1, on the reverse strand, counting down.
GAAGGAGGGGGAGTTGTAAGGGGAATTCTCCTCCAAGTGCCGCTCATTTTGTGGGATTCGAACCCCTGGAGGTCATGAGATTACTTACTCTTTGTCGTTGTATGCAGTCTTATTCCAAGTTTGGGAAATACGTTCGTAGTTCCTCACCACTCTTTAATATTTATCACCATCTTGCATTGTATTTCTTCAATCCTTTTAAATATTGAGGCCAATTGAGTAAATGCCTATTCATCCATTACGAAACTTGCGTGGGGTATCTAGCAAAGACTTTCACCACTCCTTTCAAGTGCTTGACTTCATAAGGTTAGAGCAGGGGATTTATAACTATAAGGGCTGAGTTCTAATTAAGTGACTTGGTGGTCATTCATCTTATTTACAAGTCACAAAATAAAATTCAGATCAAAGACAACTACCATCGCCTTATCCTAAAAGAGCTACTCGTTCTTTCTTAAAAATTAGGAGACGGGGTGGGGAAGACTTATGGCACATTAATATTTTGACACAAAAGTAATAGAATTAGACATATTTATATTAATTAGGTCATTTGGATGTTACATTGCAATGTGCTAATGACTCTTTTAGACTCATACTTTTACCTTATGAATAAGTTCTAGAGTTTTTTTAGGGCGTGTTCGGCAATAGCTTTTAAAGTAACTTTTTTTGTTTGGACTAAGTCAAAAATCTAATAATAGTGAAAAGGAGTGCTTGATGACGTAATGTTTGAAATAGCTTTTGAAGTTTGAACTAGTGTTTTGAAAAAACTATAAATTTAGATTTTGGAGTCATTTTGAAGATTGAATATAGTTGATTTCTGTTTAAAACTAAGTGCTAGATTTATCGAACACTAATTGTCATAAAAGTAATTTTCATAGTCAAATTCTAACATGATAGCTAACCGCTAAGTAAACATCTAACATTCCACCGCTAAAGCGCAAACTAACCGTTATCACAACAACTACTTTCGAGAACACACCCTTAATAAATTTACATAAATCCTTATCCTAACTTCAATGGACACAAACTAAGTAGTTTTAATTAATTTTCACCAACTATATAAGAAGTTTCGATATATATCCTCCCAAAAATATACTTCTATGAAAGATTTGTACTTTCCCCTCAAAAAAAAAAAATATTGAAAGATTTGTACTTCAAATAAAACTCCCCCGTTTAATCGTAAATAAAAGCTTTACTGCAAAACCCCTAAAAAATGCAATAAACAAAATCGAGGATATTTCAGAGACGAAAAGGTCAATATAGAGAGAGAAAGAATTTCCAGATTCAATCAAGTCAATGGTAAGTTTCCTCTGTGTCAAATTATATTCTTGCACGATACTCTTGTTTAGTAGTGGAGAAATCGTGCAAATTGTTAATCAGAAGTTTAATTTATCCGAACCCTAAAATTATATTCTTGCACTTATTTGCGGAATTCTGCATTGATTGGTTGATTGATTTAAATTCAACCTTTTCTTTGATTTTATGTTTAATATGCCTGTCGAATGATTAGAACTTGCGAAAATTGAAACCCTAGAATTTAGCTGACATGTGGAGTATGATATTTCTTAAGTTTTACTGGGATTTGTTTAAATTTTTTGTGCCTGGGTTTTTTCCAATTTGATGAAGTCAAATGAATATGTTATCATTGAGGAGCGATAATTGTATAATGTTGAAAAGTCTAGAAAAAAAGCTAAAGAGCCGACCTTAGCTCAGTTGGTAGAGCGGAGGACTGTAGTTGTTCAGCAGATTAATCCTTAGGTCGCTGGTTCAATTCCGGCAGGTCTGAAAAAATTGATTTTTTGCTCCCTTGTGGCTTGGGGTTGAGAGTGGGTTGTTGCTTATGAAGACAATAACTTTATTCCGTGAATTTATATGAGGTTGAGGAGTTGAAGTCGAAGAAAAGTTTATTTTTCCAGGGCAGGAATTGATGTTTTTCGGTTATTGGAGGAAGCCATTATCCTCAGTAAAGAGGGAGAAGTTTTCTTTAAACTATTTAATTCTTTCGCTTGTGTCAACAATTGATGTAAATTGATGGAAGAGGTCTTTCTTTGTTTCAACAGGAGCATAAGTAACTAAATAATTTGTTGGTTTTTCATTGTTGTACCATGTTAGAACGAACCATGAAAAGGAGCTGTGTTTAGCAAAGAGCCGACGTAATGATATTTTTAAGTAATCTGAGTAGTTAGAGGTTTGGACTTTGGAATACATAACTTTATATGCTGCTTTCCCATTTGTTCTTGATCCAGAAAGACCGAATAACTAGATACTCCTTCCCATCAAAGTTTGATTTTATTAACATGGTTTGGTAAAGATTGGATTGTAGTGGGTTAAGCCTTTATACTGGACATGATCCGACCTTAGCTCAGTTGGTAGAGCGGAGGACTGTAGTTTGTAAAACAGAGAATCCTTAGGTCGCTGGTTCGAATCCGGCAGGTCGGAGTTCTATTTTTTTTTTTTTTTATATATCTCATTACTTCCTAGGCATACTTTTTATGGTCTTACTACATGCATGTTGACTCTGCCTTTCTGCATATGCCATTTGTTTCACTTTGAGTTACCTTTCCATACTACATAGTACATTGATGATCTTGTTTGTCTACAAAATGAGTGCATGAATGCCGGAGGAATTCAATATTTGAACACTATTTTGTAAATTAATTACTCCATTCGCTCAACATATCACTAGTCTACTAACTTATCACTGGAGATTTATTGCATTGATCTAATAGTTTTAAATTTTTTTGTAGTGACATACGATATTGACTTCATTTTGTATTGGTAAAGTTGCCTGATCCGATCTTATCTCAGTCGGTAGAGCGGAGGACTGTAGTTAGCCTGTGATCCCAAGATAATCCTTAGGTCGTTGATTCAAATCCGGCAAGTCGGACTTTTTTTTTTCCCTTCCAACCCAATTTGTCCTTTTCCATGAACTTCTTAGTTCTATTGTCTCAGATTTTTCTCTTCCATCTTTTCCTACTTCCTACGAATAATTGCTTCGTGGAATCTCACATGCACTTTGTCATATGTCATATGCATGGAATAATATGCAATATAATGGCCTTTCTGACGCCAAGTTAGGAAACTGAGCTTAAGTTAGTTGGTACAGTGACTGTAGTTGGCCAGTATCTCTTCTGCATTTGCCACTTCTTCCAAACTCTTTTCCTTTTCTGCATTGGGATGGTCTTTATTGATTGATATTTGTAAGAAAGGAAACAGTAACGCAGGATCAAGCTGATACATAATATATTTTTCCCGAACATTTCCTTGACATTTTTGCCAGTCTACACTCTACAGAGATCCCCTTAACTTGTCTGGTTTCTTATAATAGCATAATGAGTTGACCTCTTTGTTTTGCAGTATATGCATGACCCGACCTTAGCTCAGTTGGTAGAGCGGAGGACTGTAGTTGGTCTGTGACCCACAGATTATCCTTAGGTCGCTGGTTCGAATCCGGCAGGTCGGACTACTTTTGTGTCCTTCTGCAATTTATTCTGTTCTATAAGTTAATTAATTTTTTGTTTGTATTGTTGTTTATTCAATTTTTTTTGTGTGGTACAAGGAGAATATCATTTATAAGGTTTGCTTTTAAGTTAACATGGGCTTGTTTAGTTACTTTTAATTGACATAAGAATGTAGATCTTGTCTGGACAATTAGTAAAACAACTAACTTAGCTGAGTAAGGAGGGTGGATGATTGTATTTGGTCAATGACTCGGAGAATGTCCTTAGGTTTGACATAAGAATGTAGATCTTGTCTGGCCAGTTAGTAAAACAATGAAATTAGCTGAGTTAGGAGGGTGGATGATTGTATTTGGTAAATGACTCGGAGAATGTCCTTAGGTTTGACATAAGAATGTAGATCTTGTCTGGCCAGTTAGTAAAACAATGAACTTAGCCGAGTTAGGAGGGTGGATGATTGTATCTGGTCAATGACTAGCAGAATTTCCTTAGGTTTCTGGTTTGAATCTAGTTAAGTGAGATTCTTTCTCTGTTTCCTTGTGAAATATCCAAACAGGATTTCTACTTGTTTACCTTTGTGAATCTGCTCTCAGAGTGAAGGATATGGTTAAGTCTACTAGCGTATGATCTAGAGCTATTCACAATCTGTATCCCATGGTGTTGTGGTGTAGTTGGTTATCACATCAGTCTTACACACTGAAGGTCTCCGGTTCGAGCCCGGGCAACGCCAAATTATTCCCTTTTTCCTTCTGTTCAGTTAAGTATAGCCATCTATTCAGATCTGAGGTTCTGTATCTCTTCTGTATGTGTGTCTTCTGTATATTTGGACTTGTATTTCACCATGAACCATTGTCTTTGTTTCCTTTTCTTCTGTCAAGTGAAGTATAGCATATAACCTGAAGCTAGGCACAATCTGTATCCCATGCTGTTGTGGTGTAGTTGGCTATCCCTCATTCTTACATACTGAAGGTCTCAAGTTTCAGCCAGCCAACGCCAAATTGTTCCCTTTTTCTTTTTGTCAAGTAAAGTATAGCTATATGAATTTGTTCCTGTACTGTTCAGATCTGAGGTTCTGTATATCTTCTGAATGTGTGTGTTCTGTAGGTTTTAACCTGTAGTTCACCATCAACTAGTGTATTGTTTCCTTTTTCTGTGTCTAGCAAAGTATACCATATGATCTAGAGCTATGCTCAATCTGTATCCCATGGTGTTGTGGTGTAGTTGGTTATCACGTCAGTCTTACACACTGAAGGTCTCCGGTTCGAACCCGGGCAACGCCAAATTATTTCCTTTTTCTATTTGTCAAGTACATGATAGGCTGGTAGCTATATGAATATTATACTTCTACCATCCAGATCTGAGGTTCTGTATTACTTCAGAATGCGTGTGTTTGTAAATTTTTAACTTGTAGTTCACCATTAACTAGTGTATTGTGCATGTTCATAATTGTTTAGAAAACCTCAATATTTGATCATGAGGTGGAGTTATCAAAACCTTGGGAGCATGATCCATCTGTTTGTGTTTGTGAAAGTTTATAACCTTCTCCACAAAATGGTTTTTATTTTCCTTATAATTAATTGGAAATCTTATCACGCTAAATATGAAAATTGTATTAAGGAGCTATTTGGTATTAGAGTGAAGAAAGCACTACCACAGACCACCACAAATGGCCTGACCACCACCTACCACTGCCTCTTCTTCACTGCTGTCGCTTGCCGGAAGTACCACCACCAGTCACTCTGTATTCACCACCAGGTCGACCAACGCAACCTCTGCCATCTGCACAAACTCTCAAATCTCACCATCCTTCCCTCTTTGATAATCATGCCACCTGCCCAAACCATCATCCACATGTCATTCCTCTTCCCGGATCAGCAACCACCACCGCCCAAATCTCTGTATTCTTTCATTATAGCCGCGACAAAACCACCATCCCCTATCATGCTTCCTCTAACACCACTACAAACTCCCCGAAAATTCCTTCAGTTGATTCTATTATTCTTATATGTTACTTTGTCTTTGTTCCATGTGCACATGCTAGGATTCTGACTATTATACTATAAATTATAATGAACCACTGATTGTTCCTTATTCTGAATTCAAGTTTTCTAATCTATTTTGCTAGAAGTTAATCATTATAAGAGGGGAAATGTGTGAGGCAGAGCTGCGATCTCCCTGACATTCTGGCCCCAGAGAAGTAGGTTTCCTATTCGTGCCATTTAAGACTGTACCTGAATTCCAAAAGGTGTCATGGTTCGGTTGGCTGTCACTTCAGTCTAACTCAAACCAGAGATGTTCAGTGTGTGGATCCATTTTCTTCCTTTGATTAAATGTGCTTTCTCATGCCTTGTTTTTTGGATTCTAAGTTTCTAACTTTTCATTTTACGTTAACTGGTGCATTTGAGGATTCTGAACTTCATCTTTGGATATACTGCTATGAGTTTTTGATATTGACCAACTCTTTGACTCACTAGAGTCATCAATTTTTTTTGTTAGACCTTTGCGTTTTTTATTGGGAAGGAGACTTTACTGTTCTGGCTAGAGAACAAAATAAAACTACAGTGGTCTCTCTCCATTTTTGATGATGTTTTCTCCCATGAAAATCAACCATTAGATTACTCAAATGAGATTTCCATTCTGAGCTACTGTTTATTAAGAAAACTTGGCACCGTAGGATGATTTTTAATTCAGGAAATTGTGAAAGGTGTGTTCTTCTAATTCAGGAGCTAGAAGAATGGTCAGAAAAGCACAGAACTACTACACAGGTCTGTAGTTTGAGCCCAGCAACTTTGTTTCATTCTTTTTCCTGGTTTTCTCAAAGCTTTCCCCAGTTTTAAATGTCTTTTAATCTTTCATCTTAGGTAATGTTATCTCATTTTTTATATGTCAAACTTCAATCTAATGAGCCCATATTTGTTGATTTACAGTCACTCGTTTAATATCCGTGTTCGAAATGTCGAAATCTAAACTGTAAAATGTTACTTGTCTGTCTGTGCCTCTGGATAAAAGGTAACATTCCCTTGTAAGTTTAGTATCATGAACTATCAACTGACTTTGACTTTCATAAATTTTGCAGGTATATAGTTGTTTGAGGAAAAGTAAGGGTATATTATATAGGTTTGCTATTGAATAATTCCAAACATAACCAAATCTGTACTGTTTAACTTCCAAATGGTGTCGTGGTGTAGTTGGTTATCACGTCAGTCTAACACACTGAAGGTCTCCGGTTCGAGTCCGGGCGACGCCAAATTCCAAAGTTTTTGTCCGCTCAAATTTTGTTTCGGAAGAAAATAGCAAAAAAAAAAATTGTTAGCCATTAAGGCCACTTATATTGCTCTCGTTGAGAGTCGAACTCAAGACCTCCCGCTTACTAAACGGGTGCTCTAACCAACTGAGCTACGAGAGCTTCTTTAATACTCCCTCCGTCCCAAAATATTGTTCCCATTTCCCTTTTGCACGGTAATTTATGCAAGTAGAATCTAAGAGGGGTGATAAAGATTTTTTGTTTATGTAAATAAATGTTGTATGAGAAAAGATGATTTTAGGAGAGAGGATGGAGAATAATTGGTGTAAGAGCATTAATTGTAACGCTTGGGTTGAATAAACAAAGCAAAAAACAAAATTCAAGAAGCAAATAAATGATGGGATACGGTTTTTTTAGACCAATTACGGAAAAATGTGGAACTAAATATGGAAATGGAAACTATATTTTGGGACACCCAAAATGAAAATGGGAACTATATTTTAGGACGGAGGGAGTATATGATATGTGGCTTATAATTTTATATATATAAGTGTCAGCTGAACTCAAGATCTCTTTACTTCGACAAGTAAAGGGCATTTTGCAAATGTTGGGACTTAAGTTGCTGGAGATAGAACTGTGGGCAGGCAAGGTATAGTATAGTCTCATGTGGAAAACTAAAAGGAAAAGAAGGTTGAAGAAGCTGCTCACAATCAGGACAACAACAATCTGTTAAATTTAGATCTCTAAACATCAATATTAGATACATGGAATTCAAAATTACCCATTTTATGAAAGTGAAATTGTGTGCTTTTTGTTCCACCATTTGTAAGATCTAAAAAATGGTGACGTTACAAGGATCTTGCGATACTTTCATATATGATTTATGATATGACGCGACTAGCTAGATGACGTGCTCTACATTCCTGAAAGAAGTCTTATTTGTATACATTTTCTTTGAGATAGATAAGATGAAGGATCCTATTGAACTGATACCTTTCGCATGTATAATGTTTTGCAGGTCAGACTCCTTTGGGGGAGGCCGGGAGGGGGATGTTAAGGAAACCTCCACCCAAAGAGCCCCTAATTGGGATTGATTCTATGACGTTGAAGTCACGAGACCAAACCTTTACCACTAGGTCAAGCATTGTTTGGTAGAACTGTAGAAACCTTAATTATATGTGTATTTATATTGATATTTGTATTAGATATCAAGTTTCAAAATGTGGTATGTATAGGATAGAAATTGAAAGTAATATGCTAAACTATGTATGTGAAGAAGTTATTGTTTTCCAAAAGCTTAAGTAATTCTTATTATCTTTCTTTATATCGTAAATCATATGGAACGAATACCGTATAGGGAATTCAGATAATCATGACTATACTATATTATGCTCTGGAAATTATTATATATTTCTATTGTGTAGTATGCTATATATTAGATTTTAGGCCATCAAATACTTTTTGAAATAAATAATGCTCCACAACTACTTCAACATCCGACCTTAGCTCAGTTGGCAGAGCGGAAGACTGTAGTTGCTAAAAGCAGATAATCTTTAGGTCGCTGGTTCGATTCCGGCAGGTCGGAATTTTTTTTTGTTTTCCTTTCTCCTTTCCCACGCAGTCTGCTGCTCTTTTTTGTTTTTCTTTCTCCTTTTCCACGTAATCTGTTGTTTACAGCTGAAAATTACTTTATCTTGGCATCTATAATCCAGTAAGAATAATTCCATACAATTCTATTTTACGAAATCAAAACGTTGTCATTACATATGCTAAAATATTATTTATTTATTTTGTTTCACCATTATGCCAAAACTACTTACTAAGGTTGACGAATGAGGGAAGTGTTGGATTAGTCACCCTATTGTATATTGGGATGAAGTGTGGGAATGCAAGAACAGAGAGGGTATGAAGGAAACGATTGGAGTCTGAAGCACCCGGAGTCTATATTAAGGCATCGGAAGTCCCCTAGAATGGCCCCGAAAGAAAAATATCATGGGAATTGTAGAATTCCAAAAATGACTCTAAAACTGACAAAATCGAAGGCTATTATTCACGCTTTCGATATTCTTAGGGACTGGGAAACGGAGCCTATGGATGCATCCACAGACCATGGAAAGATATTAGAAGGCCAAAATATCATGGGAATTGGAAAATTCCAAAAACGACTCTAAAACTAGCAAAAATGAAGGCTATAATTCACGCTCTCGACATTCTTAGGGACCGCAAAACGGAGCCTATGGATGCATCCACGGGCCATGGGAAGATATTAGAAGGCAGTACCATGCCTTGAAATAAGCATACAATGGCCTCCAGAGCCATTTTAGGGTGTGGAGGGGATGGTGCAATGCAAGCCAATAGGTAAGATACGGAGGCAACAAAAGGGGTCAGAGGCCATCCTAAGGCGTTATGATCCTCCTAGGAAGGTCATGGATGAAAAATAACGCTAGGCCCAAAGAAGTCCTTAAACGGCTCCAAAACTAGCAATACTCAAGGCTTCAACGACCATTTCGGTGCCATTCCCTGGTTGCACCGGAAAATTATAAATGTGGTATTTAGAGGCATTCTGAGGCAATGCAAAGGTCCCCAAGCACCAGAGATACATTACAAGTTAAGCCAGAGAACATAAGAATGTTTCAGGTGAACAACACAATCGGGCCCGTAGAATTCTGAAAATGCCTTAAAAACCGCTAAAATTGAAGGTCATACACGATTCGAACGTTTCTGGGGCCGGGCACCGGAGACCATGGGATTCCTCCTGGAGCCATGGGAGGTAAATTTAAGAACTGTCATGGCTTTGAAGTAACTTATGCCGGCTTTCACTTCCATTTCGGAGCCATTCTGGGGTTGTACCACAAAATTATAAATGTGGTGCTTTTTGAGACAATGCAAAGGGTCCCAAGCACCAGAGATATATTAAAAGTCACGTTGAATCCCCTAGAAAGGTTTTGGGAGAAAAATATGACCGAGACCGGAGGAGTCCAAAAATTGTCGCCAAAACAGCCAAAATTGAAAGTTATAATACACGCTTTCGAAAGTTCCCGGCGCCTGGGAAACAAGAGGCCATATGGGATGCCTCCTGAAGACATGGTAGGTGAATTGAAGAACTGTCATGGCTTGCAACGGACATTGGACGACTTTCACAGCCATTTCGGTGCCATTCCGGGGTTGCATTGGAAAATTATAAATGTGGTATTTAGATACAATCTGAGGTAATGCAAAGGGTCCCAGGCACCAGAGATACATTACAAGTTATGTCAGAGAACATAAGAAGGTTTTAGAAGTAAAATATAATCGGGCTTGTAGAAGTCTGAAAATGCCCCCAAAACCGTTAAAATTGAAGGTTATAATACACGATTTCTGACGTTTTCGAGGCCCAGACACCGAAGACCATAGGATGCCTCATCGAGACATGGGATGTCTATTTAAGAACTATCCTGGCTTGGAACTAACATATGCCGACTTTCACGGCTATTTCGGGGCCATTCCAAGGTCGCATAAGAAAATTATAAATGGGGTGTTTAGAGGCTTTTTGAGGCAATGTAAAGGGTCCCAAGCAATTGAGATATATTACAAGTCACACCAGATGCCCTAGAATGGTTTTGGGAGAAATATATGACCGGGAGGAGTCCGAAAATGTCGCTAAAATAGCCAAAATTGAAGGTTGCAATACACGGTTTCGAAAGTTTCCGGGGACTGTGTAATACTCCGTATTTTTGTGAGTTATTCTTTTATAAATAAGAAATATAAAGAATAAAGTGAAAGTATTTTATAATATAGTTTAGGTAAGCCTACAGTTATAATTTAAATATACAACCTACTTTTGTACCTAATTATATTTTAATTCGGTTTTTGTTAAATAATAAATCAGAATTCGATTTGGAAACAAATCCTAATAAACTAGGGTTTCTCATACTATAAATAAGAAAAGAAAGAAAAAAAGAAGAAAAGAAACCCTAATTCCTCATTCCCTCTCAGCCGTCCCTCTCTCTTCTCTCTCATTCTTTTCTCTCAGCGCTCTCGCTCTCTCTCTCTCTCTCTCTCTCTGATTCCCTTCTCTCTCTCTCCTTCTTCCTCACCGTTCCCTTGTGTGTGTGTGTGTGTGTGTGTGTGTGTGTGTGTGTGTGTGTGTGTGTGTGGTGGGGTTCGCAATCGCTGCTGTGCGAACAAGCGAGGGGTTGTGCGAGGCTTCTCGAGCGTTCGCGAGCGAGGGAGTACGGGGGTTCGTGTTCGACTGCTGGGCGAGCGCAAGCGAGGTACGCGAGTGTGGTGTGTGCGTGCTGCTGGTGCGAGAGGACGAGGTTGTGCGTGCTGCTGGTGCGAGAGGGCTGGGCGCGCGCTGCAGTGTGTGCGAAGTGGTGCGACGGTTCGAGGGTACGAAGTCGCGTGCGGTGCGACGAGCTGTGCGAGCCGTGCGAAGTGTGGGGTGCGAAGCAAGGGGCGAGGCTCGAGGGTTGTGCGTCGTTGCCGGAAGTCGGTCGTCGGAGCTCGGTTGCCGGCGAGATTAAGTGGTATAAAACCTAATATGTATAATACGATATTATATTAGTTTTAATATTGTATATTCTGTCTTTCTATTAATTTAAGTTGTAAGTTCATTAATTTGTAATTTGAGTAGATTAGTAATTAATTAAGTTGTATAATTAATTTAAGTTGTTAATCTGTTTTAAGTTGTAAATCTGATTTAAGGTTTTGTAATTATGTAAGGTGTGAAGTAAAGAAAGTAGTTTATTGATTATTAGATGGAAAGTTATAATGACCTTGCTATTGAAACCTGATTTTAGGAGTATTGGACATAAGGACTTGAATGGAGTTGGTAAAGGTGTTATACTATCGATTTAACTAAAATCAGTTGGGCTCAGTAACATTGACTCTTAAAAGACGCTAAGCACAATAGAGTTAGGAAAGAAAAGGAAGTTAATAAACAATGAGATTAGTTATCGTTTATACTTTCAATTACTAAGTCGATATAGTTAGTCACGTCTTATTTGATAATATTATCAAGGACGTAGCACTGAAGTACTTCCTTACTCGTTTAGGTCCCAATTTCATAAGCGGAACGTTTGTTTAGGCAGCAAAGATTCTCCGTTACAAGGTACGTATGCGTACTAGTTCAGTTGCAATTACTAGTATCATGTTAGGTTGTGAATTATTATATTGGAACCTAGAATCATGATAGGGAACGATTGTATGATTGTGATTGCTAAGATTGTTTGGTAGCATGATTGCGGTATGTAGCATTGTTATGCGTAATTCTATCGTATCATAAGCATGAAAGTTTTGGATTTGTATTCTTTGATCTATGGTGTGACAAGGATGTTACAAGAATAAAGATTTGAGTATTGTATCTAAGAAGGAATGTTAAATGATTACATGTTTAATGTGGTATGAACGGTCAATACTAAGAAAGGATTTTGGCAATAAACTTGTAGTTGGACTCCCTACAAGTGATGAACAATGGGGGGAGTGTGAGACTTGCTCTACACTCCTACGCAGGCCTACTGTGACGACAGTAATGTCCTTATAAATTTTGATAACTCAAGTAGGCGAAAGGTTCCGTACGATCTTGGGGGTATGCATATTAAGGTGATGGATGTGGAACGGAACGAAACCGTATTTACATTTCATCTAATAGACCAAGTTGTCTATTAAGGATTAAGTAGCCCGTATGATTCTAGAAAGATGACGGTGCCCGTTCGATGCCAAATAAATTGTAAAAATGGAATTTAATGTTTTTGTAGAATCATGTTTAGGAATTGTTATTGTTATTCTGATTATGTTTAGTGTGTTGTGTAACTGATTATGTACGTACTCAGCATAGCTGATTGTTTGTCATTTGTGTTGTTTGTTGACCTGTGATGAACCATTGATATTTCAATGGGGAGCAGATTAGGTATGCTGGTGATGCTGCATGAGTTCGGGCATACGGGGGATACTTTTGATTCTAAACTTTTAAAGTGTTTTGGTTGAACATCCTAGAGATTGTTTATAATTTACATAGTTAATGGTTTTAAATAAAAGGGGTCAATAGTGATTTCCGACTTGTAGTTAAGTTAGCATTTTATTTCCGCTGCAATTTAGTTTTCATAATAAAGAGTAAGTTAGTGTTTTAAATTCAATAAGCCTTGCGTTTCACCGAGGCGGTAACACTCCCAAAGTCGATGCAGCGTAGTTTAGACGTGTATGGATTTTGGGGGTGTTACAGACTGGGCAACAAAGGCCATGAGTTGCCTCATGGGGACATGGTAGTTCAATTTAAGAACTGGCATGACTTGGAATGGACATATGACTGCTTTAGCGGCCATTTCGGAGCCATTTCGGGGTTGCACCAGAAAACTATAAACACTAGAGGAAAAAAACGAAAGGGCTGCGGTGCAAGGGCTGCGTTTTTTGAAAAACGTAGCCCTTAATAGTGAAGGGCTGCGGTTAGCCCAAAAACCGCAGCCCTTTGTTTACGAAGGGCTGCGGTCAATGCGAAAACCGCAACCCTTTTAGTAAAGGGCTGCGGTTAGCCCAAAACCGCAGCCCTATAAGTAATAAAGGGTTGCGTTTTGGGCTAACCGCATCCCTTTATGGGCTTTTTTTTTTATTTTCAGAAGAAATTAGTGGGCTCAACTTAGGGATCTCACAATCTCCTCCCACAAATCTCACGTACGCAACAAATTTCCCTTCTCTCTCATCCTCCTCCCTTCTCTCTCACTCTCCTCCCTTCTTCCTCCTTCCGGCAGCACCACGACGCAACAACCGCCGACCATTTTCGTCTTCCATTTTCATCCCCTCGCCGCCGACTTCTGCTCGTCGTTGTTGGTTCCCTCCCCTGTCCCGTGTTTCTCTCTCCTCTATTCGTGCTTGCTGCTGCCGCCTCTTCGTCTTCTTCACGCCGGAGTTCCGCACCGCCTCTGCCGTGGTGTTGTCGTCGTACCAAGCAAATTGCTCGTAAATCCACCGGTGGAAAGGCTCCTCGCAAACAACTCGCTACCAAGGTATCTTTCTCTCTCTTCCATTTCTCACTTTTCTCTTCATACCATGATTCTGATTTTTACGTGATTCTACTAGATTCGATTTTGCTTTTTTTTTTTTTTCAATTTATTCAATTGAACAATTTTGTTTGTTGTAATTTAAAGGCTGCTAGAAAATCTGCCTCTACCACCGGCGGTGTGAAGAAGCCTCACCGTTACCGTCCAGGAACCGTCGCTCTTCGGTAAATTTTGTGGTGTAATTGTCATTGTTGTTGGGTTGATACTGTTGCTTTTGTCGTTGATGGTAGTGTGGTGATTGTTGTTGTTGTTGGTTGTCGTTGCTGTTTGTTGGTTGTTGTTGTGTAAAATTAAATCAGTTTTGTTAGTATGATAAGGTTTGTGAGCTAAGTTTGATTAATGTAATTCAATAATTTGGATTCATATATATAAGATGAAGAATCAGTTTATTAAGTTAAGGTGTTGTGGTATTTTATTGGATTTAGGATCATGATAATGAAGTTCCATTTGAATTGTGATTAGTAATAGTATGAATGTTTGTTTTTTTACTGTAAGTTTCGATTATGTTGTTGATTCGTTTTTTTTATTTTCCTTGTTGTAAATTTCTTGATATATTTAGGAGTAAAAAAATGCAAAAAAAAAAATTTTATTTTTATTTTTTTTGGGTCAAAAGGGCTGCGGTTTTGGTCAAAACCGCAGCCCTTTGTACAAAGAAGGGCTGCGTTTTAGGCCCAAAACCGCAGGCTGCGTTTTAGGGTCTCAACCGCAGCCCTTCACTTTTAGTGAAGGGCTGCTACGAAAAGGGCTGCTGGCAAAAAACGCAGCCCTTTGGGCTGTTTTGACCGCAGCCCTTCCGCTTTTTTCCACTAGTGAAATGTGGTATTTAGAGACTTTATGAGGCAATGCAAAGGTCCCAAGCACTACAAGTTATGCTAGAGAACATAAGAAGGTTTCAAGATAAAGTAGGATCACCCCGTAGAAGTCCAAAAATGCCCTTAAAACCACAAAATTAATGGTTATAATACACGATTTTGAATGTTTTCGGGGCCCGCACACCGCAGAGCGTGGGATGCCTCCTGGAGCCATGGGAGGTCAACTTAAGAACTTTCATGGCTTGGGACGGACATATGACTACTTTCAGGGCCATTTCGATGCCATTCTGGGGTTGCACCGTAAAATTATAAATTTGGTATTTAGAAGCTTTGTGAGACAATGCAAAGGGTCCCAAGCACCAGAGATATATTACAAGTCTTGTCAGATCCCCTAGAAAGATTTTGGGAGAAAAATATGACCAGTACAGGAGGAGTCTGAAAAGGTCTCCAAAACAGCCAAAACTGAAGGTTATAATACACGATTTCAGAAGTTCCTGGGGATTGGGAAAAAAGGCCAAGGGATGCCTCCTGGGGACATGGTAGGTCAATTTAAGAACTGACAGTGCTTGGAACGGACATATGACGACTTTCACGGCCATTTCGGTGCCCTTCTTGGGTTGCAGCAGAATATTATAAATTTGGTATTTCGAGGCTTTATATGGCAATGCAAAGGGTCCCAAAGCACCAGAGGTACATTACAAGTTAAGTCAGAGAACATAAGAAGGTTTCAGGAATAAAATATAATCGGGCCTGTAGAAGTCTGAAAATGCCCCCAAAACCGCTAAAATGAAAGGTTATAATACACGATTTCGGACGTTTCCGAGGCCCAGACACCGGAGATCATAGGATGCCTCCTTGAGACATGGAATGTCTATTTAAGAACTATCCTGGCTTGGAACTGACATATGCCGGCTTTCACGACCATTTCGGGGTTGCACCAGGATATTAAAAATGTCGTATTTAGAGGCTTTTTGAGGCAATGCAAAGGGTTCCAAGAGCCAGATATTTATTACAAGTCACGGCGGATCCCCTAGAAATGTTTTGGGAGAAAAATATGATCGGGACCGAACGAGTCCGAAAATGTCGCCAAAAGAACCAAAATTGAAGGTTATAATACACGCTTTCAGAAGTTCTTGGGACCTAGGAAACAGAGGTGATGGGATGCCTTGTGGGGACATGATAGTTCAATTTAAGAACTGTCATGGCTTGGAACGGATATATGGCAACTTTAACGGCCATTTTGGTGCCATTCGGGGGTTGCACCAGAAAATTATAAATTTGGTATTTATAGGCTTTCTAAGACAATTCAAAGGGTCCTAAGCACTAGAGATACATTACAAGTTATGTCAGAGAACACAAGAAGGTTTTAGGGGAAAAATATAATCGGGCTCGTAGAAGTATGAAAATGCCCCCAAAACCGCTAAAATTGAAAGTTATAATACACGATTTTGGACGTTTCCAGGGCCCAGGCACCGGACACCATGGGATGCCTCCTATAGACATGGGAGGAAAATTTAAGATCTGTCATGGCTTGGAACTGACATATGTAACACCCCCAAAATCCATACACGTCTAAACCACGTTGCATCGACTTTGGGAGTGTTACCGCCGCGGTGAAACGCAAGGCATAATAAAAATCAAAACGTTAACCACTCCTTATTTAGAAAACTACATTGCAGCAAAAATAAAATGTTTACGTTAAACTACAACTCGGGAATCACCAATGACCCCTTTTTATTCAAACCACAAACTAATTAAGTAAATCATAATAGTCTTATAATGCTTAATTAAAACGCTTTAAAATTTCAAGACTAAGATCTATCCCCCGTATGCTCATCATCATGCAGCAACACCCGCACACCTAGTCTGCTCCCCATTGTAGCATCAATGGTTCATCACAGGTCAACAAACAACACAATAACACACAATCAGCTATGCTGAGTACATAGTAACGCATTGAGTGCATACAAAGCATAAACAGAGCAATAAAGATCACTCGTAGACATGATACTACCATAGCATTACATTCTTTACTTTTTATTTAGTTGGCAGCGAACGGGCACCGTCATCTTACTAGAATCATACGGGCTACTTGATCCTTAATAGACAACTTTGTCTATTAGATGGAATGTAAATACGGTTTCATTCCGTTCCACATCCATCACCTTAGTATGCATACCCCCAAGATCGTACGAAACCTTCCGCCTACTTGAGTTATCAAAATTTATAAGGACACTACTGTCGTCACAATAGGCCTACGTAGGAGTGTAGAGCGAGTCTCGCACTCCCCCCATTGTTCATCACTTGTAGGGAGTCCAACTACAAGTTTATTGCCAAAATCCTTTCTTAGTATTGTCCATTCATACAACATTAAACATGTAATCATTTAACATTCCTTCTTAGATACAATACTCAAATCTTTACTTCTTGTAACATCCTTATTACACCATGGATCAAAGAATACAAATCCAATAATCATGCTTATGATACGATAGAATTTCGCATTACCATGCTACACATCGATTTCCAATCACAATCACGTTACCAAACAATCTCAGCAATCACAATTGTTCCCTATCGATTTCCAATCACAATCATGTTACTAAACAATCTCAGCAATCACAATTGTTCCCTATCATGGTTCTAGGTTCCAATATAACAATCATAACCTAAACATGATACTAATATATCGAACTGAACTAGTACGCGTACGTACCTTGTAACGGAGAATCTTTGTTGATTACTTAAAACGTTCCGCTTATGAAATTGGGACCTAATCGAATAATAGAAATATTTCTGTGCTAAGTCCTTGGCATTATGAAAATAAAAGTCAGCTTATCCAACTATGTAAGATATAATGTTTTGAATATTAAAAGTAAACGTTCTTGTTGTTTAAACTTTATTTTCATGAATTCTATTGAAACTAACATATTTAGAAACTAGTTAATATGCTTGTAAATATGATTTCTTTTTAACTTTATTTTCTACTCTGTTTACAACAACAAACTTAAACAATTATATATACAAGCATTATGAAAATCAGATTTGAGAAATAAGTTACCTAGAGAACTAAAACATAACTATAAATCTGATTTTTTTTACTAATTCTATACTTTAATTATAATTATAGAATTTCATCAAGGATACATAAGAATACCAAAATCAGATTTGATAATTTAATTTAAAGAAGAAAAGAATGATTTTTTTTTTAAAAAGCATACCGGAGCACCACCGACGACCACCACAACAGGCGGACGCGCGACTGAACCACCGGCGAGCCAACGAACCTCTGACTGCGTGGCACGACCTCGAACCACTCGAGTCTCGCGCGCGACACTTCCAACAGCAACACGATAAACTCGCGCGACAGGACCCACGACCAAACGCTGAATCTCCGGCAGAACTCACACAACCACGCGAGGCTCGACCCACCTTCGCACGACCCTCCACAAGCCCTCGAACCCCCACGAGCGAACCACCAGACGCGACGCGAACGAACCGCAGCCAGAGGTACATTACAAGTTATGCCAGAGGACATAAGAAGGTTTCAAGATAAAGTAGGATCATCCCAGTAGAAGTCAAAAAATGCCCTTAAAACCACAAAATTAATGGTTATAATACACGATTTCGAATGTTTTCGAGGTCCGCACACCGAAGAGCTTGGGATGCCTCCTGGAGCCATGGAAGGTCAACTTAAGAACTTTCATTGCTTGGAACGGACATATGACGACTTTCACGGCCATTTCGGTGCCATTCTGGGGTTGCATAGTAAAATTATAAATTTGGTATTTAGAAGCTTTGTGAGACAATGCAAAGGGTCCCAAACACCAGAGATATATTACAAGTCTTGCCGGATCCCCTAGAAAGATTTTGGAAGAAAAATATGACCAGGACCGGAGGAGTTCGAAAAGGTCTCCAAAACAGCCAAAACTGAAGGTTATGATACACGATTTCGGAAGTTCCCGGGGATTGGGAAAAAAGGCCAAGGGATGCCTCCTAGGGACATGGTAGGTCAATTTAAGAACTGGCATGGCTTGGAACGAACATATGACGACTTCCACGGCCATTTCGGTGCCCTTCTTGGGTTGCAGCAAAATATTATAAATTTGGTATTTCGAGGATTTCTATGGCAATGCAAAGGGTCCCAAGCACCAGAGGTACATTACAAGTTATGTCAGAGAACATAAGAAGGTTTCAGGAGTAAAATATAATCGGGCCCGTAGAAGTCTGAAATGCCCCCAAAATCGCTAAAATGTAAGGTTATAATACACGATTTCGGACGTTTCCGAGGCCCAGACACCGGAGACCATAGGATGCCTCCTTGAGACATGTAATGTCTATTTAAGAACTATCATGGCTTGGAAATGACATATGCCGGCTTTCACGACCATTTCGGGGTTGCACCGGAATATTAAAAATGTGGTATTTAGAGGCTTTTTTAGGCAATGCAAAGGGTTCCAAGCGCCAGATATTTATTACAAGTCATGGCGGATCCCCTAGAGATGTTTTGGGAGAAAAATATGACCGGGACCGAACGAGTCCGAAAATGTCGCCAAAACAACCAAAATTGAAGGTTATAATACACGCTTTCGGAAGTTCTTGGGACCTAGGAAACAGAGGCGATGAGATGCCTTGTGGGGACATGGTAGTTCAATTGAAGAACTGTCATGGCTTGGAACGGATATCTGGCAGCTTTAACGGCCATTTCGGTGCCATTCGGGGGTTGCACCGGAAAATTATAAATTTGGTATTTAGAGGCTTCCTGTGGCAATTCAAAGGGTCCCAAGCACTAGAGATACATTACAAGTTATGTCAGAGAACATAAGAAGGTTTTGGGAGAAAAATATAATCGGGCTCGTAGAAGTATGAAAATGCCCCCAAAACCGCTAAAATTGAAGGTTATAATACACGATTTTGGACGTTTCTAGGGTCCGGGCACCGGACACCATGGGATGCCTCCTATAGACATGGGAGGAAAATTTAAGAACTGTCATGGCTTGGAACTGACATATGCTGGCTTTCACGGCAATTTCGAGGTTGCACCGGAAAATCATAAATGTGGTATTTAGAGGCTTTTTGAGACAATGCAAAGGATCCCAAGCACTAGGGATATATTACAAGTCACACCGGATCCCCTAGAATGGTTTTGGGAGAAAAATATGACCGAGATCGGAGGAGTCAGAAAATGTCGCCAAAACAGCCGAAATTGAAGGTTAATACACGCTTTCGGAAGTTCTAGGGGCCTTTGTAATGAAGGCCATGCTGGGAACATGGGACGTCAATTAAAGAACCGTCATGGCTTGGAACGGACATATGACGGCTTTCACAACCATTTCGGGACAATTCTAGGATTGCACTGGAAAATTATAATGTGGTATTTAGAGGCTTTTTGAGGCAATGCAAAGGGCCCCAGGCACCAGATATACATTACAAGTCACGCAGGATCATCTAGGAAGGTTATGGGAGAAAAATATTACTGGGTCGGAGGATTCTGAAAATGCCGCCAAAACCGGGAAAACTGAAGGTTATATAAATACACGCTTTCGGAAGTTCTCGGGGCCTGGGTAACAGAGGCCATGGGATGACTCATGGGGATATGGTAGGTCGATTTAAGAACTGTCATGGCTTGGAACGGACATTTGACGGCTTTTATGGCCATTTCGATACTATTCCGGGGTTGCACTGGAAAATTATAAATGTGGTATTTAGAGGATTTCTGAGGCAATGCAAAGGAATACACTAAAAGTCATGCCAAAGAACATAAGAAGGTTTCATGAGAAAATATAACTGGCCCAGAGAAGTCTGAAAATGCCCCCAAAGCCGCTAAAATTGAAGGTTATATTTGATTTCGGACGTACCCGAGGCCCGAGCTTCGGAGGCCGTGGGATGCCTCTTGGAGACATGTTTAGTCAATTTAAGAACTCTCATGGCTTACAACAGGCCTATGTAAAGTCACTTCATTTTTAAGTCCTCAAAAGTCTAAGTCAAACTAAGAAGAACGAAAATTAATAAAATTA
This sequence comes from Beta lomatogona, assembly GCA_947646795.1. Taxonomy (NCBI): domain Eukaryota; kingdom Viridiplantae; phylum Streptophyta; class Magnoliopsida; order Caryophyllales; family Amaranthaceae; genus Beta; species Beta lomatogona. The sequence continues at coordinate 509,988 of CANSNZ010000580.1, read as the reverse complement.
CCTTTTTTTTTTTTTGACAGAATAAAACTACCTATTTTTAGTTCTACTTGGATTGGTATTTAAAGGCACATAAACAAGTCTAAAAGATTTATAAGTTGTACACTAGGCACAAGAAGTCAAAATCAGACACCAACTTTCTTAGTTTTTTATAATTACTTTTTAAAAAATTCAAAAAAAGTTGTAAGTTTTTATTGGTAATATGTATGATCATGTGGTGATCAAAGTAGTTAATATTATACTTCCTCCATTTTCATTTAATTGCAAGAAAAGAATTTTATATGTCTCACAAATAATACCCTTTGTTGCAACTATTCGAGAACGGAGGAAGTATAATGTTATTCGTAAACTTAATAATCCTCATTTTAGTTTTGTGCTCTAATGAGTACCCAAATGAGAGTGTACTCAATCATTTTGATATCCGAAATTGGATAAAATTGTCCATCTTCATTTCAAGTACTAATTTATGGTTTGCAAAATCATCATATACAAGAAATGGCAAAAATTAAAATTCACATACAAAATATAAGACATTTAATTTCATTTACTATAATATGTCACGATGTATGAGAATTTGATACTAAAATTATTAATAACGTACATCGGATGAAAAAAAATTGGTCCTTCGGTATGTGGGTATTGGGGTTTGAACATCCTTTAGTATGCGTAGTATAGTGTCTAAGCAGGTTGTTTGTAACCATGTTGGTGGAGGTATCAACACGTTAATTAGTGCAACCTATAAAAGAATGATATATGAAAAGCATGGTTTGATACTGGTTGTTTTTTCATACACTATAACTTTTTTTTATGCTAAATAATATGTCAACTTTATCTCTAATGTTGCAGAATTATCCCAACATAACTCACATGAAACTATACTGATCATTTGGGCAATCATGTGGAAAGTTTACCCAAATCATCTATATCGACACGTTAGTAAGTGCAACCAAAAATTATATATGCTTAAAATTCTTTATATGCAGTATTGTTTTGATATTGTTTTTTTAGATATATATCATATAACTATATTTAAAAATGTTCAGCTATATCCCAAATGATTGATTTGATCACAAACAAGCATTCAGCTCAAATGTCTTAATAAAATCTAGTGGGATATAAGTATATTAATTGTATATAACAGATGAGTAGTTTATGAGATCTTGTGTTTCATACTCTCACATGATTCCATTAATTATGGACAAACTGTTATACAAATACACTCTAAAGTTACACCTTACAGATAGTATAGTCCCCGCCCTTGCTGAAGGTATTATTCCCTTAAATTCACACTTCATTACAGGATGAAAAAGATCGAAGAAACCAAATAGACCGACTTCGCAAGCATACTAAGAGAACACTATAAAAATCCCACAACCGTTGTGAATCCTATGTGACATAGTATAACCAAACCCTTTTCGACCAAACAACATAGTATAACCAAAACCAAACAAGATTCATTAAAAGTAATTCTCATTTTTCATGAATTCCCAAGATCCCCCCCAATTTTTTCAAGGGTAAGAGAGAGATGTGTTGCCACGTGGTGCAATAGTTGCATGGGAAATCTTCCAAGCAAAAACTATATTTGGTGATATGCTCGTTTATCGGTAGCTGCGGTAAGCAGGGCTATACATACAACTCTCTGCATACTTCACAAGGTTTTCAGGACGAGGAAGGTGACTCGCCAAACCTGGTAAAGAAAAACTCAAGTTTTTAGTGTAACATTTCACCATGAGAAGCAAAAGATCATACTATGCCATGTTTTTTGCGCATGTGTTTGTGTATAAGAAAGAGGCTCACCTAGATCATAGGCCTTGGCAGCAACATTAGCAGCAATATGAGCTGATATCTTCCTAATGTTGGAGAATGGTGGATAAATCATCCCTTTTTCATAGTTCTCTTGAGTCACTTGCCCGGCCAGGGCTTCCGCTGCCAAAAGGACAACGTACATGTTAAACATATTTGCCTAAAGAGGGAAAAATGAACAATACACTCTTATTTATCTGCAGGGTTCTGCAGTTTTTCTAAGTTTTAACCATCAGTAACTATATATTTCATCTGTCTGAATATTGCCCATAATTATGTTTCTTAACACATGAGCTTTATTTAACAAGGCTTAAACAATGTCATTAACAGCTATATATCTCATTATATACCTGAATATCATCATTAAACACAAGATGACTTGTCGAATATTTTGAGAGCAACTTGAAGGCATTGTGGTTGGCAAAGTCTTCAAACTATATTCATCACTGAAATCAGATAAAGAAAACAATGAAAGCTTCAAGGAAATTAAGGAAAATAGGCTATTCCAAATAATCGCAATCAAAATTAGGCAAAAGTTATAGATGGTAACAAACCTGTATAAGAACCTTTTCTCCGTAGTTCTGCTTCACTGCACTCATAAACTCGTCAATAAGCTCATCATATTCCTACAGACATTTTTCCAGTTGCCTCAGTGTAAGAGATAATGTCCCCGCGAACATGATATTCATTCTCATTACATATACAGTAAAATATCTACTCCTATATCTTTGTACTTTAAGAGCATGTTTAGTATGAGGTTTTAAATACTGGAAACGCAAACAATTTGGTGTGAGGATTGAGGGAAGAATAATATATAGTTTCTGTTTCCTGAGGGTCATGATCCTCAACAAGTTTTTACCTTTCTCATCCTGCAGTAGTACATTACATTACCTGCTTCAATCCCATGCTTAAAAATGTGTTTTTACATACTGGAACTAAACACCCAATGAAGGTAACAATTATTGTTACCATTCCTCCCCTCTATTTGATTCCATTCCCCATTCATTTTATGATTTGAACGAAACAATATACATATCGTTACCTGTCCAGTTGCTCTTTTTTGTCTTAGACCAATGTAGTATTCGTCCTTCAGCATTTTCTCATTGTTAGTCCCGACATCAATTGTTATTGGCAAGCACTGAAACAATAATATACTCGGATGATGCTTCTCATATTAGGCATTATAAGAAATTATCAACCGACTTCAGGTCTAGAATGCTTACAGCTGAAGGGCGAACTCCTCCAAGCGCTGTATAAAGAGCCAATTTTCCCACAGGATTTCCCATCCCCTGAAACCAGGTCATGTCGCTATAGCTATAATATCATTTGCATGAAAAGTTATTAAAATCGCGATTCAAGTCTTAAAATCTTACGATTTTACGATTCAAAATATGGTAGACGATTCGATTCACGATTCTATACATTTCCGTTGACTAGCAAAAATCTCTGCTAACAAAGCAAATAATAGATATATATTGTTAGTTATTGCTAATATAGTGGGTAAACAACTATTTTTTCTAATTTTTAGGTCTTGTAACTTATAATTCATATTCAATGAAGATTGAGTGCAATATCTTGATTATACGTGTTTGTAGAATCTTACGATTCTACGATTCGATTCTACGATTCGATTCTATAGGTCGTTTCCGATTCAAACTAGAATCTCGATTTTAACAACTTTGTTTGCGTCTATTTTAATACTACCATCTAATCATCAAGGCACATTCCCCTACCTGACAACCGAGGTCACCGAGTCCCAAAATCCGTTCACCATCAGTCACAACTATAACTTGAATTGTTCTTTCAGGCCAATTCCTCAGAACTTCGAGAATCCTTCACCTGTGAAGGCCAATTAATTTAAGTTCAAAGAACATTAAAATGAAAGATGCTATTATAATGTCAGAAGACATCCATACTTCTCCTTCAAACTAATGTATAGACCCTGAGGATGTCTGAAGATGCTTCCATATTTCTGACAAGCCTCCCCGACAGTGGGTGTATACACAATTGGGAGTAATTCTTCAACATTGTCAATGAGAAGCTTGTAGAGTAGCCTTTCATTTTTTTAACTATTAAACTGATTCTTACAGATTAGAGCTGTTTTTTTATTTACTGATTCAACCGTAATTTTACTCGGTTTATTTTTGATGCTTGAAATTAATTTTTACTAAACAAAACTGAATTTGTGAAACATCAAACACATGAAAACAAGAAAGGTGCCTTACTTCACTTGGACTCTTTTATCCTACCTCATGTACATGTTACATCTTTGACAACCATACATGGTATGGACATTTTGACACTTTTTTTTTTTTTTTTAAAGAGAAATTTCATTAATTGAAAGCCAAACGACATCTACAATAAGTAATAAAGAAAAACAGGATACAATCAAACAAGATCGATGAACTTCGTCTTCGATGAAACTACAATAAACCAGATCGAATATTGTGGCGCAAGTCCCTTGTATTTGTTGTACCAAGCAACTATTAATGGAACCGTCTATCATTTTGACATAGTTTGGAGAAGAACCTTCTTGATCTATCCATATTGACCACATCCGAGCTTCCAATATCTTCATGTTGATAGTTTTGGACTTCAACCAATGAGAACAATTTCTCATACCTACAAATAAAAAAACTAGACTCACAACTCCCATAAGGGAGAAGGAGACCTCCACAACAGAGTAGACTAGTCTTCCCATATTAGGGCACAAGAAACTCTCATAAAGAGAGACTAACTTATTCAACAAAACAAAAGGACAAACTAGAAAGTGAATACAAGAGAGGAAAACGTCGAGTCGAGTCGGAGACTTAGATCGATACGTTCTATGTCCGAGTAACATATTACTAAGATTTAAGTTTATCTTGTTCAAGGCAGATGTTTTTACTGTTAACAAAATGTTTGAATCACAAAAGGCTTTTCATTGACAACCTTTGCTATAGGTAGTTTTTGCTCCCAAGATGTAATAAAATTAATCCAATTTTATATCTGAGTTCTTTCACTCTAGGGTCAAAAGTTTGCCTAAGGTCTAGTTAATAATTATCTAATGTTTGAAAAGAAGAGTTCATATGATCATACCAATGGTGCCATGATATAGACACACACATACTCCATTGAAGTAACTAAAGATAGTAATAATTATTTAGTCACTAAAGATAATAATAATAATTTAGTCAGTGTACATGCAATTGTGCAAATAGAATTAAAAATCCATTGTAAATTTGTAATTGTTGGGAGTTGTCACTTGTGAGAGCCTTGGCAAATGGCAACAGCATTTTTGTTGCCTCCCAAAAAATTGTGGGCCCGAGTATTGGTAAACTGATCCTGTGAGGCTGTGATTATAGTATCATAAATCAATCAGGCTAATGCTTTTAAAATCAAGACGATGTGATTTGCAAAATCTAGACCCATTTTGACTCGCCATTTTACAGGTTAAGTGAGTTCAGATTAGAATGAGTTTCGAGTTGAAAATTTGTGCTCAAAACCCAAAAAATTGGGTCGGGTTTGGGTTGTTAAAGGAATTGTAGTTATATATGATCTAAAAGTTGAGTTCCTCAAGCTTTAAAAATAATGCTAAATAGATTGTTTCCAAAAACCCAAAGGCCTTTGGTTCTAGTTTATATAAACAGAAGAATCTCAAGCTTTGTGCTCAAGTTCGTTAAAACACATCAAGCATAAACAACTTACACTAACATCACAAGTAATTAGATTACCATCACAAACACTTAAATTAATTACAATATACAGCCCTTTAAATAGTCGGACAATTAGTTGCACTACACTCCTAGTTTTTGTTACGGGAAAGAAGTGATATTACTACTCATTCATCAAAGAGATATCATACATAACATCTTCCTCCTCCATCCAAACAGCTAGCTCATGAAGTGAAATACTAAAATTTGCAAGCTTATGTGCTACAATATTTCGACTTCTAACTAAATAGGATCACATAAATACACTGTCCCCGAGCCCAATGGCTATGTCAGCCCATTTTGCACATTTTGTGCACTTGACATCTTCACAATGGATCACTTCAAATGAGTTGGCTCCATCTGTAGAAAAATCACCAAGAAAAAAAAAAATCATTTGATTAAAAATCGAAATAAACCAATTTATTTACGAAGAAAAAAAGGGAAACTATTGATCAACATACCCATAGAATAGAATCTTGGATCCAGCTTACAGCAATGAGTAGCCTTTTGTGGACTACCATTCTCTAGCACAGCAAAAAAGAGCTCTGGAGAAAAATCAGTACCTGTTTAAAAATAAACAACAATCACTTTCTCGTTACAGCCTATATTTAGCTGGTTGATAATATTGATGAATATAATTCATTTTCAATTACCACATGTAAATTATTTATGAAGTTTTGTGGGATTATTATAGAATTTAAATTTACTACGGAGTATATATGTGTCTATATCTATATATATATATATATATATATATATATATATATATATATAAACTTCATTTACTTCCTCGATAACAAAATAGATGTTACACTTTAATAAAATATCTCACACATTTATTATCAAAGTGTACCATCTATTTTGTTACGGAGGAAGTATTTAAAAGTTGTAAGAGAAACATATAGAGGGAATTGTAAAGTTAAATTTTAATTAATGGTACCTTTGTGCCGAGCATAAAAATTTGTATGAGTCACCAGGAGACTTGCTGGAACCATTTTTTCGCATTTCACAAACTCATAATCACCACCCTAGCATATTTATTGCCAAGATTAAAAAAATAAAAAAATCATTACCATATTATAAATCAATAATACAGTTAATGACCAAGAGATGGAACAAGAAAACCACACCTTCATCTCATCTTTGTAATAGTCCAAAGCACGCTGAATTTGCTTTTTGACAGCAGTCTCAATACTCAGCTCAGACTTGCTCGCCAAGTCACTCCACTCTTTCCGCTTATCATGGCAAATTCTTTTCAACTTCTCCAGGAATTCAGGATTTCTGTCATAAAAAAATGCACCAATATTAGTGGAAAAACAAGTTCACACATCGCTTGATGTTTAACAATAAAATTCATGGGGACTTTCCTTCCTATATTAGTTAATAACACAATAGAGTGATATTGAGATCAGGGACTAGGACTATACATCTATAGTTACATATATAAATATAATTATGACCAAGCAAAAAGATGTAGGCAAACAAAAACGTTGTCTGCATAGTGCATACAAAATTTCTAAGCAGATCAAACATAAGCAGATCAAACAAATACTCCATAGCGTTCGGCAAGCACATTAAATAAAACGGGGTAACAGATGTATGAAATGGTCCAATGTTGATGGAATGTTGTTATTGTGCTGGGACTAATCAATCAAAAGCCTTATTCCATGCAATCACCGAGATAAAGTGTGTATTAAATATTACTCTACCGTAACTAATGCCTGTATGAATTCTTCTAGCTTATTCATTGAATGAACTCTACCAACTAGAATAGCTTAGACTACTGATAATGCAATGGAGATTCGTTTGAAGCAATGACAATCAATCTGAAGCACCAATTCCAATATCTATTTGATGTAACGAACTCCCTATGTGAGTACTAACTATTGGCAAATTTTACTATACAACCATTATCAAAGGTAAAAAATTTCTCTTTCAAAAAAGAAAACCATTATCCTTTATTAATCAAGGTAAGCCACATTTTCCTACGTAGTCCTTACTTCTCTTTATTCTCTCATACTATCCTTCTACTTTTTTACTTTTATTTTCTCGTTCTCCCTAATTTTTCCCGCAAAAAGTCTATTGTGATTATCCTTTCCGTTGAAAATTGTCTTTCTTTGAGAACTATTTTATGTCAAAACAAGCAAGCGAAGACCACAATCAAAGGCAAAGATACGATCCCTCGGCAGTTCGTGATCTCCGAATTTTAATTCCGAGATATAAGCCTGCTGTTAGAGATGTGTTTATTAAAGACTCGGCTTGGGTTTCCTTTTGGTCTCTATGTTAACTTACTCTTATAGTTTTCACCATATAGACGTGACTATTAACATGGATGTTTATATTGGTGCTTGGCGTTTCTTGGGGATTTATGGTTGGTCCGCAAGACACCAAAAGTCATTAACATGTAAACTCATTGAGGATCTCTCGTATCATTCTGACTTCCCATGGCTCATTGGTGGAGATATCAACGAGATTTTCTACAATAATGAGAAAAGGGGTGGAAACCTTAGAAACCAAAATATTTTGAACCTCTTTAGAGATACTTGCAGCGGATGCGATCTATGGGAGATTGATTTCAAGGGCAATGAGTATACATGGTGGAACAATAGAGAGAGGGGGAAAAGTCCATAGAAGAGAGGCTTGACAGGTTTATGGCAAATTCAGATTGGCAAGCTACAAATCCGTGGGCTGAAGTTTTGCATATTGATAATCTATCTGATCATCTCCCTATCTTATTAAAGCTAAATTTGTTGAGCAGAGAACTAAAAAAAGAATGAAATAAAGGTTTAAATTTGAAAATATGTGGGCTGAAGATGAAGGGTGTGAGGAGGTAATCAAAGAACTTGGGTGTGAGAGAATAACGTTGATCCAGTGCTAGATTGGAAAAGAAGGATGGCTAACTGTACTGACCGAGTCACTGCATGGAATGAGACCTCTTTTGGTAAAATCTCTCATAAAATTCGTAATTTAGAAAGGAAGCTTAGGGGCTTGTCTAATGCTGCGGATAGAAAAGAAACCCTGGATAGTATTCGTGAGTTAAGGAGGACAGAGGAATTTCTGTGGTGGCAGAGATCTAAAGCACACTTTTTAAGTGCGGGGAAAAAATACAAGGTGGTTTCATAAAAGAGCTTCAGAAAGGAGGAAAGCAAATGCAATTTCTAAAATTCGTGATTGCAACGATGATTGGAAATCGGATGAGAAGGAGATTGCTGATGTTATTATATGTTGTTTTAGCAACTTATTTACTTCCTCTAATCCACCTTGCTCATATCACCTTTTGGAGCTAGAGGAACAAAGAGTCAGTGATGATATGAACTCCGAACTTGAGCAACCGCTTAAAGGTGAGGAAGTCTTAGAAGCACTCAAGCAATTGCATCCCTAAGGCTCCTTCCCTGATGGTATGAAATCTTTTTTCTTTCAGTGTTATTGGTTTATCTAGATTGCAAAAGGATGTTGAAGATAGGGGTACTGTATCTGGTTATAAAAGTTGTGATAGCGCTCCCTCCATCTCTCACCTCTTGTTTGAGAATGATGTCTTGTTTTTTTGTAAAAGCAGGTGTGAATGAAGCAAGATCTCTTAAAGATGTTCTAAAAGAATTCTGCGAAGTTTCAGGTCACGTGGTGAATCTTGATAAAACCGAAGTAATATATAGCAACGGTGTCAATGATCAGCAAAGGGAAGAGATTAATAACATCATGGGGATTAGAAAGGTAATGAGGCATGAAAAATACTTGGGCCTTCCAACCTTTGTGGGAAGATCGAAGTCTAAGTCATTGTTGGATATTAAGGAGAAGATTTGTAGGAGGTTATAGGATTGGAGGAACAAACTATTATCATGGTCAGGAAGAGAAGTACTTTTTGCCTATAGATGCGAAGGTTATCAAAACAATCCCTTTGGGTGTGGAGGAGCACGAGGATTTGCTGCTGTGGCATTATACTGCAAATGGTCAGTTTAACGTTAGATCAACATATCACCTTATCATGGATGAGAAGAAGAACATGGCTGGTGTAGGTCCGTTGGCTTCTGGAAATTGCTATGGAATATGAAGATCCCCCCAAGAATAAAAATTTTTGCTTGGGGGATTGCTCATAATAGTCTGCCCACAAAGATTCATATTCAGTGATCTTGTTGCAGGGATACGATTATTTACTCGAATGCCCTATAGCTGAAGAAGTATGGATGCAGAGCGAGCTACCAGAAGTATGTTTTCATGAACTCATAAGGATTCTTATGATTGGGTGGCTGATATGTTTAAACGGTTGGATGAGGATACTTTTAGAGAGGCTTTATTGCGGTTATGTGGGCCGTTTAGAGTGTGAGGAATAAAATGATCCTTGGGGAAATAACTTCTCAATGGGGTCAAGCAGGGAGAAAGGCCATAAACTTTTGCAAGGAATATGTTGCTTCCCGTAGTAGTGAAGACAATAATGACATGGCTAAATGCAAGTCTGATTCATCATGAAAACCCCCAAGTGCGGGGCTTTGGAAACTCAACGTCGATGGCGCTCGTAAAGGGGTGAATGGTGTTGCGTGGAGTCTGGCCATTAGGCAACCATGTTGGTGAGGTTGTTGCAGATGGGTTCTAGGTGGTGAAGAAGAAAGAGGCCTCTATTGGGCCTTGAAGATAGCGTGGGTGGGAGTGCGGTTACCGGAAGCTTATTGCTTAGAACGATGAGCTTGGCGGGTGGTAATTAAGGTGAAGAAGGAGGAGCTGCCCAATTCAGATATTGGCTTGGTGATTCGCAATGTTCTTAAATCTGGCTAAAAAAATTCAATTTTGCTCTTTTAATCACGTTAGACACCAAGCCTAAGGGAATGAATTAGCTCATTGTATAGCTAAGAGTGACTTTACAAACTCAAATGATGTTTGTTGGGTTGGAGGACTTTCCAAATTACATTTGGGATATGGCTAATCATGAAATAAAAAGATAGGCAAAGATAATGATAGCAATAAAAGAAAATGCACCTTAGACCGCGAGACGCATTCAGATTAGCTTGAACATCATCATACTCATACACATCAGACCCGAAAAACACGAGACAACCGACCATAATTCGTGCGACCTATTAATTAATAATAATATTAACTGTATAATATAATTTTAATTAAGGCAGGCAAAAAAGGGGGAGAGATGCAAAACCTTAGATCGAAGGTGTTGAGACGGATGCGAAGGTCCTCCTGATTTTCAAGATCAGTGGCCGGCGCTCGGCTTTTGCTGGCTCTATCTCCGCCTCTACGTTTAGCTCCACCTCTGCCTTTGTCCATTCTGGTCACCAAGCCTACGAAACCGGAAGAGGGATTTGTTAGAAAAATTTACAGCTTCTACTAGTTTAAAATCAGAAGGGAAGAGAATTTGCGATTGAAACATCAAAACGCAATTAATTCATAGACCGAGAACTATCCAAAACGCAACCAATTCATACATACACTGCACTGAGTGACAACTAGTGTTCAATTCATCAAAACGCAACCAAGTCATACATACACCTACAACTAATGTTCAATTCATCAATACGCAACCAGAATTCATACATGAAAACTAGCGTTCAATTCATCAATACTTAACCAATTCATACATGAAAACTAGCGATCTATTCATCAATACGCAACCAATCCATACATGAAAACTAGCGTTCAATACATCAATAAGCAACCAATTTTATAATTTAATGATTCAGATTGTAAGACTTACATAGACCACCGGAAAAGCGCGTCGATTATGTCGAATTCGAAAGTCGAAACCCGCCGTGAATTCACCAAATGCGCCGGAAAACGCTCACGAGAGAAGAGGAGGGAGGAACAGGGAGCTTGTGATGGTGAGTTGGTGACGTAGAGCCTCGAGAGAGACTAGAGAGAGAGAGATCAGTTCTTTTCCTTCTCTTATAAACAATTCTTTTCCGCTCAATTCAATTCAAGTCAAGTCCAATCAGTTCAGGAGTTTTTAACGGAAGTAAACAAGCCGTTAGTTTTAATTTCATAATCTTACCACCAAACTAGATAAGAGCTATATTTTATAAAAAAAGTTCCAACATTAATGACTATACTCTTTTTGCCTTGCAATTACAATATTAACTACATAAATTTGACTTTAAAAACAATATAATCAATTACAAAAACAAATGTCTTATAGGGTAATCATGACTCTTTTATTACTCATAAAATTAAGAATAATGTTTGTTGTATATGCCTCAAACTCTTGTCTCCTCAATGGTGCAATTCGTTATACAAACACCAATTTATGAACTTCTACTTGTGACGAAATGTCAACCTCAAATAATGCATCCTTGCCTTACTAGATTACCCGAGGCATCGCTTAGCCTATCAACTGATATTGTTAAACAACTCGAAATATCTCTCAAGCTAAGCATAGCGACTAGTCATATATTAATAGGCCTTGTCATGAAACTTTACTTGTCAATTGACGCTCTCCGTCATTCAATAGCTTTCATTACACTCAATTCCTTTATACCTTAGAGATAACAAACACGGTTATTACTCATTACAAGTCTCAAACTCAAAACCTCAAGTACAAACTTATCCATTAACTAGTATTGTCTCAAATATTCTATGCTACAATTTGGTGACGTTGTAAGACGGAAAAAACTAAGGATTAATTGGCTAGAACAGGTTGGACTATGGCCTAAGTGCACTGAGCAACACAACCTTGGTTAGTGTAGTCCGTAACATGACCTTTAACTCGAGGTGCAACGCGTAGCATAAATGTGGTCGAAGGTCAGAGATTCTACCTGAGTATTGGAATCTTGATTAAAGTATTAATTTCTTCTCGTTTTCTTTTTTTCTCTTACAACACGTGCCTATCTTTTTTCTCTCTCTTCTTATTCCCTTTCAACTTTCTTTCTCTTTCTCAATTCCAGTTAAAGGTATCAAAAGGGGAAGCCACCCAACTACAGTCAGAACGAATGAATAACAAAAGTGTTGTTTAGAAAATACCAGCACCAAACCTAAAATATAAAACAAATTAAAACAATATTCAAAGAAATATCAATCCAGTTATGATAATGAAAATCAACTTGCAAGAAACAACATGCCCCAAACCCCCCTATCAAGGTTACGATCGATATCGTCACTAGCATCAATATCGTCAAATCCCTAATAGAGATTTGCCAAATCAGACGAATATGAAAGAGAAATAAAAAGAAAAGAGAACTAACAAATCCAAAAACATCTTTAAGTTCTTGATTGAATATCCAGTGAAATTCATACCCAGATTGTGAAGTATAATTGCAAGCAATTACCAAATTATGTGTACCCATAAACAATCAAATTAAGATATTCAATATCCCAAGAGGCTTCATCTAAACTTGTCTTTCTCATCCAATTAACTATTTCCAATTTCCCTAGTCTCATACCATCACCACCTCTGCTCCTCCTAGCTTTAGAACATCTTGAGTTCTCCATTGTGAAAATATGGAAGGTCTCTTGGGTGAGATTCACAATTCTATCTTCTCTCTTCCTTGTCTGAATTAAAGATCATGGCTTTCTCAAATTTGAAAACCATATTCTGTTCCACCTTTCCCAACCTTACTATAATTTACTTCAAGTGTTGCCCCAAGTTTGAATCCTTTGGCGACGCTGGTTGGAATTGAGAAAGAGAAACGAAGTTGAAAGAGAAGAAGAAGAGAGAGAAAAAAGAGAGGCACGTGATGTGATGGAAAAAAGGAAAACGAGAAGAAATTAAGGGCCCATTCAGTATCACGGTAAATTTTCAGTATTTGGTTTTATGAATATAAAAGTCATATGATATAAGGAGTATAATAAATTTAAGGGTTTTTCTATGATTTACCCCTGTGTTTTTTAAAATTCTATAATGTACCCCTAATGTTTTTTTATTCTACACTGTACCCCTATGTTTTTTAAGTTTTCTACATCGTACCCCTACGTTAAATGAACGTAACGTTTACCGTGATCTTTGCATTTCTGGGCTTCTCTCTCAACCCTCCTACCTGCCAGCCACCCAACCCAGCCCCCACCCTCTCCCCTCCACCCCCGCAACCACCATGACCGCCCTAGATCCGCCCTCCGCCGCTAATCCTAAACACTCGCCATCTCCTCCATCGCAACCCCGCGCCCCCACCCCCCCCCCTCCCCCCACCGGCCAGCCCCCCCACCACATCCCCTTCGATTTCCCGCATCCCCCAACGAAGATCTCCCCACCAACGAAGAGAGAGATGCGAAAATGGGGCAAGCCATCGAACCACCAACCTTTGCACCGATAAGAGACGTAAGAGGCGGTGGTTTGATGGGTCTCGTGACGGGGAGGCGAGGAGCGAACTACCCAAACCACCGACAATGAAACGTCGGGGTAGCGAAGCGGCGAGTGTTTAGGATTAGCGGCGGAGGGCAGGTGGCGAGGGCGCATCTAGGGCGGTCATGGTGGTTGCGGAGGTGGAGGGGAGAGGGTGGGGGCCGGGTTGGGTGGTCAGGCGGTGGGAGGGCTGAGAGAGAAGCCCAGAAATGCAAAGATCACGGTAAACGTTACGTTCATTTAACGTAGGGGTACGATGTAGAAAACTTAAAAAACATAGGGGTACAGTGTAGAATAAAAAAACATTAGGGGTACATTATAGAATTTTAAAAAACACAGGGGTAAATCATAGAAAAACCCTAAATTTAAAATTAGTCATACTTATACTAAACATGTCAATTTTGAAAAATGATAATAGAAAACTGGAAATTACTTTTTTTTCGTTTTCGTATTTTTGTTTTTGGTTTTCAAATAAACTGAAAACTGGAACCAGAAAACGATAATGAACGAGCGTAATATTTTAATTAAGATTATAATACTCAGCCATAATCTCTGACCTTCGACCACATTTATGTTACGTGTTGCAGTTAAAGGTCGTGCTACAGACTGCACCAGCCAAAGATCGTGCTACTCATTGCAGTTAAGCTACAGTTCGTGCTGTTCTAATTAATTAACCCAAAATCTAAATATAATTCAAGCATTTTCACTAGTGTAATTTGTGGTATTACTCACAAAGTTATAACCCTTATCCATTAAAATTCCGAGACATTCTCCGAGCCTAAAACTAGTTAGCCAACCAAAATATGATGTCATATGAAATGGCGGTTGTTCACGTTTCTTCAGCAGTTTGATATCTAATTTGCAGCCCAACAAGTCAAGAAACAACCCACCAGTTCACCAACCAAAAAACCTAGGAAAAATCAAAGAACGCAAATAAAAACCAACCACGATATCGTTACAGCATATAATTCTGCTACCAGATCCCAGGTTAGTAGTAGCAAATCTCTTTTCTTTTTTTTTTTTTTGAAAATCAAGCGATTTTGGGATGTTTAAATTCGATTTCTTTGAAGATTCAGATGAAAAATGTCCAGATTCAATAATTGTAATTCTTTCCTGATTTAGTATCAATTTGCGGGTATTTAATTGAATTTTGCTGTGTGTTTAGAACAACCCAACAACTCCTCTTATCTGTTCTCTGCCGCCATTAATGCACCTCAAGAGAGAGGGAGAAAAGATAGATGAAAATAGGTGTTGATGGCTTTGCAAAGCCTACTCAGTTGACTTGTATCATTTTTGCGTGCAGTGATCCCAAATTCGCTCTTTGTCTTCCTACATAAATGTTGGAAATATGAAATTTCTATATTTTTGGGGTGCTCTTGGTTTTAGTATTTTGGCATTTGTTTTCTTATAGTATATTTGAAGTTGAAAAGTTAACATGTTGTTCTTTTTGCTTTTCGAGTCGAGTTCATCGATTTTTGTTTAATGGATGTTCTGTATTTTGGTCTTGGAAGTCTTAAAGTGTGTAAAGATAGTGTATAGGACTAAACATTGCTATTTTAAGGTTCTATATTTTTGGGGTGTTCTTGGTTTTAGTATCTTGGCATTTGTTTTCTTACAGTATATTTGAAGTTGAAAAGTTTACATGTTATTCTTTTTGCTTTTAGAGTCGAGTTCGTCGATTTTTGTTTAATGGGTGTTCTGTATATTGGTCTTAGAAGTCAGAAAGTGTGTAAAGATATAGTGTATAGGACTAAATATTGCTATTTTAAGGAACTGTTATGGAACCTGGTAATAAGTTGAAGCTAAGAGAATATAGATAGAGGATCTATTTTTTCATTCAAGACAATGCAGGCGAAATTTTTTTAGGTTT
The DNA here is from genome assembly GCA_947646795.1 of Beta lomatogona. Taxonomy (NCBI): domain Eukaryota; kingdom Viridiplantae; phylum Streptophyta; class Magnoliopsida; order Caryophyllales; family Amaranthaceae; genus Beta; species Beta lomatogona. Next base: position 494,357 of record CANSNZ010000580.1, on the reverse strand, counting down.
TATTGGTGCCTGGTCAGTTAGGGTCACTGGATAATATACTTCTGAATTTTGCTTAAGCCTTTGTTTGTTTGATTAGTGTTTATAAAGTTATGCTCTGGGTATCTCTTGAATATCAGTAGTAGTTTTATCAGAAAGGGAAAAAAGGATATAAGTAGTAGCCATAGCTATTAACAGAACAGTACTTTTAGATTTATTGTATCAAGGGGACGAAGAGAGTTTCTTGATCACTGACGCAAGAATGATGCGAGTCGTGGATAGGCGTTGTGAGCCATGGGTTTCTCAGCACTGCTTACTGCAAGGAATTGTGAGAAATTTTCTTCCATGTTTGGATTTGCCATCTCGGTTTGTCCTTCTTGGCCTAAATGAGGTACGTAGCTTCACCAGCTAATGTAATGTAGATTTTCCTTATCTGCATGCATGCAGTGAATACGCTTCATGCACCATTTATGGAAATAGTATTAATATTGGCTAGTTCTAAGTCTTCTAACTCTTCTGCTATAGAGCTTCCGGAGAAAGCTTATAGACTTTTTCCTGAATCTTTTATGACCATTGCATAAATTCAAACATCCTGTTTTCTATCATATACAGTCTATCTTTAATGTCAATATTCTGATGAGTGGCTTTGAACTTTAAATGGCACAGGCTATACTGATGCATATTTGTACACTTGCAAAATCAACACATCAATGACCTAGATTATTTCAGATTAGAGAAAGTGGTTGTGTAAGAAGTAGGGTAATCTTTAGTAAATGGATGTCAATCTTCTAGTTCATTGACTTTCGAGTTTGTTCTCATTTTTGTTTGTATTTGATAGTCAAGGATAGACAAGCTTGAACGACTAATAGTAATTTAAGATGCTTTCCTCATCAGATATGATTTAATGCTCATAATATATAGGATCTAGGATTATTTTTAAAGAGTAATGGCTCTTATGCGGTGCGAGTAATGGTATCCCTGCGTCTCAGGCATGTCTTTCGTTATTGGAATTGCCAATTGTTGGGGGCCTTGGGGCTATTTAATATTTATGGTCTTATTTCTTACAAAAATCTTCTTAGTAAGCGGGAGTGCAGGACAATATAAAATATATGTGCCTTTCATTATGCAGTGAGCGAGTGCACCAATACATGTTGGTCGGGCTATCTTGTTATGTGATATCGATTGATGGGAATTGGGATGACTTGTTGACAGTAGAAAAAGGATACTAACTTCAGGACAACATTAAAAGACATGTTAATGTGTGTATTCTGAAATAAGGATATGTCCCTTAACCAAAAATGCGCAAAGAAATGGTATATTACTAGATTAGCTGTCAAGCTCATAATACATTGTTGTGATGTCAATTGCCAATGCAGTTAGTTGCACAGGAGCTGAAAGGATCAGGCAGAGAAAATTAGAGATTAAGATTCTCTATGAAATTTTTGGGAGAATTCTTGTTTCTCAACAGCAACTATACATTCTTAAGAATCAACTACTAATTGGCCACTCTATAGTTATGTTGTGAAATAGGCATTTTTCTTTAATGCGCAAAGAATGTTATTAAGAATCTACAATATATTTCAATGAAAGTGTCCAATGTTAACCAACCAAACATGTCTGGGCCTTGATGCGGTATGGTTGCATGATTTTTGTTGAAAGAGGATTATTCTACTCCTCCATGCCTAAGGTATGAATATGAAAATCTAGCTGGCCACTAATTGAGGATCCCTGTTTCAGTAAGGCTATGGGTAAAGCAGCTGTGGCCACTAATTGAGGATCCCTGTTTCAGTAAGGCTATGGGTAAAGCAGCTGATAGCTGGCTCGTGTATATGGATCGGATGCTGACACTGGGAGATGACTGTGCAGATGAGAAAGCTACTGTGAGGCAAAAAATTGATCAGTTGATTGACATATACTATGATGCACTCGATGCACCAAAAACGGGAAAAAAGGTTGGATTTCTCAACATTAGTGATAGAATATAAAGCCAATCTTGGGGATTCGACCAAAATCTTAAGTTGATGGACGAAACCCCAAGATTGGCTATATGTTCCATTAATTAGATTCAGCCTTTGGGAGCATTACTACTGTTCAATTATTGAATCTGAGATTTAAAGTGATGTTCCTGTTTTGAAAGCAACTTCAATTTCCTTTAGTTGACTTTTGTAAATTAGGTCTTTTAGATTGCTGATCTGTGAAAGGACCTCTATATTTCATTTCTTCACACGATTGGTAATTATGACCGTAGCTTACAGGGTTTGTTAAGATGGGTAGGGTTTACATGCTTAATTCTAAGTGGTGTTTTCATGGCTTTGTAACTAGTGAAATTGGACTCTGTAAGAGAGTGATAATTTCGTTTGTCAGACAAGGCAATACTTGAATGCTAGGGGTTGTCGGCTTCTTGTATCATCCCGAGCTTCTATTTTGTCATTTGTCTTCTAGCTAATCCATAGGGTTGTGAGCCTGAACACCACTTGCTACTAGTCTGCCTTCCTTCATACTTGTCTTAGTCTTGATCAGCATGGTTCGTTAATGGTAAATATGTCATACTGCTTTCATGGTCCGAATGCAGACTGCAAATTCTAGAAAAGGTGTGCAAAAACATTTTCGACTCTTTCAGTTGTAAAGAGCTTGGTGAATATTGAATGAGTTTAAATGTTTAATTACTTTAGTGACAACGTGATGAGCAGTCTTCTTGTGGGCTTCCAGGCAATAATCTTTTTTTAATTTTGGTCGCCTGATGACTCTGACCTTTGAAGTCTGAACAATTACCTTCTGCAATCTTAAGAACAATCCTTTTAGATGAATGTTGAGTATAGGTGATTATAAAACCTGCTGGGTAGTGCCTGATCTAGCTGCTTACGCGATAATTCAATTTGCTAAACCCATAGTGTATCGGGCTCTATAATTCAATTTGTAATGATTTTGTACACTACTTGTTTCCGTCTATTTTGTTTGTCAATCAGTGGTTGTGACTTGTGACAGAGGGCAGCTATGTTTACTGGCTATCTTGCTACTTACGCAATATGCACCTAATAGTTGACGATTTACCACGTGAAGTTAGATTAGTTGAAATGAATGCTTATACAGTGTTCATTACATATGATTGTAGTGTTGCTTCAAGTTATCTAATTTTACGTGTCTCTGGTGTCAGCTTTTGGTCACATGTTCTATGACCTGTATCTGTAGGTTGAAGTTCCAAAGGGACTGATTCCAGATAGATATCCCCATCATATGGAAAGAGGAGAGTATTGCACCTACAAATCCAAGTCTATATTGGGTGAAATTTATGACATAGTGGATCAATATAGTGCTGAAATTAAGTGTGAGCCCCTTCTTTTATTGGTTCCATCTTCTTTTCTGCTTTATATTCTTAAGAGTGCAGTATAATGCAATGAAATATTATTGCCAGTGCAAGTTTCTCAGCGAAGTTACTGAATTTCACTGCTTCTGCTCCTTTCAAGTGAAGCATTGCACCTTACCAAGCAGCATCGTTTTTTTATTTAAAGGAAAAGAGCAATGCTGTCTATAATAGAGATTGTCATAGCGTAGTCCTGTCCTTGGAAGTCAGCGCTAATTGAACTAAAGAGTGGTATGGATGATAATTGTACACTTGCAAATCAACACATCAATGACCTAGATTATTTCAGATTAGAGAAAGTGGTTGTGTAAGAAGTAGGGTAATCTTTAGTAAATGGATGTCAATCTTCTAGTTCATTGACTTTCGAGTTTGTTCTCATTTTGTTTGTATTTGATAGTCAAGGATAGACAAGCTTGAACGACTAATAGTAATTTAAGATGCATTCCTCATCAGATATGATTTAATGCTCATAATATCTAGGATCTAGGATTATTTTTAAAGAGTAATGGCTCTCATGCGGTACGAGTAATGGTATCTCTGCGTCTCAGCATGTCTTTCGTTATTAGAATTGCCAATTGTTGGGGGCCTTGGGGATATTTAATATTTATGATCTTACTTCTTACAAAAATCTTCTTAGTAAGCGGGAGTGCAGGGACAATATAAAATATATGTGCCTTTCATTATGCGGTGAGCGAGTGCACCAATACATGTTGGTCGGGCTATCTTGTTATGTGATATCGATCGATGGGATGACTTGTTGACGGTAGAAAAAGGATACTAACTTCAGGACAACATTAAAAGACATGTTAATGCGTGTATTCTGAAATAAGGATATGTCCCCTAACCAAAAATGCGCAAAGAACTGGTATATTACTAGATTAGCTGTCAAGCTCATAATACATTGTTGTGATGTCAATTGCCAATGCAGTTAGTTGCTCAGGAGCTGAAAGGATCGGGCGAGAAAATTAGAGATTAATATTCTCTATGAAATTTTTTGGGAGAATTCTTGTTTCTCAACAGCAACTATACATTCTAAAGAATCAACTATTAATTGGCCACTTTATAGTTATGTTGTGAAATAGGCATTTTCCTTACTATAAGAACATCACAGAAGAGTCAAGAAATGTACCCGCTTGAGCTCAAATATTGGGTTAGCGGCAACTGGCTTTATCTTCTCTTGTGATTTTCCGGGAGAGACAGAAAGAAGAAAACAAACTTTACAATGTTATTTGGGATGCTAATGTATCGTTTATAAAAGTTAATAACTAAATCTCTGTGCAATTGGGATTCAAGGGTCCTTTTATTGTTGATTAATGTTGATCAAATTTGATTTGAATGTTCATTTGTGCTTATAAATGTTTATTTATACTGGATTAATAGCTGATTTTTATGTTTTTGGGGGCATTTCCTTATGTGTTAGCCTCAAGTTGCACATCATAGCAATTGAGTGTTCTTCCTATAGTTGCAATCTACGATGAGTGAGGTGTAAATTTTCCTTTTGAGAAATTTTCTTCTCTACCAAGGTTCTCTCTTAACTACTGAAGTTTATGGTACCTTTCAAATGTGAAGATTGACCTGAAGGTGATTGTCACTTGTCAGAGTCCTTCATATGACAAAACCTGCAATTTCTGCTTGTACCTTCTTTTTCTAGTAGGTATAGTGTCGACAAAGTAGTGTCTTGACTATGGACCTTTGTAACACTTCTTCTGGATATTTGTTAACACTTGTTCTTGATATTAAATAACACTTCTTCAGGATATTAATTAACACTTCTTCTGGATATTTATTATGTAATACTTGTACCTTCTTGACTAATAGAGAATTGTTTAGGCAAGAGTCTTTCAGAGTTTTTTTAGGAGAGTTACTTTAACAATGGGTAAACTAGTCTATACTGAAGGATAATTCTTACTCTTGTTTTGTTTTATTTTGTTTCATACTTGCATGCTATAGACTCATATTATGAAATATGGAAACCTCTAGGACACGAGATTTTCCAGGTTTTGGAACGTTTCCCACAACCCCACCATTTTTGCACTCATTTGAAGCCTCTATGATTAGGACTTATGGTTTTCCCGTTTACCCTTTTTGTGCTACATAGGTTGCACACCTTGGACTTTAAGAACTTTGTGCTTAGTGGTTGAGTTGTTAAGATTAGCTTCCTATATCCTCCAAAGTGGTCTTAATAGGTTATGTTAGCTTATTATGTGGTTAGCTAGAGTCTAGTCAAGCTCTCTCCACTCTGAAGAAAGATTTAAGATTTGAACAGGTTAGAGATTGATAACAATATATACCGTGCTTATAGAGCCTGCACTTTAGTAGGGTAAGCGGTTAATTCCTGGGTTCCAATTTATGTCAACATGAGTTATTAGATGTTAATTCAAGGGATTTACTTTTAGCAGAGACTTGCTATGAGGACTGAGGAGTTTGGACCATATCCTTTTCCTGGCATAGTGGCATATGATTGCTTGTAAGCTTGTATGTTGCCAGGATATCAAATCTTTGTAGAGACTGTCGTATGATGTATGATGTATGATGTATGATGTATGACATTTGACGCATGACGTATGAGGTATGACGTATGAGGGTATCCTTGTGTACTGAAAATCAAATATCCTTCCTGATCTTACACTTAGTTCCTAGATCTACTTCCTCTCTGCCTGGATTCAGGAAACACTCCATTGATGTAGGCGATCAAATTTTTGTACCCATTTGGTTTTTGAAGCTCAGTAATGACCAAGGATAAATCATATGTGATGTTTCTAGTTCGTTAGTCAAACATTAACCTCCACAACCTCCCTCTCCTCCCTCGCAAAAAGAAAACTTTAAATGTTTGGTGAAGCAGGAGGTGCTAAATTGGTAGAATTTATGACATCCGTCGAAGTAGGAAAGTGTGGCTTCTTCTTTAAGGTAGGTTTGATCCTTGAGCATCTAAAGTGGTCTTGAGCGGCGGCGGTCCTTGTGAAGAAGAATGGGCTGCTGAAGGAGGGTTGTATATTGATGAGAATTAACCTAGCGTAAGATACCATTCAATTTTTGACTAGATATCTATAACCATAATCTGTAGGCTAATATCAATTGCAATGCACTCTGCGATAATGGAGCGGAATTCCGCTCGATTGATAGATTTGCTTCAAATTCAAGACAACATTCAAACAAGGCTGTACAGTTTGTAATTGTACCTTTGTTTGTCGGTTGGGACTTGGAGATATACTTGCCATTTGCGAGATAGTTTGTGTGGGCTTTGGCTTAATAGTTGACATGCTTTATAGATTGGTGCATCTAACATGGCCAGCTAACCAACTAATGGCTTTCCCGTGCAATACATTCATACTTTATACAATCCCTAACACACGTATATAGGTATCAAACGAACAACAATATCACCTATTGTCAGGCAGATCTAAGGATAACATCATAAGTTTGGTTAGCAAATCTATTGCTTTTTTAGAACTCTTTATCCAAATGATATTTTCCCTAATATAATAATAGTGTATATAGGAAAATATCCTCTGTTGAGATACAGTTATGACAAGTTTTGAATTTAAAGCAAGAAAGCAGTCCAGAGCCGGAATTATCTATTCAATTGAATAATTTCCCTCCATCGTTGCTCTCCAAACAATTGTGAAAAAATAATTAAGCCTAAAGAGGTTCAACTCCCAACTCATGGAGCTAGTAATTTGATCTATGCCTCTGATAATGCCCTCTTCAATTCCTTTTTTCAATTGTTTTCGTAGGGTGCCTTGGATGGGTGAATATTAAGTATGGCCAAGTAACATTTTTGGCTCTTGCATCAAGAATATAAATTTATATGCTCAAATCACTATTAGTGATGATAAGGCGCATTAGTCTCGTTCCCATTTAAAGCTAAACAGGAGGTCAATATCAACCAGTAAGCAAATTTCCACTGATAGATATATGTAGGATGTCAGTATGTCACAATGAGACAACCCAAAAGGAATTACAACCTGTATAGGACAAATGGAGTTGATGCCTAAGCTTTGACTTTTTGTTTGCTTCTTAGTGAGATCCTTGTGAGAGAATAATTGGCAAAGTCCTATGTCATTTGCCTCTCACTTGAATTTCTATATATACTAGTTGGGAGTTAAAAGTATTCTTTTTGTTTTTGATTTCTGTTTCTAAATCATTTATAATTTGGTTGCTCTCTTTGAGCTACTTTGTAATGTTGTTTGGATATTCTCTCTATATTTTTGCCAAGTGGGTTCCTTAGGAGTTGTATTACGCAGCAATGCTACATTTTGCTGCTCATATCTCTAATACACTCTTCTCTGTGAGTTTACGCATTGATTAGGCTCTGTTGCTACAAGCGATTACATTTTTTTTTTTTTTTTTTCAAACATTATACTACTTTATGTTTTTACTTCAAGTAATCTAGTTTACTATATTAGCTAAAAAGTAAAGATACAAGTTATGGATTTAACATCATAAGTCAGACTTGCTTGAATGAATTTAAGCGTTGCCAGTGAGAAAATGAATTTATGCGTTGCCAGTGAGAAAATATGTGCTAGCCCAATCTATCACATTGATCATGCCTCAGATTAGTACCTCTGCAGAATGGTTGAAGTTGGGTGCACCCCCCCCCCCGCCCCCCTTTTCTGGGAGTTGGTGATTATTTCTTGATGGTTCAGTTTATATTATGGCATATCTAAGCCTCCTTGTTTGCATACATTTTGTTCTTTTGATGGTTACTTTTCACCTAGACATGTATGATAGGACACATATTTTCACGTCATTGTACATGCTAGCATACATATTTTCACGTCCTTGTGCATGCTAGCACATATATTTTCACGTCCTTTTGCATGCGAGCATGTGTTACGTTGCATAATTAGGTACTCAATCTAGCTAAATAATCTGGCAATTTGGCATTTAGGTTGCTAAATATTTGATGTATTATCTATCACAGATGGCTACAGATGCTGTTTACTATAATGCGCTGCAGAAGCTGTGAGTTGTGACGCTTGTGATGGCCGACGTGGCTTGATATACTTTTAATATAAATATGCAGGCAAGTTGATTATGTTCATACGCTTTTGTAACGTTTACTCCAAGTTATTTAATGTGGCTTAAATACCAGAGGCACAAGGAGGTTGATTTAGTTAGGAATTCAATTTCTGGGCATGATTAGAGAACAGTAGTTACATCTCCTTTTGAAAGTTACTATATGGATTGGCACGCTCAGTGTTCATCTATTGACTAACCATGGCAATATATCACTTATTAATGCATTCTCAAACTAGGTGACATGCGGAGTGCTTCTAACATATATTTGCATGTCAGCGTTGGGCTTCTGTTGAGTTTGAACTTCAATAAAAATGCTTGCATGTTGTCCCTTCTTATATTTTCCATATCAGTTAGTTATCGTTTGAGGTGTCTGTTTCAAAGACTAAAAAGAGTTGCTTTATTTATAAATGATTTCACGCCATTTAGCTCAACTAGAGTTATGCCTCTAGTGTTCGCACCTTTGAGCATTCTAAATGACTTTGCCTTTTATTTTCTCACACATGTAGGCCACCTTCCACTGACGAATGCACCTCAAGGGAATTTTTGAGGCTTTTAGGTGCTTCAACTCGCAACTCATGGAGCTTTTAGTTTGATCTAATCCCCTGAAAATGTGGTCTTGAACTCAGATTTTCAATTGTTCTGCGCCATTTTTGTTTCTCTTTAAATTTGAATTGTTATGTACACTAGTTGGTTTGAATTTTGTTTTTGGTTCTGCTTCAATAATGGTTTGGTGTTTCATCTTTTGAATATAAATGCTTTGTAATGTCTGTTTGAATCTTCTTCTGTGTATTTTTGCCTAGTAGCCTAGCCTCCTTATTAGGTGGATAACTCAGGGATGCTACCTTTTTGAGGTTGACGCATACATTCATTATACACTCCTTCTGGTGAGTTATTTTGTGCATTGATTAGTTTCTGTTCCTCAAGTGTTCACAGATTTTTTTATTCAAATGGTATATACCTTGCCACCTTGAATAATCTAGTTTACTATATTAGCTAAAGATAGTTCTGCTTATATTATCTGGATGATCCTTGGAGTATGGATGCAGAAACTACTGCATTGAAAACATTATGTGGTGTCAGATTTGCTTTAATGGATGGAGTATAAGCATTGCAGTGAGGAAATCAGTGCTAGCTGAACCTGTCACATTGATCACACCTCTAATAAATACCTCTGCAGATTGGTTGATGTCACATGTATTTTTTTGGATGTCGGTGATTGTTTCTTTGTGATGATTTAGTTTATTGAAGTCAATTTGTTTTATGTAAAGGCGTATATAATCCTCCTTGTTTGCATGCGCTTTGTTTTTTTGATGGTTATCTTTCACCTAGGCGCGTGACATATTTTTACGTCACTGTGCATGCTAGCACGTGTTGCATTACATTAACTCAATCTAGCAGGATAATTTGGCAATTTGGCATTTAGGTGACTAGATTTTCTTTAAATTTATTTAGCACAGGTTGCTGCAGATGCTGTTTATGATACATTGCCGAAGCTGTGACTTGTGAGGCTTGTGATGATGCTTGATATACTTTCATTAAAATTATGCAAGCAAGCTGATTTCATTCATCTACATATCTATAACGTGTACTCCAAGTTGTTCGATGTGGCATAAATTTAGAGGCATAATGAAGTTAATTTAGTCAGAAAATAATTTCTAGGCATGATCAGTGGACATTGAACATAGTTGCGTTGCATCTCCTTTTGTTCTGAGCACATTTTATGTCATTGGATGGAAATTTAGGTTTAGTGTTCGTCTATTGACTAACCATGTATGACACTATATCAGCCCCCTCTTTAATGTATTCTCAAACTTGGTGATCTGACCGATTCATGCATGCATGTATGGTCTCTTTTGTTCATTCTTGCTGCGAGAGAACCAGATAACAGTTTTAACCTTTTCTTCTTCTTATCTTTTTTGCATCCTTCTAACCTTTTCCATCCCAGAGAAAGAACAAAGGAAGAGAATCTCAGAAGCAAAATGAAAAACAGATTGGGAAATCAGGTATCTGATGATGCTATCTTCTCCTGATCTCATTCAGCTACTGAATTTGATGCCAGTTTCAGCAAGTTCATGTTCACTTTCATTACAATAAAGGAAGCAAAGTTCTATCTTTTCTATTGAATTTGTCCTAAATCTGCTTCGGAAAATTGCGCTCAAGTCGCCTTCATTATGCTTGTTACGCAAGTTGTTCGATGTTTTGGAGAAAAAGAAATGGAATACATAATTGCGAGTCTTTTCTTGCCATAATGTTTTAGATTTAATTTTCTTACTTTAATGTTAAAGTAGCTCACTGATTGGTATTTGGAATAGCTTGAACCCACTATGTCACTGTTATCAGTAATGAGGTCTTTTCTGTAGAATTGATCTACAGTTGTCATTTTTTCCTGTTTATGTTCGCTTCTTTCTTCTTCCTCCCTTTTCTTTCCAGGTTCAGCTCCACTTGGGAATGTAAGGTCATTAATTCTCAGGGACTTGATAGAATATTCTCACTGGCTGCGTGGAAGAATTATATCGCAGACGTAGCACTCAAGTTACATGCTCGCTGTACTCCCATATGTTTTTGCTGAAAATATTCAAGATTATTTGTTTCTGTATCAAGGTATAACTACTATATAGCTACAAATAATTTCTATGAGATGCTTTTGCTTCTTTTTACTAATTATTATGTCCCATCTCATTTTAGTGTCTTATCATTTAGCTATGAAGCCCTTTTAGTTTCTATCTTAATTATCTTTTTGTCTAAGTGTAAGAAGTCAGCCATGAATAACTTGTTATTAGGTTTTGGAGTCCATTTGTGGAGGAGCTATGAATATCTGCGTATTGTAACTTCACTACTTTATTCTGAGGTAGATTTTGACAAGGTTATATTACCTCGAAATCTGAAGTGTTACTTATTTGCTGATTATAAGAACATGACACCGCTGCATGTTTTCAGCCTTAAGGGTTTGGCTATGTGTTGCTACCTCCAGGAGATGAATACTTCTTTGCATGACATGAACTAAAGGATTAGGTTTAGTAAATCATTTATTTGGAAAGTAATTGTATCAAATTGGTAATAAATCGTACCGATTATCTCTTTCACACTCAAAAGGCTTAAAGCAAAAATGTCAATAATGTAAACATGTTGGTTTTTTTAACCTACTTTATGTAATATTTTATTTGTACTTGTGAAAATATGTTCTTTTTGTTTAATCAAAAGTAATGTAATATTTTTCTCACCTTGGAGTAATTTTTCTAATGATGTGGCAACTCTATCCAACTGTGTAATTTTTTGCAACCCTAGCTAGTCCAAGTCCTATATAAAGCACATACTTGGACTCATTATCTTCACAACTCTCTATCAATTAGCTTCTTTTAATAGCCTCTGCTCTCTTTCTGTTTGTTTTTCTTGGTAATTGCTTCAAAGTAGCAAAGCTTGCATGAAGATCCAAAAGGATCAAAATGCTTTTATACTTGCTATCATGAAAAATCCTAGAAAAAAGAAAAAGAACAGATTTAATCGTCAACAAATATCATAGCCTCTATAGAACTGGAGGTATGCTATCCAAATTAGCAGTTGTGTTCAATTTAAAGTTTTATAGCATTTTTGTGCACATTCATGCATATTTATAGCAATGAACGCTTGTGTTTTTCTGCTTTGTTGTTTGGCATTTGGTTATCCTTCTATGGAGGAATTTTGCTCATGAATTTCCAGCATAAGATGTTACTTTTTTGGTTGATATTCTTGTTAAGGTTTCTTGTTTTCAACTTCAATTGTTAAGTGGTACTCCATAACTTAACATGTTGATTTTTCCTGCAGAGGTTGTGGCAGAATTGGATGCTTACTGCTCGTTTACTGAGTTGAGGCCATGAAATTGGTGTATGTTTAAATTTTGAACCCCTAATCAGAACAAAGCACTCTGGTTTCACTCTAATTTACCTTTGGTTAAGTATAGAATAGATGAACACATACATTAGAACGCTTTTCCAGCACAAGGCTCTCGCATCTCTCTCATCTCATAACCTCCTACGGAATACCTGTTCTTATTGCCAAATTAGCCATACAAAATTACAAACCACCAGATTAAGCTCCGACTACATGTCTTTGAACTCCTTTCTTTATAGCTCATCCCCTTCCAACCCCTGTATCCTTTTATTTACTCACATTGAACCACTTTTCATGCTACTCTGCATCTCCATTAATCCATTTCTCAACTCTTGCAAAAAAATCTTTTTGCTAAGAAAAAGAGAATCATCATTATTTTTTATAGTCTGATGAATTATACGGTCCAAGATACCAAAGCCATCAGGATTCAAGAATGCTGAATCCTACTCTACTTTTCCCATTTCTACCTTTACTGTGTTCTTACATCTCTGAAAAGTAAAACCTGATAAACCTTTTGAACTGGATACAGAAATCCAAAATGTATTCACTCAAATGAAGGATACTTAACCCCACAAATTTTTAGAGTCTATAGTCAATCAATGGAATTTTTTGGGTCCAAAAGTGGGAATGCTTTATAACACATTCAATCTGAGAGAAGTTAGATTTGTCAAACTGTTGGAGAAACTAATCATCAGTAAATGCTGAGACATAACATTTTGCAAACCTTTGAATCCGATGGACACGGAAAGTGAAAACCAGAACAATGAACATATATAAGTGGGAAGGTGCTTGACGGTCTTGCGTTTGCCATTGCAATATACTGTTTTCGGCTCACCATCATAAGTATAAATCAGCTGGTTGCTTGGATCATAGTTGACAGAGACAACAAATCCAGCAATGATAGGTCCCATCCCCATATCTATGTCTCTGCCTCTTCGCTTCTCCATGTTCAAGCCCGTTACAATGTCGACCATTCTCACAATGAGGGAAAACCTCTGCTGCAGAGTCATATTTTGCATACACTGGTAGAATAATTGCTTATTGCTGCGGTCATTAAGTGGCCTATTGCTGCGGTTTTGGCCGCGCAGCAATTAAGGGCGCAGCAATAGGTAAATTACCTATTGCTGCGGTTTTTACCCAAAACCGCAGCAATAGGTAGTGTGAATGACAAAAATAATAATTGAAAAGTAACCTATTGCTGCTGTTGTTGGTAAAAACAGCAGCAATAGGTGAGTCTATTGCTGCTGTTTTTACCAAACAACAGCAGCAATAGGTTGCTTTTTTTTTATAAAAAAAATACAAATTAATTTAATTCACCATAAACCTAAATTACAGATTCAAAATCGCACCGGAGAATGAGAAAGAAAAAATTTCATATAATCTCAAATGCAAAAGATTCCATATATCTCAAATCAAAAAAGAATACAATAGTACAAGAATTCAAAGACTACCAAATTGTTACATACAAACCAAGATGCAAAAGAATCTTATTTCCTATGAATTTGTCAAATTCCAATTACAATACATACAAAAAGAATCATCATCATCATTGCACACATAAATCAATAATTCACCTCCCTAAAAAAACAAAAAAAAACTCCCCATTATAAAATATATAAGCCTAAAAAATTGAGTAAAATTAAAATTTCAAAGCAATCCACAAAGAAGAGAAAACCCTAAAACAACAAGCCAAACCATATGAACCCGACCCACCATTTAGCGACCCGAGTACCCGCACAATGAGCATCGCCGCAGCCACACCAGTAAGTAACCCCATTTTCGCCGCAAACTGGGTTGGGTCGAAAGCATTTTACCGGGCAAGATTTACCGGAATATTCTTCCGGCGAACATATATAATGAACATGTATAACTTAACCTTCCTAAAAGCATACCCATGTCCAGCCTAAACCGCCAAGGGAGCTCTAAAACTCCTAACATTCTTATCAACAGACCTCATGCTAGGAATCGGAAATGAAGGAGTCGCGACGAGTGGGCCGAGGTTCCAGTCGACGGAGTGGATTCGCGAGTGTGTTCGGAGAGAGAGCGAGGTGGTTTATAAGGAGGAGGTAATGAGAGGTCGTAGAGTTTGAGAGAACCGTCGGCGATGGCGGCGACTAAGAGATTGTCGCCATTTTTAGAGATTAAATCTGCCGACGAGAAATCGAATGAGTGAGAGAGAGTATGAGGGAGGAGATTAGAAGAAGAACGAGCGGATTCAACGGTGAGTTGATGCCGGCGAGGAGAATCAACGGTGAGTTGATGCCGGCGAGAAGATGCGAAGATGATGGAGAGTATGAGAGAGGAAGGAGTTCAGGAGAGAGGACAAAGAGATTTTGAAGGAGCGTTCAGGAGAGAGAACACAGAGAGTTTAAGGAGTGAGAACGGCGCCCACCCCCTTAAGAAAGAAACCCTACCTGGGTGCTTCTTTTATTAATTTAAAATGTCTATTGCTGCGGTTTTTTTTAAAGAACCGCAGCAATAGGTTCGAATATTATTAAAAAAATAATATCTTAATCTATTGCTGCGGTTCTTTGAAAAAACCGCAACAATATATTTCGTCAGACTTGGTCAACACAATTTGAAATTTTACCGTTGAGGTATATTGCTGCGGTTTCCACCCAAAACCGCAACAATAGATTTATTTTCGTTTTTTTTTTATTTTGACTCGGTTTATTGCTGCGTATGGGTAAAACCGCAGCAATACCTCCGCAGCAATAAGCAATTATTCTACTAGTGATATCAACGGTGAAAGGCTGACGGAGGACAACGAAAATGGGTCCAAGCCTGGAGTAGTCATCTGATGAAAATGGTTCCTACACATCCAGAACCCCAAAATTGCAATCAACAACTCTTTCAACAATGTGAGCTGGGTCTTTAAGATCAGGACAAAGCCTGAAGAGAGCAGCCACATCCACAAAGTAACCACTACGCTCGCGGTAGAAGACAACGGACTCCTCCAGCCACCTAAGCCATGCTCTGACCTCGACCACTGCGGCAAGAGAGTGGTGAGCGCAGCTTTCCGCAGAGACTTCACGCTGGTCTCTGATTTTGGGACGAATCTCATAACCCTTGACAATTTCTCCATACCAAGTAAAAATCAGTTCTTCAAGCAATCCATTTTCGCCTTCCTCCTCCTTCACGTCTTCTTCTTCAGCCGCCACTTCTTTCTCTTTTCCCGGCGACGCCATTTTTTTGGGTCTTCCTCTCTTCTTCTTCCTCTTTCCACTTCTTGCGAGGGTGGGTTATTTTCCTTTTTTGACGGCTGATAGTGAATAGTGATACACGCTTATGAGTTACTCCTATTTCAAATACCTATAAGCGGAGTAGTACCGATCACGTGCTTGGCACTCTGTGACTAAGGTAGTTCTTGTGGGGAAATTCGGGTCAATGAAAAATTTAGTTGGGGCTTGGTACAACTGCTGGGTTGCATAGATATGGATACGGATACAGAACGGATACGCAATACGTCAATTCTATAAATAGGGGATACGGATATGGGATAAAATAAAATATAATATAATATATTATTAAATTCTTATAAATTTATTAAAATTTAAGAAATATTTATCATAATCTATGAAAAATATTATGAATCTAATTACTCTAGTAAGTTGAAAAAGTCTTTTTAGAGAACACAAAACATGAAAAATACGGGTAAAACTAGGGAAAATTATTTCTAAAAATATATTAAAATTAATGATTGAAGTATCCGGTATCCATAGAGTATCGGTACCTTATCGGTATCCGATACGCATACGTCAACTAAGATGAAGTATCGGTGCTACCTAGGGTACAAGTACTCAGTTATTAAAGGTCTAATTTTTGATGGTGTGCAACCACTTGTTAATTGTAGGATTGAAACATTTTGTCTTATTTTGAAGTCATTTGATGAGAAACTATTGTTCAATCTCCATGATTGACAACTCTCAACAAAATATAATAATAATATTATATCAAGTCGAGTAACCATATAATAATAATATTATATCAACCTCGACATTTTCTAAAAGTAACCCCTTATATACAAGAAAAGTAACCATAATTACTTTATATAGGCAACTTCGATTAACATGAAAATGTAACCATGACATTTCATTCTAATCCATTAACATAATAGCCCAAAAAAAATATTACAAAGCGCAAAAAAAAAAGAAAAAAAAAGTAACCCTAATATTTGGAAAAATGTAACCATGAGAATTTCTATAAATAACCCCAATGACAAGCAAAAGTAACTATATATAGAATTATATACGAGTAACCCTTTTAGTTTTATTGGGAAATTGTTTTGTGTACCCATGAGGTTTAGAAAAATGCATTGATACTTCTGAAAACTTTTAAATGCACCATGTACCCTTTAAGCTTGTAAAAAAATGCATCAAATATCCTTATTATCTAACAAATGCACATATCACTGACTTATCAAACTAAAATTATGTTCACACACTGTCTCCCTTTTACTTTTTATATTTATGCAATAAAACTACCTAAAAGCATAAATTACATCAAAATTTGAAATCAATCGATCATTCTAAATTCTAAAATTTTGGATGTGTGAATATGATTTATTAATTAAGTTTACTTGATAATTAAATGTTTAGAATTACAATAGTGTTACACAGTAATAATTCAATAGAATTTGATGCTTCGGAGGTCTCAATCTAATAGAATTAACATATGTTAAGAGTATAAGGGGTATTTGGTGCATTGTTTTACAAACCTTACAGGTACATGTGCATTTAAAAGTTTTCATTATAACATGGTGCATTTTTCTAAACCTCAAGGGTACAATGGGCAATTTTCCTAGTTTTACAATTTGTAATTACAAATAAATACAAAGAGTACCATTGTAATTGCATATAATTAATCTATTTATTCACCAAAGATGATCTCTATATTTAAAAATACTAACCCAAATATTTCTGAAAAGTAACTCATATATATTGGAAAGTAATCACAAATATTTCATAAAAGAAAAGTAACACTAACATTTCATGAGATTAAACCATATAATGTCAGTAACCAAAAAAAATTCCAACAACAGACAAAAGAATTGACCCCACTTTTTTGAAAGACATGCAAGTATGCAACTATGAAAATTTCTTAAAACTTATCCCAATTTATCTAAGGGTTATTTTAAATTTTTTTTGTTTTGGTTTTTATTTTCAGCGGGTTACTATCCTATTGGTTTGGGTTACTTTCCTAATTATGTGAAGGTTTACTTTCTTGTTTTGTCGAATTACTTTATTATTGTCTGAGTGTTAATTTGGGGTTATTTTTTAGTTATGTGGGGATGCCATGTTATTATTTGGGATTACTTTTTTATAGTGCAATGGGTTACTTTTCTATTTACGTGGAGGTTACTGTTGTGCTTTGTACGAGTTACTTTTCTATAATATAATATGAAAGATAACTATAAGTCTATAACATTTCATGTGATAAGTAATTCTAGTAGTTGAAAAATGATATGATGACCATGACTATTTCTTAAAATAACCTCAATTAAAAGCAGAAGTAGCTTCAGTATTTTATACAAGTAGTCTACTCCCAAACCACCCCCTCCTCACGATGTTACTATTTTGGTGGTGAAGAATTGATTCAATCACTGTGGGGGGGGTTGGAGAGGGGGGAGAGTAAGGGGGTTACTATTTTGGTGGAGAAGAATTGATTCAGACCGGGGGGTGTAGGCGTGCTTACACGGGCCTACGCGAGGTGAATGAGCCCTCGATGCCGCACGTGAGTGCGTTGGCGTGAGGATGGAGCGTGCTTTCGAAAAAAGGGAGTCGCCACCGCGCCTTCAGAGGTTCGCAGACACCCGAGCCAATAAACCAGAGACTAGGTTCGAGGACAGGGTACAGACCAAATCAGTAATTCAATCCGCCCGCATGTAGCGGCCTCTACTCGGCCTCATATTGTAATTCTGTTATAGTAATTTAAGAATGCCAAGTTATTACTGTATTAGCCTAGAGAGCGCACTAACCTAATTAACTAGGTGGGTTAATTAGTACATGTTAAGGCTAACCTAAACTATGTGGCCACTTTGAATTATGTCAGTATTAAACGGTACCTAAAACCAGTTTGTCCATGGAGTTTATCTGACTTTAATGTGAGGCACACGAATATTATTAATCTTGTTTAATAGGAGCATGGTCATATGCTCGATGTTGTAGGGAGAGTACACAATTTTGATATATACATAATATGCAAAGAATTGACAAAACAAATAATCTTACAATTTACATGAATTAACCTAAAATTACTGAGTCGGTTTCTAGAAATTTAGTTAATCAAATTAGACTCTAAGTTGAATTAAAACATAGTGTTAAATTGAAATTGAAATTGAAATGTTATTAAATTTAGTTAATTAAGGTCGAAGTTGAATTAGAGGCATAGTTTTACAAATACAAGAAAGAGCAAATAAATTAATCGATTACATTGTTAATTAATTTTAATCGAGCCTTTAGTAAAACATAGTTTTAATTGATAAATGAACTAAGTGGTAAGAAGTAAGGAGTATCAGAACGCGTACCTTATGCGCGCGTGGTCGAATACGGCTCCAAGACGTATGCCAAGTGTCGTGTCTTGTGTCAAGTGTCCTTTGAAATAGAACAGGCTATGTGTTTGAATTGTGCTTGCTTTTGTAGAGGAGGGTTGAGTAGAGAGTTCGGCAGAGATTCGACGTTTTTTGATAGTCAAGAGGTATTGGACGGTATGAGTGAATGTCAATTCGGCACCCCTAGGGTCCCATTTATAGGGGAAGACTGATTGGGGAGCACGAAAGCCGGAAAAACCTGCGCCTGGACGCAGGGGGACCTACGCCTGGGCGCAGGCTCCGCGTATAAGCTGTTTCCGGATTTTCCCCTGATTTCTTTTGATCTTCTTGCCGTTTTAAACCAATAATATTCAGAAAAATATCCTTTTCTTAGTCAAGTGACTAATTCTAGATTCTTCCGGCTTTTGCGTCAAGAAAACTCATTTTCCGGAACCCTCTGGAACTTTCTGGAATGTTCTAAAAAATAGAAGAGAAAGTAAAATAGAAAAATACAGAAAAATAGTAGAAACGTTGATTATCATCCCTTCTGCAAACTCCTAGAGAATTTTACCAAGGTATCCTTTTCTCCTATTCGCGATTTACAAAGATTAGCCATTCTTGTCAATACTTCAAGACTGCAAGATTTTTTTTCCTCTATTTGCGACCTTCAATTACATGCCTTTTTTCCAAAAAATAAAGTAGTTCTTTAATAATTACTACCTACTTGATTCTTTTATATAGGAAAAAAAATTGTTTGATGGTGTGAGAAGGGCTACCTAATTCCACCTTTTTTGCTCTCTTCCAACTTCTTTCAATCTCAAAACGCTAATTTCCTCATCCAAGGGGCTACTTATATATCGTATATATAGTCGTAATATTATATATAATTGCTGTGATTTTCTAATTGATTTAATTACAATAATAATAACGATTTCCTTAACATTAGATTTCCTAAATGGTATATTTGGGATGGAATATACTTGTTTCCTTAATTATAGCAATTACGTATCAATTACAAAGCGTGATTGTTGGCAAGTAATACTACTAATTGGCCGATTTTTTTTAAAATGAAACGCTAGATTGATTGTGGTTCTTATTTATTTCCTATTTAATATCAATTTCGAATCAATTCTAGCCTGATTATAGGCATTGACCGGTTGGGCTTAAGGGTTGATTGACTTGCCACGTGGACAACCTAAATGATTTTCTAATCAATCTAAACAATGGAGCATGCCACATGGGAATGAAAGCTCTAACTTTATGCCGCGTGGCCTCAAGGATTCTCTTTTAGATATATATATAGATACGATATGTTTGATAACTTAAATATATACTAAAGATATCTACTTCATGTTAAACACGAAGTTTGTAAAAGAATACGAGTGATGACTATTACCTAAGCATCAGAAGAAAGGCTAAGTTTTAAAACATACTGGTAGCAAACACTAAGAAAAGTTATTGGAAATAGATCGAACGTTAGATATTAAACATCTGTACAAAGATCTTTAAAAGTCAAATAGTTTCAAAAATATACTTAAAATGAGCAAAGGGTTAATTGGTCTCTCTATCACACTCTTTGATATGAGACCGACTCTAAAAAAAAGGCTTAATTACCAACAAATCACAAGATAACAATAGTATTAGTTTCCATGAAATTATTTTTCTTATGTAGGACAAGGGAGTATTAGTTGCATTTTTTTTTTAGTAAAAAAGAGCAACCAAGAGCTGTGATGTAGACAATATTCAATCTAAGGTTTTAACTACAACCCATAAGTGCTTCAAATGACATCTACAATAGTTGCATTTTCTAATACAAGTAACTTCATCATATAAAATCTATATTATAAACAAACAAATTACACAAGTTCGGTAAAAGATCTCTAATACAGAGTGGTGCTTTGAATTTTATGAGCCACATTTTGATTAACTTAAGGCTCATATGGCACGAAAAAGTCAAGATTTATCTCCATATTATGCATTTTTAACGACTATATTGTACTATGTTTCTTGTAAAAAAAAACGACTATATTGTAAATAAACCAAATGAAATATCGAGTAGAGAACATATAAAAAAAGCTTATTTGGCAGATATTATTGTACATCCGCAGAAGAAACAAAAAGAATTTGATAATCACATATTGTCTATTTGAGTGCATATTTGACATCTATTATTATAGATTACTTCTATTTGACTTTCATTGTTTATAACAAAATGCTTCACAATTGCCTATTTTCTTGGCATATTATCCATGTTTTAATATTTACAATTTTATGATCACTTGATATCCAACATATCAAGAAGATTAGTCCTTTATGACATCAACACAGATTAGTCCAACCCAGACTTTTGGGGAGGATAAAACAAACATTCAACACCAAACATTTTCATTTTAACCTCATATCTTCCCAACAACCATAAGTCCTCCCTTGTTAGTTGTTACCACCGTCTACATGCTAACTACCACTATTCCCCATCCCTGCATCCCATCTTGCTCCCGGCCAACCACCAACCACCAACCGCACCACTGCAAATTGCACCTTCCATTTTAAACATAACTCCCAACAACTTAAAAAGAGTTTTTAGCATATACAAACTTAATACTTTTACTTTTTAGTACAACTGCACTGTTCTTAACGTGTCATCTGGCAGATAACTGATGGAGCAAACAATATAGGATTTTCACCTTTACGCTCCAGAACTATCCTCCACAAGGCATCTCCTGCAACTTTCCAAGCAAAACCACATTTTTTTAGGTCGCCTAACTCTTTTGCATAGTCATAGCATATATGATATATTGCTACAGCCTCAAGACGAATCTCTTCCCAAACTTTTTCTCTCATGTCCAGTTCACCAACACCGCCGTAGAGTTTCTAAAAGTTATTCAAATTGACATGTAAGAACAGATACCTGATCATAGTGGATTTCTATAGCAAAACATAAGCACAAAAATAAGGAAATAGAGTTCACAGACAACCTTCCGATATTTCTCATAAACTGCAGCTGGGCTTCTAGATTCACTAAGAGCACTTGACATACCTTTTCTGTACTCGTCGTAAAGTTTCCCCCATGAAACTAGGTGGTACTCTGGAATATCAGCTTCAAAGTACTCCAGTTTCCAAACTGGCAAGCAAAAATAAACATTGAACACAATTATCATCCATACCACTCTTTAGTTCAATTAGCGCTGACTTCCAAGGACAGGACTACGCTATGACAATCTCTATTATAGACAGCATTGCTCTTTTCCTTTAAATAAAAAAACGATGCTGCTTGGTAAGGTGCAATGCTTCACTTGAAAGGAGCAGAAGCAGTGAAATTCAGTAACTTCGCTGAGAAACTTGCACTGGCAATAATATTTCATTGCATTATACTGCACTCTTAAGAATATAAAGCAGAAAAGAAGATGGAACCAATAAAAGAAGGGGCTCACACTTAATTTCAGCACTATATTGATCCACTATGTCATAAATTTCACCCAATATAGACTTGGATTTGTAGGTGCAATGCTCTCCTCTTTCCATATGATGGGGATATCTATCTGGAATCAGTCCCTTTGGAACTTCAACCTACAGATACAGGTCATAGAACATGTGACCAAAAGCTGACACCAGAGACACGTAAAATTAGATAACTTGAAGCAACACTACAATCATATGTAATGAACACTGTATAAGCATTCATTTCAACTAATCTAACTTCACGTGGTAAATCGTCAACTATTAGGTGCATATTGCGTAAGTAGCAAGATAGCCAGTAAACATAGCTGCCCTCTGTCACAAGTCACAACCACTGATTGACAAACAAAATAGACGGAAACAAGTAGTGTACAAAATCATTACAAATTGAATTATAGAGCCCGATACACTATGGGTTTAGCAAATTGAATTATCGCGTAAGCAGCTAGATCAGGCACTACCCAGCAGGTTTTATAATCACCTATACTCAACATTCATCTAAAAGGATTGTTCTTAAGATTGCAGAAGGTAATTGTTCAGACTTCAAAGGTCAGAGTCATCAGGCGACCAAAATTAAAAAAGATTATTGCCTGGAAGCCCACAAGAAGACTGCTCATCACGTTGTCACTAAAGTAATTAAACATTTAAACTCATTCAATATTCACCAAGCTCTTTACAACTGAAAGAGTCGAAAATGTTTTTGCACACCTTTTCTAGAATTTGCAGTCTGCATTCGGACCATGAAAGCAGTATGACATATTTACCATTAACGAACCATGCTGATCAAGACTAAGACAAGTATGAAGGAAGGCAGACTAGTAGCAAGTGGTGTTCAGGCTCACAACCCTATGGATTAGCTAGAAGACAAATGACAAAATAGAAGCTCGGGATGATACAAGAAGCCGACAACCCCTAGCATTCAAGTATTGCCTTGTCTGACAAACGAAATTATCACTCTCTTACAGAGTCCAATTTCACTAGTTACAAAGCCATGAAAACACCACTTAGAATTAAGCATGTAAACCCAACCCATCTTAACAAACCCTGTAAGCTACGGTCATAATTACCAATCGTGTGAAGAAATGAAATATAGAGGTCCTTTCACAGATCAGCAATCTAAAAGACCTAATTTACAAAAGTCAACTAAAGGAAATTGAAGTTGCTTTCAAAACAGGAACATCACTTTAAATCTCAGATTCAATAATTGAACAGTAGTAATGCTCCCAAAGGCTGAATCTAATTAATGGAACATATAGCCAATCTTGGGGTTTCGTCCATCAACTTAAGATTTTGGTCGAATCCCCAAGATTGGCTTTATATTCTATCACTAATGTTGAGAAATCCAACCTTTTTTCCCGTTTTTGGTGCATTGAGTGCATCATAGTATATGTCAATCAACTGATCAATTTTTTGCCTCACAGTAGCTTTCTCATCTGCACAGTCATCTCCCAGTGTCAGCATCCGATCCATATACACGAGCCAGCTATCAGCTGCTTTACCCATAGCCTTACTGAAACAGGGATCCTCAATTAGTGGCCACAGCTGCTTTACCCATAGCCTTACTGAAACAGGGATCCTCAATTAGTGGCCAGCTAGATTTTCATATTCATACCTTAGGCATGGAGGAGTAGAATAATCCTCTTTCAACAAAAATCATGCAACCATACCGCATCAAGGCCCAGACATGTTTGGTTGGTTAACATTGGACACTTTCATTGAAATATATTGTAGATTCTTAATAACATTCTTTGCGCATTAAAGAAAAATGCCTATTTCACAACATAACTATAGAGTGGCCAATTAGTAGTTGATTCTTAAGAATGTATAGTTGCTGTTGAGAAACAAGAATTCTCCCAAAAATTTCATAGAGAATCTTAATCTCTAATTTTCTCTGCCTGATCCTTTCAGCTCCTGTGCAACTAACTGCATTGGCAATTGACATCACAACAATGTATTATGAGCTTGACAGCTAATCTAGTAATATACCATTTCTTTGCGCATTTTTGGTTAAGGGACATATCCTTATTTCAGAATACACACATTAACATGTCTTTTAATGTTGTCCTGAAGTTAGTATCCTTTTTCTACTGTCAACAAGTCATCCCAATTCCCATCAATCGATATCACATAACAAGATAGCCTGACCAACATGTATTGGTGCACTGCTCACTGCATAATGAAAGGCACATATATTTCATATTGTCCTGCACTCCCGCTTACTAAGAAGATTTTTGTAAGAAATAAGACCATAAATATTAAATAGCCCCAAGGCCCCCAACAATTGGCAATTCCAATAACGAAAGACATGCTGAGACGCAGGGATACCATTACTCAGTACCGCATAAGAGCCATTACTCTTTAAAAATAATCCTAGATCCTATATATTATGAGCATTAAATCATATCTGATGAGGAAAGCATCTTAAATTACTATTAGTCGTTCAAGCTTGTCTATCCTTGACTATCAAATACAAACAAAAATGAGAACAAACTCGAAAGTCAATGAACTAGAAGATTGACATCCATTTACTAAAGATTACCCTACTTCTTACACAACCACTTTCTCTAATCTGAAATAATCTAGGTCATTGATGTGTTGATTTTGCAAGTGTACAAATATGCATCAGTATAGCCTGTGCCATTTAAAGTTCAAAGCCACTCATCAGAATATTGACATTAAAGATAGACTGTATATGATAGAAAACAGGATGTTTGAATTTATGCAATGGTCATAAAAGATTCAGGAAAAAGTCTATAAGCTTTCTCCGGAAGCTCTATAGCAGAAGAGTTAGAAGACTTAGAACTAGCCAATATTAATACTATTTCCATAAATGGTGCATGAAGCGTATTCACTGCATGCATGCAGATAAGGAAAATCTACATTACATTAGCTGGTGAAGCTACGTACCTCATTTAGGCCAAGAAGGACAAACCGAGATGGCAAATCCAAACATGGAAGAAAATTTCTCACAATTCCTTGCAATAAGTGCTGAGAAACCCATGGCTCACAACGCCTATCCACGACTCGCATCATTCTTGCGTCAGTGATCAAGAAACTCACTTTGTCCCCTTGATACAATAAATCTAAAAGTACTGTTTTGTTAATAGCTATGGCTACTACTTATACCCTTTTTTCCCTTTCTGATAAAACTACTACTGATATTCAAGAGATACAGATACCCAGAGCATAACTTTATAAACACTAATCAAACTAGGGGTGTTCAGAAAAAACCGAAATCGAAAAACCGTACCGAAAAACCGAAAAACCGGTCAAAATGGGCGGTAACCGTGCCCAAAAAAATAGGGGTTAAACGGTTCGGTTACCGAACCGTTAAAAATAACGGTTAAACGGTACGGTTACGGTTACGATTTTTTATGAAACGGTTAACCGAAAAACCGAATATATTTTTTTAATTTAATGATTCTCTATTTTTTTATAATAATTAGATTGATTAGCTATTAGTTATTATGTCAAACTTTATTTTAGTTGTTACTATATTACTCTTACTGACATACTATATCTACTAATACTAACTACTACTAATAATCATCTAGTAATAATGTTGTTACTGCATTCTAAAAAGAACAAAACACTAATCACCTAGTTGTTACTGCATTGAAGTAGTATTACAAAAATACTACTCACCTAGATGTTACTGCATATCAAAAAGAACAAACAAAAAAATTAAGTCACCTAGTGTAAAAGCAATGAAGCACGGAAACGGGTACGGGGACGGATACGAGTACGGGTACGGGGACGGAAAACGGCAAAATCAAATTTTCGAAAAACGGGTACGGCATGGGTTCGGCAAAAAATAAAATAAAAAATAAATCTGCAAAAAAAATAGTTTATTTTTAATAAGTCAAACTGTCAAAGTATATCTAGAAAAATATTACTCTACTTTTTTTAACATTTATCTTTTCCTTGTAGTTGATAACATGATACGAAAAGCTGGCATAAATATAAAAAAAAATTCTAAAAAAAATGGAAGACACTAGTGTTACTGTGTTAGCACTTAGCAGTGTACCACGTGCCAAAGGAGAAAAAAAGGGGGCATTCATTATTTATTCAAAAAGAAAGAACCGGTCAAAAAAAAAATGAAAGAAGAAAAGGTGCAATACAGCTGGCAACAGCCAGCAAGTTTCCTTTTTTTTTTTTTTAATGATATCACGTATTCACGTGATACTAACTACTTCATTTATTTTTCCTCTCTCCTCTCTCTCCTCTCTTCTTCTTCTTCAAACTCAAATGCACGACTACTGATATTTCTCTCTACTGTTAATCCTTCTTCAATGGCGTGGTGGTTTGTTGGCTGAAATTTCAGTGAAGAGCAAGGGGACGCCTCTAAACTTGCTTCAACCGTCCCCGAGACGTCCCCGTCAAGAAACCCTAGCCGTCCCCGGATGACTCACCGTCCCCATTATTTAGAGACGCGCCAGGGACGTATTTCCGGCGTACCCGTACCGTACCCGTACCGTCCCCGTCCCCGGTACGGGAAACGGCACCCTGAAGAAGTACCCGTGCTTCATAGTGTAAAAGTAGAAACTATAAAGTAGTTTAGTAAAAATCATTGTTATCTTGTTGGAGACCTTTGTAATAATGTTGTACTAACTAAAAACAGGTACAATTTGCTTCAGTAATTTTTTTTTGTCGAGAAAAGTGAAAAAACTATATATAAATGTAGTAAAAAAAATTGGGTAACGGTTAATGGTTAAACGTAAAACCGTAACGCAAAACCGGTTAACCGCTTAGGCGGTTACCGGTTTGAACGGTTACGGTTACGGATCGCAAAAATGGCGCACCGAAATTTTCGGTTACCGAACCGAAATGTCGTTTCGGGACGGTTAACCACCCATGAACACCCCTAAATCAAACAAACAAAGGCTTAAGCAAAATTCAAAAGTATATTATCCAGTGACCCTAACTAACCAGGCACCAATAAAACCTCAAAAAATTTCGCCTGCATTGTCTTGAATGAAAAAATAGATCCTCTATTTATATTCTCTTAGCTTCAACTTATTAACAGGTTCCATAACAGTTTCTTAAAATAGCAATATTTAGTCCTATACACTATATCTTTACACACTTTCTGACTTCTAAGACCAATATACAAACACCCATTAAACAAAAATCGACGAACTCGACTCTAAAAGCAAAAAGAATAACATGTAAACTTTTCAACTTCAAATATACTGTAAGAAAACAAATGCCAAGATACTAAAACCAAGAACACCCCAAAAAATATAGAACCTTAAAATAGCAATGTTTAGTCCTATACACAATCTTTACACACGTTAAGACTTCCAAGACCAAAATACAAAACATCCATTAAACAAAAATCGACGAACTCGACTCGAAAAGCAAAAAGAACAACATATTAACTTTTCAACTTCAAATATACTATAAGAAAACAAATGCCAAGATACTAAAACCAAGAACACCCCAAAAATATAGAAACTTCATATTTCCAACATTTATGTAGGAAGACAAAGAGAGAATTTGGGATCACTGCACGCAAAAATGATACAAGTCAACTGAGTAGGCTTTGCAAAGCCATCAACACATATTTTCATCTCACTTTTCTCCCTCTCTCTTGAGGTGCATTAATGGCGGCAGAGAACAGATAAGAGGAGTTGTTGGGTTGTTCTAAACACAGAGCAAAATTCAATTAAATACCCGCAAATTGATACTAAATCAGGAAAGAATTACAATTATTGAATATGGACATTTTTCATCTGAATCTTCAAAGAAATCGAATTTAAACATCCCAAAATCACTTGATTTTCAAGAAAAATAAAATAACAGATTTGCTACTACTAACCTGGGATCTGGTAGCAGAATTATATGCGGTAACGATACCGTGGTTGGTTTTTATTTGCGTTCTTTGATTTTTCCTAGGTTTTTTGGTTGGTGAACTGGTGGGTTGTTTGTTGACTTGTTGGGCTCCAAATTAGATATCAAACTGCCGAAAAAACGTGAACAACCGCCATTTCATATGACATCATATTTTGGTTGGCTAACTAGTTTTAGGCTCAGAGAATGTCTCGAAATTTTAATGGATAAGGGTTATAACTTTGTGAGTAATACCACAAATTACACTAGTGATAATGCTTGAATTATATTTAGATTTTGGGTTAATTAATTAGAACAGCACGAACTATAACTTAACTGCAATGAGTAGCACGATCTTTGGCTGGTCCAGTCCGTAGCACGACCTTTAACTGCAACACGTAACATAAATATGGTCGAAGGTCAGAGATTATGCCTGAGTATTATAATCTTAATTAAAATATTAGGCTCGTTCATTTATCGTTTTCTGGTTCCAGTTTTCAGTTTATTTGAAAACCAAAAACAAAAATACTAAAACAAAAAAAAAGTAATTTCCAGCTTTCTATTATCATTTTTCAAAATTGACATGTTTAGTATAAGTATGACTAATTTTAAATTTATTATACTCCTTATATCATATGACTTTTATATTCATAAAACCAAATACTGAAATTTTACCGTGATATTGAATGGGCCCTTAATTTCTTCTCGTTTTCCTTTTTTCCATCACATCACGTGCCTCTTTTTTTTCTCTCTTCTTCTTCTCTTTCAACTTCGTTTCTCTTTCTCTCTCTTCGTGACTATTAACATGGATGTTTATATTGGTGCTTGGCGTTTCTTGGGGATTTATGGTTGGTCCGCAACACACCAAAAGTCACTGACATGTAAACTCATTGAGGATCTCTCGTATCATTCTGACTTCCCATGGCTCAGAATTTAATTTTGACTTCTTTGACTTTTGTTTTAGATTATTAAGACAGTTTCTTTTTGGTTGTTCAAGCATATTACCAGTAAACTGGCCTTCATCTTCTTCACAATTATACCCAGCAAATCCCTAAAAACTAAAAACTAAACCAGTAGGTTAGCAAGCTTCGCGGCTATGGGCTATGGCGGAAATAAAATTTCGATTGAGGTTTTTCGAACAAGAGATTTCGTACAGATTTCGCTTACAACTAAACCAGTAGGTCCGCTTACAACTACAGATTTCGTACAAGTTAATTAAAATCAATCATAACCAACACTATGTGAAATTCAATCAGAAATCGAACTTAAACAATGCGACCAAAATTGAACTTAAAGCAAATAATTCCAAAATTTCAGATATAATGAATTTCACTTCAGGATTTCAGCGATCGAAGACGAAATTAAAAAAATACCTAGAAATCGTCTCTGCCTTCTCTTTCTGACCATCTTGCTCAGTTTTGGCTTTAATCTGCTGCAACTCTGATATAATTCCTTTGATCTCACTGAAATCAAGCCGAATTCCACAAAGACTAAAGAAAGATTCAACCAATATCGACCAAAAAGTTCAAAATCAAAGCGAAAATGTAGAAGAAGAAGGAGACCGGAAAATATCGTCGCCGAAGATGCTGTAATCTTCTGTAACTTCTCGCTCTCCTTTCTCGGTCGCTTGTATAATAAGCTGAAGGAACTCCCATAGCATCCTATGCGAAGGTTTAAAATTGAAGACTTAGCGTGTAGACTACTTTGTTTCTACCTGCCACCAACAGAGGACAGAGGACAGAGGACAGAGGACAGAGGAGAGAGGGGAAAATGAAGAGAGGAGAGAGGAGAGCAGAGACTTAGCGTGTACTTCTCTAATTTGCTACATCTATTACAATCATAAATCAAGGCTAGCAGTAAAAGAGATTAGTTTACATTAGGCAGTGATTAACGCTAGGGGACACATTGTTAATAGGGAGCATTAGGTTGCAGAGCAAAATAGCAAGCAGAAGGGCCTCTTGGGTAGATGATGCAGTGCCTTAATTGTTTGGCTCATCAGCAGCGCCAATGGGTAGGACATTAATTCCAATTACATACCTTCCAAGAACATTACATTAGAACAATTAACAAATAGGTCACCCAAGTAATTCACAAGAGTCATTGACAAAAGACAAAGGCAAACTTGTCATGTAAGTCATCCATCATGACTATTGGGCAGTAGTATAGCAGCTTTTACGCCTCTTTGAATACACTTTAAATAGAAAAGAAAAATTGTCACATAATCTAGTAAGTAAATAAAAAATAAGAAACAACCACAATAAAATAAAGTTCAAGTAATCGATAAAAAAAACTTAGCCCTACAACCCGTAATTTAATCAAAGGGCTCCCCGACAAAAATATTTTTCTATATTGAAGTATTATCTATTTCTCTCTTATTATCCTTGTTTCTCGTGCTCAATCCTCCATCATTCTTCCCCTTCACCTTACCCTCCTTTGCTTTCTCCTTTCCCTCCCGACCTGTTAATATCTCTCTTTTAAGTACAAGTTATCTATTAACATTTTTCCATATACTTTCTTTCTTTTTAATTGTGACATATTTCTTTTAGGGAAATATCACAATACTTCCTACCAATCTCAAAATAAACTTTTTATAGCCAAATACTACAAGCTACCTTACTTAACTAACTAATTTAAACAATTAACAAGTCATAAGACCCATAATCCACCCTGCCCAATTATGTCCCTCTCTCTCCTCCCCCCACTTCGAGTATTGCCCCTTCAACCCCAACCTTATAACTCCAATACCAACCACCACCACCACCACCGTTGCAGTCTCTCTCCGACATCACTTTTCCGGCAACCCCCCCTATTTTTTCCATCAACATGTTGCTCAAGCATTCCATCATGGGTAAGCCTTCATGGTGAATTCGACCATGAAAATTCCAAATCTAAAACTTTCATGGCTACATTCGACCATTTAAAAGCTTTCCCCCAATGAAATACATAGAGAGAAAGAGGATGAAGGGGAGGGGGTGGTTGCAAGTAGTAATTCACAATGGTTGTGTTATAACACATGGTTGGTGTTTGATTTTGAAATAAGGTAGCTGCAATTGTGACTGGCTGGAGAGATAATAACGAGAAAGGAAGGAGGAGGTGAAAGAGATATTTGATGAAGAGAAGGGAAAGAGGTGGTTGCGACTCAGGACGGTGGTTGGGCGGATATAGGATAAGAGGTGGATGTGATGGGCCAGCAGTGATGAGTATGGATGGCGGGGATTCCTATGGGATGGCGGGTGTTCATCTAAGCTGCTTATGGTCGTAGTTATAGGGAGGGAGGAGAGAAGGTGGATGGTATTAGGTCATTAGTTAATTTAATCTTTGACGGTGAATTAGTTTTGTTAATCAAAGGGGCTAAATGTCCTTTATAAAAATCTATCTTCTCTTTCTTAAAATGTGTGCGAAAGTCTATCTTGCAAGTAAAAAGAAACGCATGAAGTATAACAAAAAATGGAACATAAAATCACCCAAGAACATAATCATATCTAGAATTTTTTGTGTTGAAACAATAAGAATACGTAAAAGTACCATTTTAATATATTAATTAAAAGTCCAATATCATAAACTCCAAAAATAATTTTGGAAAATTTGAAAACAACTAATCGAACAAGCGTCGTTCTGCTTTCAATACCCGAACTCATGGTTTAAGAAGAAAGTTTTAGATCCACAAAGCTCCTTCATCTTTTTTTTCGGTTTTTTCACCAGATACCCCCGAGTTTTAAAAAAATTCACCTGATACCCTCCATGTTTCAAAATTCACCAGGTACCCCTCAATTTCGAAGTAAAACATCGACAATGCCCCTAATGACTAATGGCGGTTAACGCCGTTAGCCTTAAACCCTAATTAGGCCTAATTAACCTAACTAAACCCTAACATCTTAGTTCTAACCCTACCCTTACTCTGACCCCTAATCTCAAACCCTAACCCTAACCCCACTACCACCCAACCACCAACCCCCCTCCACCAACCCCACCCTACCCCTGCAGCCACAACCCCACCGCGGCCCCACCCCCATTGTAGCCCCACACCCTCCCTCCCCCACCCCCATGACACACCGGCCCCTCCCCCACCTTATTCGATTTTCGAAATCTCACCCCCCCCCTCCCCCCCCCCACCCCGCGCCCCTCATCACCACCCCTCACCCCCTCTCCCCCACAACACCACCCCGCTTCCATTTTCGCAACCCTCCCCCACCCCCGTAGCACCACCCTCCAATTTCCGCAAAACACAAAGTACGAGATTGCGAAAAACAGAGGGGAAGAAGAAAATACAAGGGTTGCGGGCGGCGCGGCGGCGCGGGGGTGCGAAAATGGAAGGGGGTGGTGCTGTGGGGGCGCGGGGGGGGGAGGGCCGGGAGGCCGAACTAAACTAGGTGGGGGAAGGGGGGCGACGAGGGGGGGGGGAGGGCTGCGCGGGGTGGGGGAGGGGGGCTGCTGGGGTGGGGGGAGGGCAAGGGTGGGGGAGTGGGCCAAGGGTGGCGGGAGGGGTGGGGGGAGTGGGTGGTGGGGTGGTGGGTTAGGATTAGGGTTTGGGGTTAGGTTTAGAGGTAGGGGTTAGGATTAGGATTAGCATTAGGGGGTTAATTAGGGTTAATGACTAACAGCGGTTAACGCCGTTAGTCATTAAGGGTATCTGAGTGTATTAGTTCGAAACTGAGGGATACCTGGTGAATTTTGAAAACATGGAGGGTACCAGGTGAATTTTTTGAAAACTCGAGGGTATCAGGTGAAAAAAACGTTTTTTTTTTAGAGGAAAAGCCAGGGCAGGGAATTATATTAGATCGAGCTCCACCAAGTGCGCACACTTTGGGGATAAGAGTCAAGCCAAATGAGCTCAGAATTACAAGCAACATTCCAACGAGCTAACAAATGGGCTACAACATTGCCCGCTCGTTTAACATGAGAAATAGAAAATTCACAAAGATCCCTAGCCATCCTAATAACGTCCTTCATCACTCGAAAAAAAACAGGGCCAGACCATCCTCATTTCTAATGAGGAATAAGATATTTGTTTTATCCTGTCATTGAAGTCTCAATAGATCCTTTATTTTTTTTACATTTCCATGATCAATAATAATAAGAAGTGCTTGAATTTGGACAATAAGTTGGAGATCACGACTACTGTTTTGCGCACCTTCAGTGATATCTTTTACTTGCTTCATATTACCTTCCAATTTCGCAGTGGTTTAATTGTTTCCTCTCTTCGAATCTTTGGTAGAGGGGTTTTAGTAGAAGATTCAGAAGCAATTTGTGAGTCAAATCAACATTGACATCAATTTTGGCTAAACAACAAGAATATACTCCAATATACGTATCAAATGGAGATTACCCAATTTAAATATTATTCATATTAATATAATAGAATGGCATAAACATAAAATTGAGAGAAAAAAAGCTGACTTTTACCAGCATGGATGCTCTTCTGAGCTCCCATGAATAATGTTGGATAAGATTCATGAAATAAGTGGACCTCAAAAATATGAAAAGAAGCAACCAAAACTATAGTGTGAATTACAAAATAACCCCACAAATAACCGGTAGTCTTTGTAAAGCTTCGTATACATGCAAGACAATTATAATCCCCAATTCGTATTGCACTCTTAACTACGCAACGAAAGTTCAACAAATAAAATAGGGGAAGGTATTTTAAAACCCAATTAAACCCACAAACCAGAAAATGCAAAAGAACAAAATTTTCACCTCCAATGCCACAAACAAAACAAAAGAAAAAAATAAGAGTACTTAAAAAAAGTATTCACAAATATATCAGATTAAATGCCCATATATTTGGTGTAGCTAATGAAGCGTAGAACCCGTTGACTTTGCAAGGAAAACAATGCCACCAACATACTTTAGCATTTCCTTGAGCAGCTCTAGTGGACCTCCTATACACATCAAAAAGAAGCAAAAACACACTAATCAACATGACACTAACATATTTCAAATATGATATTTGTACCATAAAAGGTAGCTAATCAAGCGGGTAGAATTCATTAACTTATGCTGCTTGTATTTGTTTCTGATTGCAACCAAAGACCCTCCTCTACCATCGAGGTGCAAGTCTTGGATAGTACCACCACTGCGATTGTCACTGCTGCATTGACTGCAACAGCACCATCCCTTGCAGTAGCGATGAAGAAGACTACAATATCTCATTCAACAAAGATAATGTTCAAATTCACAACAAAAGAAACAAGATGATCGATCCAAAAGTAAAAAAGACTCATCACTTGAAAACTAAAGATAATATGATACAAGTTAATCAGAGAAAAGAGCTATTTAACCAATCTTTATGATCTAATCATTATGTGGTTGTAATATCATATTGAATATCAATTTTGTAATAAGCATAAATCAGAAAAACCTTGTTGTCATGGAGCCATATTACCCAATTCCCGTACAGAGAATTTATAAGAAAGTAAAGAGACCATATCTGAGTCCTTAATAGCCTCTATAATTTACATGTTAAGTAGATATGAATGCAATTCTTCTATAGAAAACATACAAAGAAGGCATATCATACCCTAACAGTTCCATATCTAACTTAAGACTATTGCTAGTGTCCTTTCTTCAAACAACGATATGTGCTTATGGAAATCAATGCTTTTTGAGATAGATTGTTGATTCCAAGATACAACCTCTATTAAGTATGAGGTTTTACACATTTATGATATGATTCAAGAGGTAAACTAAGCCAAATATGAAAATATAAAGGAAAAATTGACAAGAGCAGGCCCAACTATGGCCACCCTTCTATAATAGATCCCAACTTTCGATTATTCCATACCAGTCCCAACTTTGGGGGGTCCTTTACATTAATGGTCCTAGCAGGTCACCTAACCTACTACAACAGGTAAACCTTTGAAACCACCACCCTTGCCACCTCTGCCACCCTCTCCCATGCACTGCCACCCTCTCCCCCGCCATCGTAACTCCTCCACTACCCCACCACTCCCTCCCGCGCCGTCGAAATCTCATCCCCTGCCCCGTCACCCACTCTCCGCCCTCAAAACCTCCTCTAGTGCTCCCACCACCCCCACCACGTCAACAAACTGCCATCTGCAGTTTAGGGCCAAGTTTAGCAACAAGTTCTTTAGCAGCACCTTGATTTCTCGTTTAGCAACAACAATTTATTCCCTTTCCCCGGCAACAACAATTCAACTCCTCTCTCTCTCTCTACGACTCTACCCCCACCACCACCGCAATCTTCTTCCTCCTTCAAAAACACACACACAACGACCCCCGAGATATTATAAACTACCCCCACCCCCACTGCCTCTTACCTCACTTATGTTCTTGGCAATCGAAATACCTTGACAACGCCTCACCACTATCAACCTTATAATTAAAAAAAAATCAGAATTCAAACCCAATTCACAGTAAATTAAATTAAGGCTCCGTTTGGTTGGGTGTAAA
This sequence comes from Beta lomatogona, assembly GCA_947646795.1. Lineage (NCBI taxonomy): Eukaryota > Viridiplantae > Streptophyta > Magnoliopsida > Caryophyllales > Amaranthaceae > Beta > Beta lomatogona. The sequence goes on along the minus strand of CANSNZ010000580.1, from coordinate 458,901 downwards.
ACATTTTCAGTGTAAAATGATTTTCATGGAAAACAATTTACAATGGAAAACACAATTCCAAAATTAGTTTTCCGTTGTTTGGTTCCATATAAGAAAAATGATGAAAAGAAAGGAAAATGAAAGTGAAAGTAAGGAGGTAGTGAGAGGAGTGTACAAAAGAGAAAAGGAGAAGGAAGGAAAATATTTTCCCGTCATTTTGAAGGGAAAATGGTTTTCCATCATTGGGAGAGCAATTTTACTCCTAGGGAAAATAGTTTTACACTCCTTTGCAAACCAAACAATGTAAAATTGGAAATAGAGGAAAACAGTTTTCCAGGAAAATGTTTTACGCTCTATTAAACGGACCCTAAATCAAACCAGAAAATTAAGATTTAAAGTAATTTTTTTGAGCATGGTGGAGTTGGTGGTGATGTGGGTGGATGAGAAACAAATGGTTGTGTTGCAAAGGATGGAGATTCCGGGTGGGCGGGTTTGGTTTTTCAAGGTGGTGAGTGGGTGGTTTATGGGTGGTTTCGAGTAGTGTGTGTGGGGTTTTGCGGTTAAGGCCGTGGTATGGATGGCGGGTTGGGTCTGGGTGGTGGGTGAATTGGGTGGATTTTTTCAGTGGTGTTTGGGGCAGAGGATGGGTTGTTTCAGACTTGCCGTGGAGTTTGGGGGTGGCAGTGGGTAGGAGGTGGCAACGGTGGGGAGAAGGAGAAAATTAAAAAATTAAAAAGGGGGCTGGGGTTGTGGTGTGGCAGGGCCGGGGGTGGCAAGGAGGGGGAAGAGGACTTGGTGGTAGGGGAGGAGAGAGAAAGACTGAAAAAGGAGGAAGGAGAGGAGTTTAATTTTTTTCTTTTTACAGGCTAAGCAGGTCACCCTTCCACTTGGACTTGTAAAAGACCCCTTAAAGTTGGGACTGGTGTGGAATAATTGAAAGTTGGGATCTATTATGGAAGGGTGACCATAGTTGGGTCTGCTCTTGTCAATTTTTCCAAATATAAAATCAACAAGCCCTAAAAAATCAATTGCACATACCTCGAGTGGCATATGCCATCTCTCTCTTATTCTCTCGAAGTGCCTCTGTAATAAAGGATCATCACAATTCACAAACTTAGTAAAATGAGGTTCATAACATTTAAAAATTTCTCATGTAGTTTATCATAGAGACACAAAGATATGACTGCAATCTCAATTGTGTCATGAAGAAATTTATAATTACAAAGCTTCATTACAAACACGGTAGAAAGATAAAGATGAAAAAATGATAAAAGAGCTGCATCATAAGCACGTGAACAAAAAAAGGTCATTCGTTATTTAAAACCAGTCTTAATACAATAGATTATATAAGTTAGCAAACATCATATCAGACTCACCTGATTCACAAGATCACAAAAGTTACACGCAATGAAGCTGATCAGGAAATAGTAGCAAACCTAATTCACAAATAACACAACAATTACATGAGATGAAGCCTAAATAATCAAGTATTCAACAAAGAAATTACAATGCTCGAAATTTATAATTGATAATATGTAGTAACATTAAAATTATTGAAAGACACGGAAGATACTTCTCTAATTAAAATGTCAGACCCAAAAGTTAGAAAATTAAAAAGGATAAATCTCTGGCAATTGTAAAAAAATTAAAGCAACAGAAAATACCAGGATGATAAGAGAAATCACCCATCTAAACAACAAATCATTCAATATGCAAGTGTTTGTATATAAATCAACAATCCAAAGATACAAAAAATGGAGGGGAAAAAAGGCCACCTTTCCTTTTCTTTCTCCCTGTTTTTCCCCCTCTGATGAGCAAAAGAAGGCCAAAGGAACAAGGTGAAAACTGAGAATGCAACAGCACCCAAATCGTATGTCCTTCAAATGCCTTCCCCCCCAGATTTAAGAAGGAAAAGATAGGATATTTGTGCAGAAGGCACCAATTTACGGCAAAGATGGCATAGTTGAGATTGTCACTGCATTCTCCATCTGTTGGCTTAAAATATTACTTCATGCTAAATATGTTGGGTCTAAACTTTAAAGGGGCTTCATATCAATGCAAACATGAACGTCACTGCAACAGTAATCGTTGTTACTCCTTGCCGTCTATTCTCTAACTTTAGAATTTGATAGAAGATTTCCTAGATTTAAACAAAAAAACCATCCTTTTTCCTGTGCTAGTTGTACCAATACATCTTAAGAGTCCTAGATTTAAGTTAAGACTAACTATTGATTTAGCTAAGGAGGTAAGATAATGAGGGAAAACTGGCATTATGATGGCAATGACCTGACAATTGGATTTTCTAATTAAATTCAAATTCATCCTGGAATAAACAAACATTGGAAAAGTGAAAAATCATGTGTCTTCGAAGAAGAAGCAAGACAATACCAATACGAAGTTTTTTCTTTCATCAAAGCTGCATTATTAACTAAGAGTTCCTTAAATACAATTAGCCTACAAATTCCCTAAGCAGGATTGAAATATGCTTTATAACGCTCAATCTAAATGCAATGAAGTAACAACAATACCACATTGTCAACAAAACCCTATATTTCAGCAAATATAGAATCATCAAGTACAAAAATGGAGTATCATAATCAAATAACAATAAATTAAAGTGAAAAGTGAAGAGCATAGTTCCGGTACCTCATAAATAAAAGGCAAATCAGTTGCATCTGAAATCATGGGAGGAACGGAGTGCGATTAGGTATGAGAATGTGCAAAAAGAGAGAAAATTGTGTAGATGAAGAAGCCAAATGGGCGAAAATAGGGTTGACTGAAAATGAAAAACACTCAATTCAAGCAAACAGAGCACTAAAAATGAAAACCTCAAAACTTGCAAAATCTTCTGGAGAAACAGCGAAAGAAACAAACGGAACACTCTTCTTCTGCCTACTGAAACTCGGTAAACTAAGTCCGGCGAAAACGAAGCCACAGTAGCAACGATCAACGTTTTCCGACGCCATTGGAGAAGAAGAAGAGAATGCTTGTTCTTCAATGAATGAGAAACAGAAAAAAGATGGAGGGGAAAGTAGGACGGCAGGAGGCGATGAAGATGGAGAAAATGAAGGGAAACCCGATTAGGAGGAGGATGAAGATGGAGGGTTCAAAGGAAAACCGGGAGCCGTGGGAATTGGGATGCAACCAACAGAAACACGAGGGAAAGTAAGGGAAGAACAACAATTACACGAAGTTGCAGGGTAAAATGGTAAGCCCATTGTTACTAAGCTACAGTATACCTGATCAAACACCGGGCCGGGCCAAAAAAAGTGTCCATCTTGCGGGCCGGGCCCAATTCCGGGCCAAAAAATTGTGCCCAAAGCCCGGTATTTCGGGCCGGGCCGATCGGGCTTTTGCAGGCCAAAACGGGCCGGGCCCAAATTTTAGGCTAAAAAGTGTTTTTTTGCTTGTCCAAAGCCCGCCCAAAAAAAAAATTAGACCGGGCCCGGCCCGGCCCGCGGGGCCAAAAAAACTGCCCAAACCCGCCCAAAAACCGGGCCGGGCTGGAGTTGATCAGGTATAAGCTACAGTAACACAACTTCTCACTTTTTATTTTTTAATTTTAATGGGTATGGATTCGAGGGGTCACGTGACCCCACGTGACTCATACTGATACACGACAACTAGTGCAGGAACAACAGAGGAAATCGTGGGCGCTTACCCTTTCGAGATTGTTCCAGATCTTCTTTGAATCTCGGGATATGAACTTTTGAGATCTGATTGTCAACGTAGTTAGGGTTTTCTGCCATTTTCCACCGATCTTCTGAGGAACAAAAACGCGGGGGTGATGTGAAACTAAGATAGAGGAACAATTAGATTTAGAATTCTTATTAAAAAATTAGCTTACATGCATTGGGCCTGTGGGGCCCCTTGGCATTAGGGCCCAATATACTTCGTATATCTTTCGTTGTACTCACTCCATATGACAAATACAATATCTGCCGCGGCTTTACTTCAACTTATTTTCAGTTCGATTTCGAATTTCCTTCTCTTATAAATAATTTTTTTCCGCTCAATTCAATTCAGGTCAATTCCAATCAGTTCAGGAGTTTTTAACTGAAGTAAACAAGCCCTTAGTTTTAATTTCATAATCTTACCACCAAACTAGATAAGAGCTACATTTTATAAAAAAAGTTCCAACACTAATGACTATACTCTTTTTGCCTTGCAATTACAATATTAACTACATAAATTTGACTTTAAAAACAATATAATCAATTACAAAAACAAATGTCTTATAGGGTAATCATGACTCTTTTATTACTCATAAAATTAAGAATAATGTTTGTTGTATATGCCTCAAACTCTTGTCTCCTCAATGGTGCAATTCGTTATACAAACACCAATTTATGAACTTCTACTTGTGACAGAATGTCAACCTCAAATAATGCATCCTTGCCTTACTAGATTACCCGAGGCATCGCTTAGCCTATCAACTGATATTGTTAAACAACTCGAAATATCTCTCAAGCTAACCATAGCGACTAGTCATATATTAATAGGCATTGTCATGAAACTTTACTTGTCAATTGACGCTCTCCGTCATTCAATAGCTTTCATTACACTCAATTCCTTTATACCTTAGAGATAACAAACACGGTTATTACTCATTACAGGTCTCAAACTCAAAACCTCAAGTTTGAATACTACAAACTTATCCATTAACTAGTATTGTTTCACATATTCTATGCTACAATTTGGTGACGTTGTAAGACGGAAAAAACTAAGGATTAATTGGCTAGAACAGGTTGGACTATGGCCTAAGTGCACTGAGCAACACAACCTTTGGTTAGTGTAGTCCGTAACATGACCTTTAACTCGAGGTGCAACGCGTAGCATAAATGTGATCGAACGTCAGAGATTCTACCTGAGTATTGGAATATTGATTAAAGTATTAATTTCTTCTAGTTTTCTTTTTTTCTCTTACAACACGTGCCTATCTTTTTTCTCTCTCTTCTTATTCCCTTTCAACTTTCTTTCTCTTTCTCAATTCCAGTTAAAGGTATCAAAAGGGGAAGCCACCCAACTGCAGTCAGAACGTATGAATAACAAAAGTGTTGTTTAGAAAATACCTGCACCAAACCTAAGATATAAAGCAAATTAAAACAATATTCAAAGAAATATCAATCCATTTATGATAATTAAAATCAACTTGCAAGAAACAACATGCCCCAAACCCCCCTATCAAGGTTACGATCGATATCGTCACTAGCATCAATATCGTCAAATCCCTAATAGAGATTTGCCAAATCAGACGAATATGAAAGAGAAATAAAAAGAAAAGAGAACTAACAAATCCAATAACATCTTTAAGTTCTTGATTGAATATCCAGTGAAATTCATACCCAAATTGTGAAGTATAATTGCAAGCAATTACCAAATTATGTGTACCCATAAACAATCAAATTAAAATATTCAATATCCCAAGAGGCTCCATCTAAACTTGTCTTTCTCATCCAATTAACTATTTCCAATTTCCCTAGTCTCATACCATCACCACCTCTGCTCCTCCTAGCTTTAGAACATCTTGAGTTCTCCATTGTGAAAATATGGAAGGTCTCTTGGGTGAGATTCACAATTCTATCTTCTCTCTTCCTTGTCTGAATTAAAGATCATGGCTTTCTGAAATTTGAAAACCATATTCTGTTCCACCTTTCCCAACCTGACTAGAATTTACTTCAAGTGTTGCCCCAAGTTTGAATCCTTTGGTGACGCTGGTTGGAATTGAGAAAGAGAAACGAAGTTGAAAGAGAAGAAGAAGAAGAGAGAGAGAAAAGAGAGGCACGTGATGTGATTGGAAAAAAGGAAAACGAGAAGAAATTAAGGGCCCATTCAGTATCACGGTAAATTTTCAGTATTTGGTTTTATGAATATAAAAGTCATATGATATAAGGAGTATAATAAATTTAAAATTAGTCATACTTATACTAAACATGTCAATTTTGAAAAATGATAATAGAAAACTGGAAATTACTTTTTTTTCGTTTTCGTATTTTTGTTTTTGGTTTTCAAATAAACTGAAAACTGGAACCAGAAAACGATAATGAACGAGCCTAATATTTTAATTAAGATTATAATACTCAGGCATAATCTCTGACCTTCGACCACATTTATGTTACGTGTTGCAGTTAAAGGTCGTGCTACGGACTGTATCAACCAAAGATCGTGCTACTCATTGCAGTTAAGCTATAGTTCGTGCTGTTTTAATTAATTAACCCAAAATCTAAATATAATTCAAGCATTTTCACGAGTGTAATTTGTGGTATTACTCACAAAGTTATAACCCTTATCCATTAAAATTCCGAGACATTCTCCGAGCCTAAAACTAGTTAGCCAGCCAAAATATGATGTCATATGAAATGGCGGTTGTTTACGTTTCTTCGGCAGTTTGATATCTAATTTGCAGCCCAACAAGTCAACAAACAACCCACCAGTTCACCAACCAAAAAACCTAGGAAAAATCAAAGAACGCAAATAAAAACCAACCACGATATCGTTACCACATATAATTCTGCTACCAGATCCCAGGTTAGTAGTAGCAAATCTCTTATTTTATTTTTTTTGAAAATCAAGTGATTTTGGGATGTTTAAATTCGATTTCTTTGAAGATTCAGATGAAAAATGTCCAGATTCAATAATTGTAATTCTTTCCTAATTTAGTATCAATTTGCGGGTATTTAATTGAGTTTTGCTCTGTGTTTAGAACAACTCAGCAACTCCTCTTATCTGTTCTCTGCCGCCATTAATGCACCTCAAGAGAGAGGGAGAAAAGAGAGATGAAAATAGGTGTTGATGGCTTTGCAAAGCCTACTCAGTTGACTTGTATCATTTTTGCGTGCAGTGATCCCAAATTCTCTCTTTGTCTTCCTACATAAATGTTGGAAATATGATGTTTCTATATTTTTGGGGTGTTCTTGGTTTTAGTATCTTGGCATTTGTTTTCTTATAGTATATTTGAAGTTGAAAAGTTAACATGTTGTTCTTTTTGCTTTTCGAGTCGAGTTCATCGATTTTTGTTTAATGGATGTTCTGTATTTTGGTCTTGGAAGTCTTAAAGTGTGTAAAGATAGTGTATAGGACTAAACATTGCTATTTTAAGGTTCTATATTTTTGGGGTGTTCTTGGTTTTAGTATCTTGGCATTTGTTTTCTTACAGTATATTTGAAGTTGAGAAGTTTACATGTTATTCTTTTTGCTTTTAGAGTCGAGTTCGTCGATTTTTGTTTAATGGGTGTTCTGTATATTGGTCTTAGAAGTCAGAAAGTGTGTAAAGATACAGTGTATAGGACTAAATATTGCTATTTTAAGGAATTGTCATGGAACCTGGTAATAAGTTGAAGCTAAGAGAATATAGATAGAGGATCTATTTTTTCATTCAAGACAATGCAGGCGAAATTTTTTAAGGTTTTATTGGTGCCTGGTCAGTTAGGGTCACTGGATAATATAGTTCTGAATTTTGCTTAAGCCTTTGTTTGTTTGATTAGTGTTTATAAAGTTATGCTCTGGGTATCTCTTGAATATCAGTAGTAGTTTTATCAGAAAGGGAAAAAAGGATATAAGTAGTAGCCATAGCTTTAACAGAACAGTACTTTTAGATTTATTGTATCAAGGGGACAAAGAGAGTTTCTTGATCACTGACGCAAGAATGATGCGAGTCGTGGATAGGCGTTGTGAGCCATGGGTTTCTCAGCACTGCTTACGGCAAGGAATTGTGAGAATTTTTCTTCCATGTTTGGATATGCCATCTCGGTTTGTCCTTCTTGGCCTAAATGAGGTACGTAGCTTCACCAGCTAATGTAATGTAGATTTTCCTTATCTGCATGCAGTGAATACGCTTCATGCACCATTTATGGAAATAGTATAATATTGGCTAGTTCTAAGTCTTCTAACTCTTCCGCTATAGAGCTTCCGGAGAAAGCTTATAGACTTTTTCCTGAATCTTTTATGACCATTGCATAAATTCAAACATCCTGGTTTTCTATCATATACAGTCTATCTTTAATGTCAATATTCTGATGAGTGGCTTTGAACTTTAAATGGCACAGGCTATACTGATGCATATTTGTACACATGCAAATCAACACATCAATGACCTAGATTATTTCAGATTAGAGAAAGTGGTTGTGTAAGAAGTAGGGTAATCTTTAGTAAATGGATGTCAATCTTCTAGTTCATTGACTTTCGAGTTTGTTCTCATTTTTGTTTGTATTTGATAGTCAAGGATAGACAAGCTTGAACGACTAATAGTAATTTAAGATGCTTTCCTCATCAGATATGATTTAATGCTCATAATATCTAGGATCTAGGATTATTTTTAAAGAGTAATGGCTCTCATGCGGTACTGAGCAATGGTATCTCTACGTCTCAGCATGTCTTTCGTTATTGGAATTGCCAATTGTTGGGGGCCTTGGGGTTATTTTATATTTATGGTCTTAATTCTTACAAAAATCTTCTTAGTAAGCAGGAGTGCAGGACAATATAAAATATATGTGCCTTTCATTATGCAGTGAACAGTGCACCAATACATGTTGGTCAGGCTATCTTGTTATGTGATATTGATCAATGGGATGACTTGTTGACAGTAGAAAAAGGATACTAACTTCAGGACAACATTAAAAGACATGTTAATGCGTGTATTCTAAAATAAGGATATGTCCCTTAACCAAAAATGCGCAAAGAAATGGTATATTAATAGATTAGCTGTCAAGCTCATAATACATTGTTGTGATGTCAATTGCCAATGCAGTTAGTTGCTCAGGAGCTGAAAGGATCAGGCAGAGAAAATTAGAGATTAAGATTCTCTATGAAATTTTTGGGAGAATTCTTGTTTCTCAACAGCAACTATACATTCTTAAGAATCAACTATTAATTGGCCACTTTATAGTTATGTTGTGAAATAGGCATTTTCCTTACTATAAGAACATCACAGAAGAGTCAAGAGATGTACCTGCTTGAGCTCAAATATTGGGTTAGCGGCAATTGGCTTTATCTTCTCTTGTGATTTTCCGGGAGAGACAGAAAGAAGAAAACCAACTTTACAATGTTATTTGGGATGCTAATGTATTGTTTATAAAAGTTAATAACTAAATCTCCGTGCAATTGGGATTCAATGGTCCTTTTATTGTTGATTAATGTTGATCAAATTTGATTTGAATGTTCATTTGTGCTTATAAATGTTTATTTATACTGGATTAATAGCTGATTTTTATGTTTTTGGGGGGCATTTCCTTATGTGTTAGCCTCAAGTTGCACATCCTAGCAATTGAGTGTTCTTCCTATAGTTGCAATCTATGATGAGTGAGGTGTAAATTTTCCTTTTGAGAAATTTTCTTCTCTACCAAGGTTCTCTCTTAACTACTGAAGTTTATGGTACCTTTCAAATGTGAAGATTAACCTGAAGGTGATTGTCACTTGTCAGAGTCCTTCAGATGACAAAACCGGCAATTTCTGCTTGTACCTTCTTTTTCTAGTAGGTATAGTGTCGACAAACTTCTTCTGGATATTTGTTAACACTTGTTCTGGATATTAAATAACACTTGTTCTGGATATTAATTAACACTTCTTCTGGATATTTATTATGTAATACTTGTACCTTCTTGACTAATAGAGAATTGTTTAGGCAAAAGTCTTTCAGAGTTTTTTTAGGAGAGTTACTTTAACAATGGGTACACTAGTCTATACTGAAGGATAATTCTTACTCTTGTTTTGTTTTATTTTGTTTCATACTTGTATGCTATAGAATCATATTATGAAATATGGAAACCTCTAGGACACGAGATTTTCCAGTTTTTGGAACGTTTCCCACAACCCCAACCGTTTTTCCACTACTGAAGCCTCTATGATTAGGACTTATGGTTTTCCCGTTTACCCTTTTTGTGCTACATAGGTTGCACACCTTGGACTTTAAGAACTTTGTGCTTAGTGGTAGAGTTGTTAAGATTAGCTTCATATATCCTCCAAAGTGGTCTTAATAGGTTATGTTAGCTTATTATGTGGTTAGCTAGAGTCTAGTCAAGCTCTCTCCACTCTGAAGAAAGATTTAAGATTTAAACAGTTAGAGATTGATAACAATATATACCTGTGCTTATAGAGACTGCACTTTAGTAAGGTAAGTGGTTAATTCCTGGGTTCCAATTTATGTCAACATGAGTTATTAGATGTTAATTCAAGGGATTTACTTTTAGCAGAGACTTGCTATGAGGACTGAGGAGTTTGGACCATATCCTTTTCCTGGCATAGTGGCATATGATTGCTTGTAAGCTGGTATGTTGCCAGGATATCAAATCTTTGTAGAAACTGACGTATGCCGTATGATGTATGATGTATGATGTATGACATTTGACGTATGATGTATGAGGTATGACGTATGACGTATGACGTATGAGGGTATCCTTGTGTACAGAAAATCAAATATCCTTCCTGATCTTACACTTAGTTTCTAGTTCTACTTCCTTTTTGCCTGGATTCAGGAAACACTGCATTGATGTAGGCGATCAAATTTTTGTACCCATTTGGTTTTTGAAGCTCAGTAATGACCAAGGATAAATCATACGTGATGTTTCTAGTTCGTTAGTCAAACATTAACCTCCACAACCTCCTCTCCTCCCTCGCCAGAAAAAGAAAACTTTAAATGTTTGGTGAAGCAGGAGGTGCTAAATTGGTAGAATTTATGACATCTGTCGAAGTAGGAAAGTGTGGCTTCTTCTTTAAGGTAGGTTTGATCCTTGAGCATCTAAAGTGGTGCTGAGCAGCAGCGATCCTTGTGAAGAAGAATGGCTGCTGAGGGAGGGTTGTATATTGATGAGAATTAACCTAGCGTAAGATACCATTCAATTTTTGACGAGATATCTATAACCAGAATATGTAGGCTAATATCAATTGCAATTTGCACTCTGCAGTAATGGAGCGGAATTCTGCTCGATTGATAGATTTGCTTCAAATTCAAGACAACATTCAAACAAGCTGTACAGTTTTGTAATTGTATACTGTTTGTCAGTTGGGACTGGAGATATACTTGCCATTTGCAGATAGTTTGTGTGGGCTTTGGCTTAATAGTTGACATGCTTTATAGATTGGTGCATCTAACATGGCCAGCTAACCAACTAATGGCTTTCCCGTGCAATACATTCATACTTTATACAATCCCTAGCACACGTATATAGGTATCAAACGAACAACAATATCACCTATTGTCACGCAGATCTAAGGATAACATCATAAGTTTGGTTAGCACATCTTTTGCTTTTTTAGAACTCTTTATCCAAATGATATTTTCCCTAATATAATAATAGTGTATATAGGAAAATATCCTCTGATGAGATACAGTTATGACAAGTTTTGAATTTAAAGCAAGAAAACAGTCCAGAGCCAGAATTATCTATTCAATTGAATAATTTCCCTCCATCGTTGCTCTCCAAACAAATGTGTGAAGGAATTTAGGCCTAAAGAGGTTCAACTCCCAACTCATGGAGCTAGTAATTTGATCTATGCCTCTGATAATGCCCTCTTCAATTCCTTTTTTCAATTGTTTTCGTAGGGTGCCTTGGATGGGTGAATATTAAGTATGGCCAAGTAACATCTTTGGCTCTTGCATCAAGAAAATATTTATATGCTCAAATCACTATTAGTGATGATAAGGCGCATTAGTCTCGTTCCCATTTAAAGCTGAACAGGAGGTCAATATCAACCAGTAAGCAAATTTCCACTGATAGATATATGTAGGATGTCAGTATGTCACAATGAGACAACCCAAAAGGAATTACAACCCGTATAGGACAAATGGAGTTGATGCCTAAGCTTTGACTTTTTGTTTGCTTCTTAGTGAGATCCTTGTGAGAGAATAATTGGCAAAGTCCTATGTCATTTGCCTCTCACTTGAATTTCTATATATACTAGTTGGGAGTTAAAAGTATTCTTTTTGTTTTTGATTTATGTTTCCAAATCATTTATAATTTGGTTGCTCTCTTTGAGCTACTTTGTAATGTTGTTTGGATATTCTCTCTATATTTTTGCCAAGTGGGTTCCTTAGGAGTTGTATTACGCAGCAATGCTACATTTTGCTGCTCACATATCTCTAATACACTCTTCTCATTGAGTTTACGCATTGATTAGGCTCTGTTGCTACAAGCGATTACATTTTTTTTTTGTTTTTTCAAATATTATACTACTTTATGTTTTTACTTCAAGTAATCTAGTTTACTATATTAGCTAAAAAATAAAGATACAAGTTATGGATTTAACATCATAAGTCAGACTTGCTTGAATGAATTTAAGCGTTGCCAGTGAGAAAATCTGTGCTAGCCCAATCTATCACATTGATCATGCCTCAGATTAGTACCTCTACAGAATGGTTGAAGTTGGGTGCACCCCCCACCCCCCCGCCCCCTTTTATGGGAGTTGGTGATTATTTCTTGATAGTTCAGTTTATATTATGGTATATCTAAGCCTCCTTGTTTGCATACATTTTGTTCTTTTGATGGTTACTTTTCACCTAGACATGTATGATAGGACACATATTTTCACGTCATTGTACATGCTAGCATACATATTTTCACGTCCTTGTGCATGCTAGCACATATATTTTCACGTCCTTTTGCATGCGAGCATGTGTTACGTTGCATAATTAGGTGCTCAATCTAGCTAAATAATCTGGCAATTTGGCATGTAGGTTGCTAAATATTTGATGTATTATCTATCACAGATGGCTACAGATGCTGTTTACTATAATGCGCTGCAGAAGCTGTGAGTTGTGAGGCTTGTGATGGCCGATGTGGCTTGACATACTTTTAATATAAATATGCAGGCAAGTTGATTATGTTCATACGCTTTTGTAACGTTTACTCCAAGTTATTTAATGTGGCTTAAATACCAGAGGCACAAGGAGGTTGATTTAGTTAGGAATTCAATTTCTGGGCATGATTAGAGAACAGCAGTTACATCTCCTTTTAATGTAAGCACATTTCAAGTTACTGTATGGATTGGCACACTCAGTGTTCATCTATTGACTAACCATGGCAATATATCACTTATTAATGCATTCTCAAACTAGGTGACATGCGGAGTGCTTCTAACATATATTTGCATGTCAGCGTTGGGCGTTTGTTGAGTTTCAACTTCAATAAAAATGCTTGCATGTTGTCCCTTATTATATTTTCCATATCAGTTAGTTATCGTTTGAGGTGTCTGTTACAAAGACTAAAAAGAGTTGCTTTATTTATAAATGATTTCACGCCATTTAGCTCAACTAGAGTTATGCCTCTAGTGTTCGCACCTTTGAGCATTCTAAATGACTTTGCCTTTTATTTTCTCACGCATGTAGGCCACCTTCCACTGAAGAATGCACATCAAGGGAATTTTTGAGGCTTTTAGGTGCTTCAACTCGCAACTCATGGAGCTTTTAGTTTGATCTAATCCCCTGAAAATGTAGTCTTGAACTCAGATTTTCAATTGTTCTGCGCCATTTTTGTTTCTCTTTAAATTTGAATTGCTATGTACACTACTTGGTTTGAATTTTGTTTTTGGTTCTACTTCAATAATGGTTTGGTGTTTCATCCTTGGATTATAAATGCTTTGTAATGTCTATTTGAATCTTCTTCTGTGTATTTTTGCCTAGTAGCCTAGCCTCCTTATTAGGTGGATAACTCAGGGATGCTACCTTTTTGAGGTTGACGCATGCATTCATTATACACTCCTTCTGGTGAGTTATTTTGTGCATTGATTAGTTTCTGTTCCTCAAGTGTTCACAAATTTTTTTTATTCAAATGGTATATACCTTGCCACCTTGAATAATCTGGTTTATTATATTAGCTAAAGATAGTTCTGCTTATATTATCTGGATGATCCTTGGAGTATGGATACAGAAACTACTGCATTGAAAACATTATGTGGTGTCAGATTTGCTTTAATGGATGGAGTATAAGCATTGCAATGAGGAAATCAGTGCTAGCTGAACCTGTCACATTGATCACACCTCTAATAAATACCTCTACAGTTGGTTGATGTCACATGTATTTTTTGGATGTCGGTGATTGTTTCTTTGTGATGATTTAGTTTATTAAAGTCATTTTGTTTTATGTAAAGGCGTATATAATCCTCCTTGTTTGCATGCGCTTTATTTTTTTGATGGTTACCTTTCACCTAGGCGCGTGACATATTTTTACGTCACTGTGCATGCTAGCACGTGTTGCATTACATTAACTCAATCTAACAGGATAATTTGGCAATTTGGCATTTAGGTGACTAGATTTTCTTTAAATTTATTTAGCACAGGTTGCTGCAGATGCTGTTTATAATATATTGCCGAAGTTGTGACTTGTGAGGCTTGTGATGATGCTTGATATACTTTCATTAAATTTATGCAAGCAAGATGATTTCATTCATCTACATATCTATAACGTGTACTCCAAGTTGTTCGATGTGGCTTAAATTTAGAGGCATAATGAAGTTAATTTAGTCAGAAAATAATATCTAGGCATGATCAGTGGACATTGAACATAGTTGCGTTGCATCTCCTTTTGTTCTGAGCACATTTTATGTCATTGGATGGAAATTTAGGTTTAGTGTTCGTCTATTGACTAACCATGTATGACACTATGTCAGCCCCCCTCTTTAATGTATTCTCAAACTTGGTGATCTGACCGATTCATGCATGCATATATGGTCTCTTTTGTTCATTCTTGTTGCGAGAGAACCAGATAACAGTTTTAACCTTTTCTTCTTCTTATCTTTTTTTGCATCCTTCTGACCTTTTCCATCCTAGAGAAAGAACAAAGGAAGAGAATCTCAGAAGCAAAATGAAAAACAGAGGGAAATCAGGTATCTGATGATGCTATCTTCTCCTGATCTCATTCAGCTACTGAATTTGATGCCAGTTTCAGCAAGTTCATATTCACTTTCATTACAATGAAGGAATCAAAGTTTTATCTTTTCTATTGAATCTGTCCTATATCTGCTTCGGAAAATTGTGCTCAAGTCACCTTCATTATGCTTGTTACGCAAGTTGTTCGATGTTTTGGAGAAAAAGAAATGGAATACATAATTGCGAGTCTTTTCTTGCCATAATGTTTTAGATTTAATTTTCTTGCTTCAATGTTAGAGTAGCTCACTGATCGGTATTTGGAATAGCTTGAACCCACTATGTCACTGTTATCAGTAATGAGGTCTTTCTGTAGAATTGATCTACAGTTGTAATTTTTTCCTGTTTATGTTCGTTTCTTTCTTCTTCTTCCCTTTTCTTTCCAGGTTCTGCTCTACTTGGGAATGTTAGGTCATTAATTCTCAGGGACTTGATAGAATATTCTCACTGGCTGCGTGGAAGAATTATATCGCAGACGTAGCACTCAAGTTACATGCTCGCTGTACTCCCATATGTTTTTGTTGAAAATATTCAACATTATTTGCTTCTGTATCAAGGTATAACTATTATATAGCTACAAATAATTTCTATGAGATGCTTTTGCTTCTTTTTACTAATTATTATGTCCCATCTCATTTTAGTGTCTTGTCATTTAGCTATGAAGCCCTTTTAGTTTCTATCTTAATTATCTTTTTGTCTAAGTGTAAGAAGTCAGCCATGAATAACTTGTTATTAGGTTTTGGAGTCCATTTGTTGAGGAGCTATGAATATCTACGTATTGTAACTTCACTACTTTATTCTGAGGCAGATTTTGACAAGGTTATATTACCTCGAAATCTGGAGTGTTACTTATTTGCTGATTATAAGAACATGACACCGCTGCATGTTTTCAGCCTTAAGGTTTTGGCTATGTGTTGCTACATCCAGGAGATGAATACTTCTTTGCATGACATGAACTAAAGGATTAGGTTTAGTAAATCATTTATTTGGAAAGTAATTGTATCAAATTGGTAATAAATCGTACCGATTATCTCTTTCACAGTCAAAAGGCTTAAAGCAAAAATGTAATAATGTAAACATGTTGGTTTTTTTAACCTACTTTATGTAATATTTTATATTGTACTTGTGAATATATGTTCTTTTTGTTCAATCAAAAGTAATGTAATATTTTTCTCACCTTGGAGTAATTTTTCTAATGATGTGGCAACTCTATCCACCTGTGTAATTTTTTGCAACCCTAGCTAGTCCAAGTGAAGATCCATTATCTTTACAACTCTCTATCAATTAGCTTCTTTTGATAGCCTCTGCTCTCTTTCTGTTTGTTTTTCTTGGTAATTGCTTCAAAGTAGCAAAGCTTGCATGAAGATCCAAAAGGATCAAATTGCTTTTATACTTGCTATCATGAAAAATCCTAGAAAAAAGAAAAAGAACAGTTTTAATCGTCAACAAATATCATATTAAGTCAGCGATCCACCAGAATAGCCTCTATAGAACTGGAGGTATGCTATCCAAATTAGCAGTTGTGTTCAATTTAAAGTTTTATAGCATTTTTGTGCACATTCATGCATATTTATAGCAATGAACGCTTGTGTTTTTCTGCTTTGTTGTTTGGCATTTGGTTATCCTTCTATGGAGGAATTTTGCTCATGAATTTCCAGCATAAGATGTTACTTTTTTTGGTTGATATTCTTGTTAAGGTTTCTTGTTTTCAACTTCAATTGTTAAGTGGTACTCCATAACTTAACATGTTGATTTTTCCTGCAGAGGTTGTGGCAGAATTGGATGCTTACTGCTCGTTTACTGAGTTGAGGCCATGAAATTGGTGTATGTGTAAAATTTGAACCCCTGATCAAAACAAAGCACTCTGGTTTCACTCTAATTTACCTTTGGTTAAGTATAGAATAGATGAACACATACATTAGAACGCTTTTCCAGCACAAGGCTCTCGCATCTCTCTCATCTCATAACCTCCTACGGAATACCTGTTCTTATTGCCAAATTAGCCATACAAAATTAAAAACCACCAGATTAAGCTCCGACTACATGTCTTTGAACTCCTTTCTTTATAGCTCATCCCCTCCCAACCCCTGTATCCTTTTATTTACTCACATTGAACCACTTTTCATGCTACTCTGCATCTCCATTAATCCATTTCTCAACTCTTGCAAAATTTTTTTTTTGCTTAGAATAAGAGAATCATCATTATTTTTTATAGTCTGATGAATTATACGGTCCAAGATACCAAAGTCATCAGGATTCAAGAATGCTGAATCCTACTCTACTTTTCCCATTTCTACCTTTACTGTGTTCTTACATCTCTGAAAAGTAAAACCTGATAAACCTTTTGAACTGGATACAGAAATCCAAAATGTATTGACTCAAATGAAGGATACTTAACCCCACAAATTTTTAGAGTCTATAGTCAATCAACGGAATTTTTTGGGTCCAAAAGTGGGAATGCTTTATAACACATTCAATCTGAGAGAAGTTAGATTTGTCAAACTGTTGGAGAAACTAATCAGCTATCAGTAAATGCTGAGACATAACATTTTGCAAACCTTTGAATCCGATGGACACGGAAAGTGAAAACCAGAACAATGAACATATATGCTTGGAATGGCTAGACAAACAAGCAAAAAAGGTCAATGATATACTTTGCTTTAAAAATCAACACATGCACACCTCTCAAATAAAACACGCGCGCACACACACAAAAAATGGAATATAGATTGATTAATCAAATAAACAAGTACCATATCTCTGCTAATGCGCACACACACAACAAATGGAATATAGATTGATTAATCAAATAAACAAGTACCATATCTCTGCTAATTTTGGATTACAAGATAATAGATAGAAATCATTAGCCTACCATCAATGTTCCAAGTTTTGCTAATTTTGGGATACAAAAGTTAACTGAATTTGGTACCCAAATAAAGATCATTAGCCTACCATCAATGTTCTAAGTTTTGTTAATTTTGGGACACAACAATTAATTGAAGATCGATCCTAAATGGCAATCTCAGGAATCATAAGATAAGAGATAGAAGTCCAATTCACAAAAAGCAACCCATCTTTGTAGACAGTGGAGGAAGGGCATACGGTTTCAATACATGTATTGAAATTTGAAACTGAGGTTCTAAGTTACCTTGCAACGACTTGGAAGTGAACACGCCAATGATAGAAACAAGGTGCTTGACGGTATTGCGTTTGCCATTGCAATATACTGTGTTCGGCTCACCATCATAAGTCTAAATCAGCTGGTTGCTTGGATCATAGTTGACAGAGACAACAAATCCAGCAATGATAGGTCCCATCCCTATATCTATGTCTCTGCCTCTTCGCTTCACCGTGTTCAAGCCAGTTACAATGTCGACCATTCTCACCATGAGGGAAAACCTCTGCTGCAGAGTCATATTTTGCATATCAACGGTGAAAATGGGTCCAAGCCTGGAGTAGTCATCTGATGAAAATGGTTCCTTCACATCCAGAACCCCAAAATTGGAATCAACAACTCTTTCAACAATGTGAGCTGGGTCTCTAAGATCAGGACAAAGCCACATCCACGGAGTAACCACTACGCTCGCGGTAGAAGACAGCAGACTCTTCCAGCCACCTAAGCCATGTTCTGACCTCGACCACCGCAGAGTGGTGAGCGCAGCTTTCCGCAGAGACTTCGCTCTGGTCTCTAATTTTTGAGATTGACAATTTCTCCATACCAAGTAAAAATCAGTTCTTCAAGCAATCCATTTTCGCCTTCCTCCTCCTTCACGTCTTCTTCTTCAGCCGCCACTTCTTTCTCTTTTCCCGGCGACGCCATTTTTTTGGGTCTTCCTCTCTTCTTCTTCCTCTTTCCACTTCTTGCGAGGGTAGGGTGGGTTATTTTCCTTTTTTGACGGCTGATAGTGAATAGTGATACACGCTTATGATTTACTCCTATTTCAAATACCTATAAGCGGAGTAGTACCGGTCACGTGCTTGGCACTCTGTGACTAAGGTAGTTCTTGTGGGGAAATTCGGGTCAATGAAAAATTTTGTTGGGGCTTGGTACAACTGTTGGGTTGCATAGATATGGATACGGATACAGAACGGATACGCAATACGTCAATTCTAAAAATAGGGGATACGGATATGGGATAAAATATAATATAATATATTATTAAATTCTTATAAATTTATTAAAATTTAAGAAATATTTATCATAATCTATGAAAAATATTATGAATCTAATTACTCTAGTAAGTTGAAAGTCTTTTTAGAGAACACAAAACATGAAAAATACGGGTAAAACTAGGGAAAATTATTTCTAAAAATATATTAAAATTAATGATTGAAGTATCCGGTATCCATAGAGTATCGGTACCTTATCGGTATCCGATACGCTTACGTCAACTAAGATGCAGTATCGGTGCTACCTAGGGTACAAGTACTCAGTTATCAAAGGTCTAATTTTTGATGGTGTGCAACCACTTGTTAATTGTAGGATTGAAACATTTTGTCTTATTTTGAAGTCAATTGATGAGAAACTATTGTTCAATCTCCATGATTGACAACTCTCAACAAAATATAATAATAATATTATATCAAGTCGAGTAACCATATAATAATAATAATATTACATCAACCTCGACATTTTCTAAAAGTAACCCCTTATATACAAGAAAAGTAACCATAATTACTTTATATAGGCAACTTCGATTAACATGAAAATGTAACCATGACATTTCATTCTAACCCATTAACATAATAGCCCAAAAAAAATATTACAAAGCGCAAAAAAAAAAAAGAAAAAAAAAGTAACCCTAATATTTGGAAAAATGTAACCATGAGAATTTCTTAAAATAACCCCAATGAAAAGCAAAAGTAACTATATATAGAATTATATACGAGTAACCCTTTTAGTTTTATTGGGAAATTGTTTTGTGTCAAGAGTCCTTTGAAATAGAAGAGGCTATGTGTTTGAATTGTGCTTGCTTTTGTAGAGGAGGGTTGAGTAGAGAGTTCGGCAGAGCCTCGGCGTTTTTTGAGAGTCGAGAGGTATTGGACGGTATGAGTGAATGTCAATTCGGCACCCCTAGGGTCCTATTTATAGGGGAAGACTGATTGGGGAGCACGAAAGCCGGAAAAACCTGCGCCTGGACGCAGGGGGACCTACGCCTGGGCGCAGGTCTGCTCCGCGTATAAGCTGTTTCCGGATTTTCCCCTGATTTCTTTTGATCTTCTTGCCGTTTTAAACCAATAATATTCCGAAAAATATCCTTTTCTTAGTCAAGTAACTAATTCTAGATTCTTCCGGCTTTTGCGTCAAGAAAACTCATTTTTCGGAACCCTCTGGAACTTTCTGGAATGTTCTAGAAAATAGAAGAGAAAGTAAAATAGAAAAATACAGAAAAATAGTAGAAACGTTGATTATCATCCCTTCTGCAAACTCCTAGAGAATTTTACCAATGTATCCTTTTCTCCTATTTGCGATTTACAAAGATTAGCCATTTTTGTCAATACTTGAAGACTGCAAGATTTTTTTTCCTCTATTTGCGACCTTCAATTACATGCCTTTTTTCCAAAAAAATAAAGTAGTTCTTTAATAATTACTACCTACTTGATTCTTTTATATAGGAAAAAAAACTTTGATGGTGTGAGAAGGGCTACCTAATTCCGCCTTTTTTGCTCTCCTCCAACTTCTTTCAATCTCAAAACGCTAATTTCCTCATCCAAGGGGCTACTTATATATCGTATATATAGTCGTAATATTATATATAATTGTTGTGATTTTCTAATTGATTTAATTACGATAATAATAACGATTTCCTTAACATTAGATTTCCTAAATGGTATATTTGGGATGGAATATACTTGTTTCCTTAATTATAGCAATTATGTATCAATTACAAAGCGTGATTGTTGGCAAGTAATACTACTAATTGGCCGATTTTTTTTTAAATGAAACGCTATATTGATTGTGGATCTTATTTATTTCCTATTTTATATCAATTTCGAATCAATTCTAGCCTGATTATAGGCATTGATCGGTTGGGCTTAAGGCTTGATTGACTTGCCACGTGGACAACCTAAATGATTTTCTAATCAATCAAAACAATGGAGCATGCCACATGGGCATGAAAGCTCTAACTTTATACCACGTGGCCTCAAGGATTCCCTTTTAGATATATATATATAGATACGATATGTTTGATAACTTAAATATATACCAAAGATATCTACTTCATGTTAAACACGAAGTTTGTAAAAGAATACGAGTGACTATTACCTAAGCATCAGAAGAAAGGCAAAGTTTTAAAACAGACTGGTAGCAAACACTAAAAAAAGTTATTGGAAATAGATCGAACGTTAGATATTAAACATCTGTACAAAGATCTTTAAAAGTCAAATAGTTTCAAAAATATACTTAAAATGAGCAAAGGGTTAATTGGTCTCTCTATCACACTCTTTGATATGAGACCGACTCTAAAAAAAAGGCTTAATTACCAACAAATCACAAGATAACAATAGTATTAGTTTCCATGAAATTATTTTTCTTATGTAGGACAAGGGAGTATTAGTTGCATTTTTTTTTTAGTAAAAAGGAGTGACCAAGAGCTGTGATGTAGACAATATTCAATCTAAGGTTTTAACTACAACCCATAAGTGCTTCAGATGACATCTACAATAGTTGCCTTTTCTAATACAAGTAACTTCATCATATAAAATCTATATTATAAACAAACAAATTACACAAGTTCGGTAAAAGATCTCTAATACAGAGTGGTGCTTTGAATTTTATGAGCCACATTTTGATTAACTTAAGGCTCATATGGCACGAAAAGTCCAGATTTATCTCCATATTATGCATTTTTAACGACTATATTGTACTATGTTTCTAGTACAAAAAAAAAAAAACGACTATATTGTAAATAAACCAAATGAAATATCCAGTAGAGAACATATAAAAAAAGCTTATTTGGCAGATATTATTGTACATCCGCAGAAGAAACAAAAATAATTTGATAATTACATATTGTCTATTTGAGTGCATATTTGACATCTATTATTATAGATTATTCGGTTTTTTCACCATATACCCCTGACAAATTTTTTTTTGCACCATATACCCTTTCGAGTTTTCAAATTCACCATATACCCTCCACTTTTCAAAAAATACATCAAAGTACCCTTTTGACTAACGGTGTTAGACTTCCGTTAGTCATTAACCATTAATCCTCTCCTAACCCCGATTAACTAACCTAAACCTAAGCCTAACCCTAACCCTAACCCCATAATCTAATACCTTAACACTAACCACCCCCTCCCCCACCCTTTACCCCACCCCCACAACCCCCACCCTTTACCCTAGACCCCACTACCCCACCCCCCCTTTGCCTCCACCCTACCCTACCCGGCCCCCACCACCCGCAACCCCTCACTGCCCCACTCGGCCCAGCGACCACCCGCAACCCCTCCCCCTTCGGACCCACAACCCTTCCCCTTCCCTTCAGACACCGCAACCCCCCTCCCCCTCCATTTCAAACTCGCCACCCCTTCCAGGCTTCCACCTCTCTTTCAAAGACCACCACCACCGACCACGAGAATCAACAAAGAGGGAGGAATAGCCACGACAGTCGTGCACAAACAACATCAACAACAACACTCAAGCAAAGGAGAGAGAGAGACGAGCCGGGGAGGGAAGCGGCGCGCAACAATTCCGGTAGCAAAGAACTCCGAGCGGCAAAGAATAACGGTGGTGGTAGTCCCTACCCGCAACAACTAAACAGAGGATAGAGAAGAATGGCGAGAGGAGAAGAGGCTCCGGTGAGCCGAGGAAATGCCTGGCGAGAGAGGTGCGAAGGAGGGTGAGAGAGAAACAGGGGTGATGTATTTGGGGAGGGGGTGGGCTTTAGGGGTGGCGGGGTAAAGGGTTGGGGAGGGGGTAGGCTTCGAGGGTGGGTTTCGGGGGTAGTGTATTTGGGGAGGCGGTGGTGGGGTAAGGGGGGTGGGGGTGGGGGAGTCGGGTGGGCTTCGAGGGTGGGTTTCGGGGTGGTGTATTTGGGGAGGGGGTGGTGGAGTAAAGGGTGGGGGGAGTGGGTGGGGGCTGCTGCCTGCTAGGGTAAGGGGTGGGGGAGTGGGGGAGTAGGTGGGGGCGCTGCCTGCTAGGGTAAGGGGTGGAGGAGTGGGGGGGGGGTAAGGGATGGGGGAGGGGTGGTTAGGGTTAGGGTTAGGGTTAGGGACTTAGGGAATTAGATTAGGTTAAGGACTTAGGGTATTAGATTAAGGTTAGGTTTAGTTTAGGTTTAGGATAGCTAATTAGGATTAGAGGGGGGATTAGGGGTTAATGACTAACGGCGTTAGCCTTCCGTTAGTCAAAAGGGTACTTTGATGTATTTTTTGAAAAGTGGAGGGTATATGGTGAATTTGGAAACTCGAAAGGGTATATGATGCAAAAAAAAAATTGTCAGGGGTATATGGTGAAAAAACCGTAGATTATTTCTATTTGACTTGCATTGTTTATAACAAAATGCTTCACAATTGCCTATTTTCTTGGCATATTATCCATGTTTTAATATTTACAATTTTATGATCACTTGATAAGTTGATATCCAACATATCAAGAAGATTAGTCCTTCATGACATCAACACAGATTAGTCCAACCCAGAATTTTAGGGAGGATAAAACTAAAAATTCAACACCAACCATTTTCATTTTAACCTCATATCTTCCCAACAACCATAAGTCCTCCCTTGTTACCACCGTCTACATGCTAACTACCACTATTCCCCATCCCTGCATCCCATCTTGCTCCCGGCCAACCACCAACCGCACCACTGCGAATTGCACCTTCCATTTTAAACATAACTCCCAGCAACTTAAAAACAGTTTTTAGCATATACCACTATATGATTGCAAACGAGTAAATAGAAAGGGCAAAGTAATCAATCATTAGTACAAACTTGATAAAAGCTGCTCCGATATCAAACTGATAAACTTGGTTCATAGTTCATACATTAACTTACATTTATAATACTTTACTTTTTAGTGCAACTGCACTGTTTTTAACGTGTCATTTGGCAGATAACTGATGGAGCAAACAATATAGGTTTTTCACCTTTACGCTCCAGAACTATCTTCCACAAGGCATCTCCTGCTACTTTCCAAGCAAAACCACATTTATTTAGGTCGCGAAACTTTTCTGCATAGTCATAGCATATATGATATATTGCTAAAGCCTCAAGACGAATCTCTTCCCAAACTTTTTCTCTCATATCCAGTTCACCAACACCGCAGTAGAGTTTCTAAAAGTTATTCATATTGACATGTAAGAACAGATACCTGATCATATAGTGGATTTCTATAGCAAAACATAAGCACAAAAATAAGGAAATAGAGTTCACAGACAACCTTCCGAAATTTCTCATAAACTGCAGCTGGGCTTCTCGATTCACCAAGAGCACTTGACATATCTTTTCTGTACTCGTTGTAAAGTTTCCCCCATGAAACTAGGTGGTCCTCTGGAATTTCAGCTTCAAAGTACTCCAGTTTCCAAACTGGCAAGCAAAAATAAACATTGAACACAATTATCATCCATACCACTCTTAAGTTCAATTAGCGCTGACTTCCAAGGACAGGACTACGCTATGACAATCTCTATTATAGACAGCATTGCTCTTTTCCTTTAAACAAAAAAAATGATGCTGCTTGGTAAGGTGCAATGCTTCACTTGAAAGGAGCAGAAGCAGTGAAATTCAGTAACTTCGCTGACAAACTTGCACTGGCAATAATATTTCATTGCATTATACTGCACTCTTAAGAATATAAAGCAGAAAAGAAGATGGAACCAATAAAAGAAGGGGCTCACACTTAATTTCAGCACTATATTGATCCACTATGTCATAAATTTCACCCAATATAGACTTGGATTTGTAGGTGCAATGCTCTCCTCTTTCCATATGATGGGGATATCTATATGGAATCAGTCCCTTTGGAACTTCAACCTACAGATACAGGTCATAGAAAATGTGAACAAAAATGACACCAGAGACACGTAAAATTAGATAACTTGAAGCAACACTACAATCATATGTAATGAACACTGTATAAGCATTCATTTCAACTAATCTAACTTCACGTGGTAAACCGTCAACTATTAGGTGCATATTGCGTAAGTAGCAAGATAGCCAGTAAACATAGCTGCCCTCTGTCACAAGTCACAACCACTGATTGACAAACAAAATAGACAGGAACAAGTAGTGTACAAAATCATTACAAATTGAATAGAGCCCGATACACTATGGGTTTAGCAAATTGAATTATCGCGTAAGTAGCTAGATCAGGCACTACTCAGCAGGTATACTCAACATTCATCTAAAAGGATTGTTCTTAAGATTGCAGAAGGTAATTGTTCAGACTTCAAAGGTCAGAGTCATCAGGCGACCAAAATTAAAAAAAGATTATTGCCTGGAAGCCCACAAGAAGACTGCTCATCACGTTGTCACTAAAGTAATTAAACATTTAAACTCGTTCAATATTCACCAAGCTCTTTACAACTGAAAGAGTCGAAAATGTTTTTGCACACCTTTTCTAGAATTTGCAGTCTGCATTCGGACCATGAAAGCAGTATGACATATTTACCATTTACGAACCATGCTGATCAAGACTAAGACAAGTATGAAGGAAGGCAGACTAGTAGCAAGTGGTGTCCAGCCTCACAACCCTATGGATTAGCTAGAAGACAAATGACAAAATAGAAGCTCGGGATAATACAAGAAGCCGACAACCCCTAGCATTCAAGTATTGCCTTGTCTGACAAACGAAATTATCACTCTCTGACAGAGTCCAATTTCAGTAGTTACAAAGCCATGAAAACACCACTTAGAATTAAGCATGTAAACCCAACCCATCTTAACAAACCCTGTAAGCTACGGTCATAAGTACCAATCGTGTGAAAAAATGAAATATAGAGGTCCTTTCACAGATCAGCAATCTAAAAGACCTAATTTACAAAAAGTCAACTAAAGGAAATTGAAGTTGCTTTCAAAGCAGGAACATCACTTTAAATCTCAGATTCAATAATTGAACAGTAGTAATGCTCCCAAAGGCTGAATCTAATTGATGGAACATATAGCCAATCTTGGGGTTTCGTCCATCAACTTAAGATTTTGGTCGAAGCCCCAAGATTGGCTTTATATTCTATCACTAATGTTGAGAAATCCAACCTTTTTTCCCTTTTTTGGTGCATCGAGTGCATCATAGTATATGTCAATCAACTGATCAATTTTTTGCCTCACAGTAGCTTTCTCATCTGCACAGTCATCTCCCAGTGTCAGCATCCGATCCATATACACGAGCCAGCTATCAGCTGCTTTACCCATAGCCTTACTGAAACAGGGATCCTCAATTAGTGGCCAGCTAGATTTTCATATTCATACCTTAGGCATGGAGGAGTAGAATAATCCTCTTTCAACAAAAATCATGCAACCATACCGCATCAAGGCCCAGACATGTTTGGTTGGTTATCATTGGACACTTTCATTGAAATATATTGTAGATTCTTAATAACATTCTACTAGCATGACATGCATCCGAATCACCTAATGCAAGGAAAAGAGAAAGATCTTTGCATTGAATAAGCAAAGAGAAACAATTACACAAAAACATTAAGAAAACCGTCAAATAATGGAACACACTCTCAACTTCGTATATTACCCTATGCCAGACAGACATTTTAAGTTCATCACACCAACAATGTCCAGTACGTTTAAAACTTCCTATTATTATATGCAAAAAATAAGATTAAATGCAAAGTTAATGACTATCACAAAAAATAAAAGTAGCTCCGACGGCTTTGGTACAAACCTTGGCTGAAAGCTAGTAGTCAAGTATAAACGAAAAAGTTCCCGCTCCAACGCTGCGGCAGGAGGCAGACTTGCTTGCTTGTTCGCATTCATGGCACAAGTCCCACAATTCCAAGGCGCACTTGGTTTGAAGTACTTCAGCAGCTGAAAACAAAAGAAAGATACACCTATTTCTGACCATTACAAAAAAAAATGAAGAAAAAGGAAAACACGACTTGGTCAACGTGGTAATAACAGTATATCAATTCACATCACAAAGGAACACAAAGCTGCAGAAAAAGCGAACAATATGTCCACTCACATAACTCATAAGAGGCCTACCCTAATGAAGTAAAATACAATTTTATCTATTTTAATCAAAGATGGGGCCACATTGGTGAAATAGAAGATTTATCAGCAATGATAAGACATAATTCTTTCCTAACCATTGTTGTTTCTTAATCAATTATACGAAAATATTATCTTCGCCTCGTCATAGAATTTAATATTATGAAAATCGAAAAAATCAACTGGAGAATTTCCCTAATATCCTGAATAGTTCAGAGAACTGTATTGCTGGCAGAGGTTGAACTAATTTATTTGTCATCTCATTAACTTTGAATATGCACAACTTTAATATGCCACATTCCCTAAAGGATCATTCTCTGAAATTTTGCTTGAAACAAGACAGGAATTGTGAAAAAATTGAAAAAGAGCAAGTGAAATATAGCATCTGTAATGAAGATCACTGCAAGAAGTTCAGTCTGAGATACGAGAAACAAGTTGACACACAAGCAAATCAGAAGATTTCCCTCTGAAATCTGAGCAACTATCAATCACAATATTTACTACTCATGGGGGAAGACCAAATAAAATAACAAAATAAGAGGAACAGAATACAAGTACCTACCTCAGAATTTGTGGAGACCCAGTATGTATCTCCATCGTAATCACCACCAGCAATTTCATCTCCTGTTGACCTTGCCCCCTTTGAAGGAAAAAATATTCCATATTTGGAGCTCCCCACAAAGTCCTTCAAAGCCTCAACATATCTTGCATTTAGAACATGTATATCCCCAGGGTGAGTACCCGGATTTCTATAGACTAGAACTGGCCCAGAAAGTTGTCCCTGGTCCCTATACGAGCAAAAAGAAATCGAGTGAGAGGATGTATTTCATACAGTCGAAATATACTTGCTTAAGGAACATACGGGATGCCTTCCTAGCATAACACGTTTTGAGACTATGTCACACACAAATAACTGCATCAAACTTCTACTTTACATCTAGAGAAACATGTAAACATATGATAAGTTTCAAGCACACAACTACTAGGTATATATGGTTAAAAAAGGGTTCAAAATAAAGGGACATACAGAATTATGCAAACTTCACCACTATTCAGAGTCTGAGTGGGATCAGCTGTTCCCATTACATAGTAACTGTCATCAACAAGAAGTCTGCCTACTTTAAGGCACTTCATTTCCTCCTTTGCAATTTCAGCTAAACGGTGTTGAAGATAAGGCTCATCCAGAGGTATTCCAGATGCAACCATCCTTGTGACAATGTACTCGTCAGTGAAATCCCAATTAACAGCAACTGCAGAATTAATGAAAGGCAAAATGATGAAAGAGCTTAAATTGTTACCAGCTGTACTAGACTCCTGGGACATTGTCAGAGACCATTGATTCAATAAAATTGGAGATCGCCAAAAAAATATATTTAAGTTCTTTAATTAATAATGGTTGACAATGATCTACTATCAATAGAAAAAATTGACTTAAAGAAGGTTAAATAAAGCTGTAAAGCCTGTAATAGTGCAAAAGGATAAGACTCAACAACATTACCTCTTAGTGCTGCTTTTGTTCTATATAGAGGAGCCAAAGGTTTTGAAAGAGCATTCCTTAACATAACCAAAAATACACTGCTAGGCACCCCTCCATAGTGAAGAAGTGCAATCAAATTCTTCGATAGACTGGCAACCTTTGGTTTATTGCTAGAGATATAAAACAATCACCAATATTAAACATCTATTAAGAGGAGAAAGTATAACATAACTTAACTACACAATCAGACTTTTAAACTCTACGAGAAATTCTCATTGGTAATTTGACGATTTTAATCATGAGGGGAGATAAGATTATTTTGGGCTCTCAAACCCAAAAGGGCACATGGAGAGGAGGCGAAAAAAATAGACGAACAAAGTCATCGTCTTGCATGTGAAGTCATCTGTGAAACATTTAAACACTTCCTCCATTTCTAAATACATGCAACATTTCCAGCCTATACACTACCCATTGCACTACTTTGTTCCTCTACATTGTTCCTTAATATCTTTAGTTATATATAAGTAAAAATTATAAAAAAGTTGATATTATGAGAGTATGCATTAAGATGAATAGTGGTTAGACTGGAGACTGCAAATGTTGCATGTATTTGAAAACGAAGGAAGTACTCAACATGCGCCCACAAAGAAGTCGTAGGTGCCAAAAGAGGGAAGACTCTAGCAACCAATCTTAAGTCATGTCTAAGCTGGCCAAGTCACATCATTCTGACTTGCGTTCAGCCACATAAAATATCATACTCCCACCATCCCACGTCATGTCCAATGTGCATCAGAAAAAGCAAACGGGAGCATTCATGCATCCCTTTGTGTCGTGAAAATTTTAAAATACACAGATGCACCTACAATTGCATTTCTACAAATCTACAAGATAGAAATCAATATAGACATTGTTTTGGTGATAATAATATTGTCATTAACAGGGGATAACCTGCTTGATAATAAAAGCAGTATAAAGGAGTAAGTCGTTAATTTGGCATGAATAAGATTAGAAAGCAAGAGTGACAGAGATGACCATTATCACATTATGGACACCATGGACTTTGAAATCAAGATCAAAATGTGCAAGTTTAAAAAGAAAAGATTTCAGGTTCCTTCTTAAAAGAAATAAATCGCACATTTTTTCTACAGAATCTAGCACATTCTCCCCTCGTTCAATGTTGACAGCCCAATCAAATTCTCTTAGGCAAAATGGTAAACTGGAAATACAGCCCAATCAAATGTTCCCAGGCTGCTAGTTACCTCCAAGGTAACATCGATTCTTCATTATTAATTTTCTATATAGCTTCATAATGAGATGCTAATGCATAAACTTATCAAGGGACGAACAATGCTGGAGGAGACAACAATGCAAAAAAAATTGTTTCTTGCTCTTTCCAAATGAGAATTGGTGATTCGGTGTCAATTTTTCTCTACATAATACAATAAAGAAAGATAAAAGCAAACAAGACTTCAAATTATCGAAGCACTTAAGCAAGTAACTTGAGGTCTTGAAGATTGGGAAGCAGCAATCCTAATATATCAAGCACCAAGTTACCTGGTTGCGACAACCTCAAATGAGTTCACTGTTGGAGCCCCTGAAAGATTTTCATCGAAATCAACTTTTAACATTGATCGTCGAACTATGATAGTATTTGGAGGAAGCTGCAGTTGAAGGGAGAAATATAAAGATAAACTGTATAAATAAAAAACAAATAGAGAGTACTCGTATTAGTCACAGGTCCACAAGTCAGAAGAACAAAAAATGTTAAATTAGGTAGAAAAGCCCATAAAGTTACTCACTATGTTTAGTTGGAGTTATTACAAACAACACTCATGATCAAAACATTTTCAAGAAACAACTAAATATAGTACTATATTTCTTTAATATTCATCCTTCAGGAAGAATTCAACAGCTAGCTGCTGGAAGTTCGAGCAACTCTGACTAAAGCAGCAGCAGAGGAAGAAGAAAGCATAGCAACCACCAGCAGGTTGGCAGCAGAGGGAGAATAACCTCCAAACAACTCAGGTGAAGAGAGAGACCTAAAGACATACTATCCCTTCCAAATCGTGAGTATGGCACCTCTAAAATGCTGAGAGAACATCCCTGCCCCCTCCTCAGAAAAGTAAAAAGGGGGAGTGGATAGCTATACCTTTCTGTTCACAAGAACAGTTCCCTTAATAGCTCGACCTTTGTGGAACATGCGAAACTGTATCAGCAAAGGCTGGAAGATTTCGGGACGACAGTCAACAAAAGATCAATTCAATGCCAAAGAATAAAGTTGACGTATAGAAATTGCCATAAATCCATAGATTCCAAGATTTTTGAAGATGGAAGTACCGGCACCCCTGGGACAGGGAGTGATTTCAACTTGCTTAGTCCTGAAATGTTTGAATTTTGTAAGGCTTCTAAAGATCCCTCCAGGACCTGAAAATTTAAACAGTATCATGTAATGAAACATCAAAATGCAGGCAAAATATACAAAAATTTCCAACTTTTTTTTTTCAAAAAAAATTGTAGCTCTACGTAAAGGACAAAAGAGAATTATCGTATTATATCAAAATTGTCATTAATCAACCACAATACATGATACACCAATGACCAAGTTTTAGCATTGGCTTCACCAGCAAGTTGCACAATCGCACAAACTAGCTTCTTAACTACCAATGAATTTGCTCTTATGATAACCCGAGTCTCTTAATGGGACCCATGTCTAAAATAAAACTAAGAGACCAACGACAAGAAGGTCCCTTGGTCAAATGTCATTAGATCATGTATCTAAATTATAACCCTAACCTTTTTGTCCAAACTCCCAGCAGACCAAATCATTTGTTGGGAGGTTGGGGGAGAAAACATGCTCGCCAGGGATAAAGTTTGAAGTTTACTGACCGGGCTAAATATCATTTAACAATTTTATCATTTTGTCTGCAGCTTTCAATTGGTTTAGTCACAACTCACAAGGATCCACATGATTTTGTAGCGAGCATCGAGCAGAAAGCAAGAGCTCAGGTGAAGAGCTGTTATACATGACACTCCCAGCAGGCATCTAGGGACCACTAAACAATATGAACAATAAAATATACTGTGTCTATACCCACATACATTTCCCATTTTTTCCATTTCCTTAATTGTGTCCACTTATTATGATATATTTTCTCTCTCATGATTTATTCTATTTTCTCTCTCCTTGTTTCTGTTTATAAAACTATGTACCCAAAAGATATGGGAAATGTATTGAGAAACGGAGGGAGTGTTAGAATTAGGAAGAAACAATAATCACCCAATATGAACCATGTTTGGGTAGGGTCAGCTTTAGAAGGAAGAAAATTATCTAAAACTAACTAGCTACAGATAGCACACATGTTTCAAACAAACATACCATATGCAATTGTATACTCTCGGCATGACCAAGCTAATGGTCCCCAAGTACATATAGTGCAGAATGAATATCATTAAAGTTCGCTTCAAATCTAACCATTATCTTTACTCCTTGACATGGTAATTTTGCCAAATATAATATCACCCATGACCCTCAAGAAAAATGTTGAAAATTTCAAAAGAGACTACAACACACATAATCCAATCAAAATGACACAATTAGGCATTCAAAGGTTTAGTGGACTGGAGGACTATATGATTGTCCTATAAAATGAAAAAAAGTGAACTTTAGCAAGCAGCCAAGCACTACAAACCTGAATATTCTCTTCACTATTCACAAAACCATTATAGCAATCATGAGGACACTTCAAAGCAAGATCTTCAGAGATAAAACCAGTTCCATCAGTAAGAATCATAGCCTTCCCATCTTTATCATAGACAATATTACCATCTTCATCCTGCCAAAAAGGAAGCAGATGCTTTACCTGGCGATTTTACCATGCATCAAACAGTTAGTAAAAAGCAGATGCTTTACCCGACAAGGTTCATCGTCAATGACTTCAACATGAAGATCATCAAAATTCAGCTTCAAAGTGATGGTTTTTGACAATATAAGAGAAAACCTGAAGCACGAATATGAGCCAATGAGCGCATGAATTAATAATTGGCTCGCATATATTAGTTCTAACTAAGTTCTAATACCTGGCCATATAATTAGACAGGCTAGTAGCCTTGTGTATATGCATAAACAAGCCTCTCGCATCCTGAACTGACATATCTTTCACAAGATGAGGTGGCTTCCCTAAAAGACTTGCGAACCCCTCCATACAAACAAAATAGCATTTAACTGGACTAGAAGTTGGGTCTTTCTTTTTTTCCTCTTTTCCGCCATCCTTAAAAACTAATTAGGAAAAATAGTTAGGGAAGCAATGAAGAGATTGAATTTCACAATATGGTTAAAGGATGAACTCATAAAGTCCCATGCCAGTTCACATACAAAAGACAACATGCTAAGTAAATGATATAAAGAGAATAAAGATTGTCAACACAGTTATTAACTGATAAATCCCACTTTCAGACTAACAAATTTCATGATTTCCTAACATGACTAGTAAATTATTTGACAAATCTTGCTAAGATCAGAGAAGAGTAGGAACTTTACGGTCTATTTTTTACATCTGAAGTTATCTAACAAGACTTTGGAACATTTACGAACCCATTTACACCTATCTAGATTACCATGACTTCCTTTAACTTGTGTGAGAAATTTATAAAAGAGCTAGTATCAAACAGCATTGTTGGCAAAATATTTTAACCATATAAGTTAAATACATATACTCCTTGCATATTAAGCGAAACTAGCACGTACATGAATCATCAACCATAGTTACATGAGTCGATCTCTTTATCTCAAATCTCCTAATTGGGTTACAGTCTTACAGATCCAAATTACGGTCAGCTAGAAGTTTTAGAACATTGGAAGAACAAAGAGTTTAAAGAAGATGATTTAGTCTTCATCTATTAGTAATTAACTAACTATGACCTCTTGTGCTTCAACTTCCGGTATAATCTGTTGTAAATCTATAGCTTCGTCATTTATTGCTATCTTTTGGATTAGCACCCAAGTCAACACGAGACTCCAAGTAAAAATATTTGAATAACTACTACGTTTTATGCATCCCAACAGTTTTCTAGTGAAACTCCAAAAAAGAAAACTGACCAAAGAACCGATAACGCTTGCTACCAACAAAGATTCCTTCTTCAGCAACCACATTAAACACAGGACACTGCATTTTAGAATCCGCACTCATGTTCTCTGCTCCTAGCTCCATAAACTTTACTATGAGTACATTTTCATCTCCAACAGTTTTCTGCAAGAGAGTAGCTGCCTTGTTCAGATATGGACCCTGCATCAAGAAGTTAAAAGACTCAGAAACTTCTAAATAGTTACAAAGAATAACTTCTGAAATGGATGAACTGCTAAGCAATACCCCTTTGTTTTCTCAATTTTTGTGTTTTGATTTTGCACTATTCACATATTATACTTTGTGTACCATATTGGTTTAGGGAAATGGGTAATATAATAATTAGGTTGGCTCGGGAAGTAAGTAAGTTAGCTCTATAAATATAGGGGATTGGTGATAGGAAAGGGGTATGAAGAATATATTGGAGAGTTTATTTTAGTGGTTAGTTAGGGGGTGTGACCAAGTTACTCGAAAACTTGGCAACTATCTTTATATTTTCTGTAATTTTCCATTTCCAACATTCAAATTCATCTTCATTGTCTCTTATTTTACAGTCTAAGATTTCAGTTCATTACACTTTGACTTTGATGTTTTACTAACATATACTTCCTTCGCTCCATTATAAATGCATCGGGGTTTGGTACACATATTGAGAACTTCATGTGATGAGGAGAGAAATAAAAAGAGTTAAAAGAGAGAAATGGAAAGGATCCATGTGGTAGGAGAGAGATAGAAGAAACACATTACCAACTAAGGTAATGATGCAATCAATATGAAACTTCCCAAAATGGATAATGATGCAATAGGAGTGAGGGGGAGGAAGTAATAGCAAAAAAATCTGTGTACATTGTTGTAGGTTTTGTCTTAATGTATAATTTCAACATGATAAGTTACGTAAGTTCCACTAAGAGATTAGTCATAGATATTAATGGTGAAAGTTGCATATTGATATTGGCAAGCCTAAAAATTTAAGTGGAACAAATAAACTATGATAACACACGGTGTATAAAACACATCATCTACAGCTTCTCACGTGAATCGTTATCTTCCAAATGTTTCCTATACATTTCTCAACCCCCAAAGGATTTCCATGTCAACAACAAATAAAATCTGTTGTTCATAGTCATAAGGAGGAAAAATAGAGTAGGATCATTCATGAAGTCGATAAAAGCAGACAAATGAAGACTTCGTCTACAAATCTGCCCATGCAGCAGTGGCATACATACAAAACAACCACAGTACGAAAGGAATGCATCATAATCTCCACCAAGAACTAAAACAAAGCAAAAGTATGAACCTTAAAGCGACAAGTTCCATTTGCATTTACATGACAGTGGTAGTAGTAGCTTTCTCCAGTTGCCCCATCCGGAAGCTGTAATACACAAGCACACAAGATATGGTCATGAGATACAGAGTAAGCAATGAGCTTCTGCTTGAGGTGTGAGGAAAACATGGTAATAGACTAATAGAGCAAGCATTGGATGTGTTCCAACTAAAATTAAGTATGTGCTATGGCTATCTGCTGAACACCAAACACAATTCCACAAGTAGTGTATACATTAGCAGTAGAAACAATCGATGTTTCACCCAAAATTCCATATGGAGGCAGAGTTACATTTTTTTCCATGTTTGAGTAGTTCAGTGATAATATTACCACAACCATAAACTTCTGTGGCAAGTCATTTAACTCACAATTATATCAGCCTTATCATACCCAAACTCACATGACAAATTAGAAAAGATAAGAAATTTCAAGCATACAATTACCTTAATACGCTCCTTTTCCTGGCAATTCTCTCTGCCAAAATCATTCCAAATTTGGGTTTCGAACTCCCACATTTTAAGTCCATGATAACTTTGAATTTGAGCAGCAGAAACATAATCCTCCAGCTTGGAACTACACAATAAGCACCCCTGATTTTTGACATTCAAGGTCAAATCAACAAAAGAGATAGAATTGGACATTACCACCCAATATAATTCAAGATTAAGAAAGCTTTTCGAATTCAAGTTTCTCAAGTGCTTCTAAAACACCGTTATCCTTAGGCAGAACTTTCTCTTCAACCCTAGGTGGTGAGTCGAAGATACACACCCGCCTTGCTATTAATCACATCATATAAACAACATATTAAATTGAGTCTTCAAAAGCAATGAGGAATATAGGTGGTAACAAAACAAATTCTGATTAATACCATCGCCTTGGATATAACATACCAGTGCAGTCAGAGCTCTTCATCCTTTTATTAGCACCGGATGTATCCCCTATAAATTCAAGTCTTTCATACGTCAAAATTTTTAACATGAACACATTCACACAGAGAAAGTTATGCAATTCTTCATCCAAATCTTATGTCAAAATTAATTGAGCAAAACCAACTCTAAGAATTCAACTTCATCAAAATCCGTTCTAAAACCTAATAACATAATTGCTATACAAAAAAAACACATCATTTCAGTTTCATTTACTAGAGGTTTTCATTAAGATTCTAGCAGCTAACTTAAATTAGTCGAATATTCTTAATCTCTACTCTTTTCTGACAAACCATCTGATAATAATTTCGCAAAAAAATCCATAATTTTCCATGATCATACGCATAAAAGAAAGCAGAAATTGCCAATTCATTTCGGAATGGCATTTTTTGTAATTAAAATGCTGCAGTTAAATTAAATTTAATATGCAGTCGTAGTTGTTAAATAAACAATCCATAAGCATGGGATCATCTTAAACATAGAAATTAATCATTATTCATAATCTCTACTCTTCTCCAACCAACCATATGATCAAAATTTCACAAAAATCTGCAAAAGTTTCCATGATCATACACAATTAAGCGAACGCACAAACCCGTTCATCTCATAACGGCAATTTTGTAACTAAAATGCTACTAATATACTCCCCCTGTAATTTTCTAGTTTATCTATCTTAATTGTGCGCGTTTGCCAATGCACTTTTGTGAGACGAATTAGACCTTGCATGATTATTACAATATACTCCCTCCGTCCCATAATATAGTTCGCATTTCTTTTTGCACGGTCTCCAAGACGTACCTTTGGACCTACAATATCTTTAATATTTTGTATTAGTAAAAATATAAAAAAGTTGATAATATAAATGTAGACATTGAGACGAATCTAACAAAACCCCACATGAGTATTTTTTTTTATACATTAATGAGAATATTTGGTCAAAAGATTTTAAAGTTTGACTCCCAATATGGAAATGGGTACTATATTATGGGACGGAGGGAGTAAAATATTCTCTCTAATTGTGAATAGTATCAAGATTAAGCAAACTAATACTATACTGTCGAACAATCTAAATAAAAACGCCAAATGCATTTTTGTGATACGAATCAGACCTCCCATGATTATTACAATATAAAAGATTCTCTCTAATTGTGAATAGTATCAAGATTCCAAGTAAGAGTAAATTAAACTGCAGTCGTAGTTGTTAAATATAGAATCGAAGAGAGACTATATAAATATAAATATAAACCTTGTTGTTGAGGACTATTAGTGGAAGGAGCGACGATCGGAGAGCGAGGAGAGAGAGAGGAGCGAGATTTTAGCTTAACCATATGAACAATAAAGGCGCTCAAATTTGTAACTTTAGTAGACTTAAAGATGATATCTAGAATGCTCAATGACTCTTTCTCGCTGATTTCGGAAAGATATCGTCTCGCAACGGCGTCCGGCGGAGGCTTCGATTTCTCGCGACAAATTGCGTCAAGTAACTCGTCTACTTTCTCCGGCAACACAACTTCTTGCGCTGCAGCCATAGATGATGATGATAATGGTGATGATGATGAAGCTAGAGAGAGAAAGTAGGAGATTGAGAATATTTTGAAAGGTAGAAACAAGGAGTGTATGATGAGAGCAGTGAGAAGAGTGAAGAGATAGAGATTGAGTTTAGTGGTCTTTCAAATGTGAGTATTTATAGAGGGGGTGTGGAACTATGAATATGATGCGTTTAAGTGTTATTTTTCCCGCTATCTAGTAATAGTACTACTTGTACTACTCATTCCGTCCTAAAATATAGTTTATATTTCTATTTTGAGTGTCTCAAAATATAGTTCACATTTCCATATTTAGTTCTATATTTTTCCGTAATTTGTCTAGAAAAACCGTATCCCATCATTTATTTGCTTCTTGAATTTTGTTTTTTTCTTTGTTTATTCAAACCCAAGTGTTACAATTAATGCTCTTTCACCAATTATTCTCCATTCTCTCTCCTAAAATCATCATTTTCCATACAACATTTATTTAAATAAACAAAAAATCTTTATTATCCCTCTTAGATTCTACTTGCATAAATTACCATGAAAAAAGAGAAATGGAAACTATTTTTTAAGACGGAGGGAGTAGTAGTCTACAACTCTGCTAAAAGGTCTGCAGTTGTCAACTTAGTATCTTGCAAAAATCTTTAGTTTAGTTTTTATATTTTAAGGTAAAATCTTTTGCTTCTATGGTAAGTTTTCGTGTTAGCTTCCCGGGGAAGCTTTGTACTCTACCACCTTTAACTTGTAAAGAGTACTTTGTTGTTGTGTTACCTTAAGGACGAGGAAGTGTTTTCTTTTTTTTTTTTTTTTTTGAGGGGATGAGGAAGTGTTGGAATTGAGAGGTACGAGGCCAAAATTTTGTTACTTCCTCCGTTCCATTTTAAATGAAACGTAGGGCCTTGGCACGGGAATTTAGAATAGGAGAGAGATAGAGAGAAAAAAAAGAAGGGACCCATGTGATGAGGAGAGAGATAGAGAGAAGTGAATACCAAATAAGGTAACGTTTCACTTATTTTGAAAGGCCTAAAATAGTAAGTGTTTCATTTAAAATGGAACGGAGGAAGTATTTGGAGAGTTAGGCTATGTTTAATTCACCTGAAATTTTCTGATCTGAACTTATCTGATCTGATCTGAACTTATTTTTTCTGATCTGATCTGATATGATCTTGTCTTTTAAAAAACATATTATTACTAATATTATTATTACTTTGCATTTCATTACTAGTATTACTATTATTATCATTTTATTACTATGCACAACTTTCAATAATAATAATAATAATAATAATATAGATAACATAATAATAATAATAATTATTATTATTATTATTATAGCATAATTAGTTTTTTTTTTTTGAAAAAGAGCACATTAGTATATGAACATATAATTAAAAATAAAAGACTGAGGACTCTTGAGTCCAATGGTATGGCTTCTTACCTCCCACATGGGAGACCAAGGTTCAAATCTTGGTGGAAGCATATATTTCAATATTGTTGTGGGTGGGGGAGGGGGGTTGGGGCTTGTTGGGTCTTTAGGTGAGTGACCCTGTGCGAGGGCCGCCCAGAGAAAATTCATCTTACTACGGGATTCCCGAAAGGGGCCCAAAAAAATTAAAAATAAAAGAACACTCATGTTCAAAGTCCGTTAATAATAAGAATTTAGGTATTAATGAAAAGAACATATAATAATATTAAAAAAAAAAACATATACTGAAAGAGCATACAAGATCTATTTAAAGAACACATTTTAAAAATAAAAGATAGATGTTATTTTTATATTGATGACATGTTTGGATTTAACTAACAACATGTTCTTTGTTATATCAATAAATTGTTCTTTTTTATTATAAATAAACCTATAAATATATATAATCATATGATCTTGAACAAAATGGTTAAATATTCTTCTTATATCGTTGTCTTGTTCTATATAAACTTTGTTTTTAAAGATAAGTTGAAATCCTTTGTAGGGAAAATTTTGAACGTGATGACAACACCATTAGATTATCTCATGCTACTCATGTTTTATATAAACTAGTAATATATAATTTATATTATTCTACCAAAATTGTTTTAAAAAATAAACATCATATACTATTGTCATGTTCGTTACATATATAACATCAAAAAGAACATCACAATCAAAATTATTAATTAGAATAAATATAAAAAAGAACACTTACAAATGCCAAAATAACATTCTTCTTCTTGAATACAAATAGCTTCATATTTTTGCTTATTTCAGATCAGATCAGACCAGATCAGATCAGATCAAACCAGATCAGATAAGTTCAGATCATATCAGATAAGTTCAGATCAGATCAGATCAGATAAGTTCAGATTATGCTTATATTTAATAACTTATTATTATTATTATCATCTTGATTATTATGATTATTAGTATTACTAATGCTATTATTGTTATTGTAATAATTATTATTGTTGTTGTTATTATTATTATTATTATTATTATTATTATTATTATTATTATTATTATTATTATTATTACTACTTTATACAATTACTATTACTACTACTATAAATATTACTATTTACTAGTACATTTGTTTAAAAAGATTATA
The DNA here is from genome assembly GCA_947646795.1 of Beta lomatogona. Classification (NCBI taxonomy): domain Eukaryota; kingdom Viridiplantae; phylum Streptophyta; class Magnoliopsida; order Caryophyllales; family Amaranthaceae; genus Beta; species Beta lomatogona. The sequence continues at coordinate 418,936 of CANSNZ010000580.1, read as the reverse complement.
ATTATTGTCGTTGTTGTACTTATTAATTATTAATATTGGTAATTATTATTAATGTCGTTGCTATTATTATAAATGTCATTGATATCACTATTTGAAGCTATTTGTGTTCAAGAAGAAGAATGTTCTTTTGGCATTTGTAAGTGTTCTTTTTTATATTTATTCTAATTAATAATTTTGATATGTGATGTTCTTTTTGATGTTGTACATGTAACGAACATGACAATAGTATATGATGTTTATTTTTAAAAATGATTTTGGTAGAATAATATAAATTATATATTACTAGTTTATATAAAACATGAGTAGCATGGGATAACCTAATGGTGTTATCATCACGTTCAAAATTTTCCTTACAAAGGATTTCGACTTATCTTTAAAAACAAAGTTTATATAGAACAAAAGACAACGATATAAGAAGAATATATGCTTTCACCAAGATTTGAACATTGGTCTCCCATGTGTGAGGTAAGAAGCCATACCATTGGACTCAAGAGTCCTTAGTCTTTTATTTTTAATTGTATGTACATATACTAATGTGCTATTTTTCAAAAAAAAAAAAAAAAAACTAATTATGCTATAATAATAATAATAATAATAATTATTATTATTATTATTATTATGTCATCTATATTATTATTATTATTATTATTATTATTATTATTATTGTTGTTGTTGTTGTTGTTATTATTGTTATTATTATTATAATATTATTTATATTATTATTATTATAAAATTATTATTATTGTTATATTATTATTATTATTATTATTATTATTATTATTATTATTATTATTATTATTATTATTATTATTATTGAAAGCTGTGCATAGTAATAAAATGATAGTAATAGTATTACTAGTAATGAAATACAAAGTAATAATATGTTTTTTAAAAGATAAGTTCAGATCAGTTCAGATCAGATCAGATCAGATAGAAAAAATAAGTTCAGATCAGATCAGATCAGAAAAAATAAGTTCAGATCAGATCAGATAAGTTCAGATCAGAAAATTTCAGGTGAACTAAACATAGCCATAGTGATATCAATGACATTTATAATAATAGCAACGACATTAATAATAATTACCAATATTAATAATTAATAAGTACAACAACGACAATAATAATAATCTTTTTGAACAAATGTACTACTTCCTCGGTCCCAGAAAGATCTGAACACTTGTTGGGACACGTAGTTTAAGGTGATAAGTTGTAGTGTGGTTATCAAATGTTATTTTATTTAAAAAGTAGATGTGATAGGAGTTGGTGGGGTATTTTTTATTAGAGGAGAGAGAAACTTAGGTAGCTTTTTATTGATAAATTGTAAAGTGTGGGCCAAAGATGTGTAGAAGAAATAATATATTAATGGTGGGACCATGCCAAAAAAAAGAAGTGTTCAAACTAATTTGGGACAAACATAAAAGGAAAGTGTTCAGACTATCCTGGGACGGAGGTATTAGTAAATAGTAATATTAATAGTAATAGTAATTGCATAAAGTAATAATAATAATAACAACGGTTTTTTCACCATATACCCTCGACAAATTAAAAAATTCACCATATACCCTCAATGCTCCAAAACGTTCACCAAATGACCTTTTTCTAACTTACGTTAACTCACCGTTAGCTTTATTTACGATTTTGCCATCATTAAGCCCTAACCCTAATTCTAATCTAACCCTAACCCTAATTCTAATCTAACCCTAACCCTTACCCTAACCCTAATCTAAACCCTAATCTAACCCAGCCCCCCCCTCCACCCACCCAACCCCCCACCCCATCCCCCTCCCTCCACCCCAGCCCCCCCACCCCTCCCCTCTACTCCACCGTGGCCCCCCACCCCCTCCCCCATCCCCGTCGATTCCCCACTCCCTTCCCCCTCCCCAAGTCGATTCCCCCCACCCCCCTCTCCGTCGATTCCCCCACCCCCCTCCTCGTCGAATTCCCCCTAACCCCACCCCCTCCCCTCTCCCAGTCGATTTCCCCACCACCTCCCCTTCCCCAGTCGAATTCCCCTAACCTCTTCGACTTGAATTCCCCTAACGCGAACACCGGCGCGAGTGCGGCCTCTCCGGTGGAGTAGATCGAACGAGAGAGAAGAGCGAGGGAGGATAGAGGGTAGGGGGATGGGTAGGCTGCGGCCCGCAATGGGTGGGGGGCGCCGACGCGGCTGCCGCGCTTATTTGGGGTGGAGGGGAGGGGTGGGGGATGCGGCGGTGGAGGGGATGAGGAGGGTGGGGGCTTTGGAATTTATGGGCTACGCGGGTTGCGGTGGCTGCGGGGGAGAGGGGGGGGGGGCTGCGGTGGAGGGGAGAGGGAGGGGGAGGGGGATGCGGCGGTGGAAGGGAGAGGGGATGCGGCGGTGGAGGGGAGGGGAGGGGGGCGGGGGTGGAGGGGTGGTGGGTTGGGTGGGTTAGGGTTTAGTGTAAGGGTAAGGGTTTAGGTTTAGGATTAAGGTAAGTGTAAGGGTTAGATTAGGGTTAGGGTTAGATTATAATTAGGGTTTAGGGTTAGTAATGGCAAAACCGTAAATAAAGCTAACGGAGAGTTAACGGGAGTTAGAAAAAGGGCATTTCGTGAACGTTTTCGAAAACTCAAGGGTATATGGTGAATTTTTAGAACATTGAGGGTATATGGTGAATTTATTAATTTGTCGGGGGTATATGGTGAAAAAACCGTAATAATAATAATAACAACAATAATAATAACAATAATAATAATTATTACAATAACAATAATAGCATTAGTAATACTAATACTCATAATAATCATGATGATAATAATAAAAATAATAATAAGTTTTTCAAAAAATAATCTGAACTGATCTGATATGATCTGAACTTATCTGATCTGATCTGATCTGATCTGATCTGATATGAACTTATTTTTTCTGATCTGATATGATCTGGTATGATCTGATCTCATCTGATCTGAAATAAGCAAAAGTAAGGTGAACTGAACATAGCCTTACTTTGGTATTATTGGTACCAAAGCTTAAAGTTGATATCAAAGTAAGGGTTTGTTTTCTTCGACATAGAACGACTAAACTGACTGCAACTGAACTGAACTGATTGCAACTGAATTGAACTGAATTGAATTAAATTATAACTAATAGTAATGATAATAATTTAGGCACTGAATTGCATTGAACTGAAATGAACAGAACTGATTGTAACTGAACTGAACTGAAAATAAGTTGGGGAGAACAGACCATAAGTATAGTTGGTACCAAAACTCAAAGTTGATATCAAAGTTCACTCACATTTGGGTATCAAAGTAAGAGTTATTTTGGTATTGATACCAATTTTACTGAACTTTGGTATAAACTAGTATCAAAGTTCAGGGTCAGTTCTTTGTCTTTTTGAGAGAAATGTCAAAAATGCCCCTGTGAAAGGTCTTAAGGACTTAGGGCATGTTCTCCTCAATTTATTTTCAGTTCAGTTCCTAAATTATCATCATTACTATTAGTTATTTAATTCAGTTCAATTCAATTCAATTCAGTTGCAATCAGTTCGGTTCAATTTAATTCAATTCAGTTCAGTTCAGTTGTTTTATGCCGAAGAGAACATACCCCTACTCCTTCCGTATGTTAACTAGCATTTTTTTTTTTTTTTTGAGAATGCAAAAGTAGGAGGGTGGTAACTAATAAGATCTTTTATCTTCCACCCACAAGTTATGGATTTAATTCTCATCAAGAGAGGTTGGTGTGGCTTTGGGGTAAGTTGTACTTATGTCCCATGTGAGAGGACATAAATGTAATTTATCTTATGGAATGTTGGGAATTCTTTTAAATTGCAAAATCTTTAGTTTATTCTATATAATGTTAATATTGTTTTATAGACTACCAATAATATTTTATAGATCATCAATATTATTCTATAGTCTGCGTACATTGTTTTATACACATTCAAAGTTGTTTCGTAGATTGACAATATTGTTTTATACACAAACCTAACTATTTGGATAACCTAAGCATTGGATAAATATGAACACACGTAATTATAAAACATGAGTAGATGGTTTATTTCAGTTTCAACAATGTGTTTATTTTTTTGGTTGCGATTAATTGTCGTGCTTTGCCAAGCTAGCCTTCGTGCTGGCCCGACCCATGCCCAATTCTCACACAAGAAAAAGCAAATTGATGGGGAATCAAGACATGCTGCAAATGGTCTCTTTTTAAGATGGTCAAACGGGATCCACAACAATAATATAATCAACAATTACATGTAACGACAAAGAACTACCCTATCCATGAAAAGCATCCCTATTAAAGTACAAAACATAGATAAATTCCTTCAATCCATTCTTTTAGTCTGTATCTAATTTGAAAAGATATTTAAATGTTATAAGAAAATGAAAAACACAAACTTACAAGAGTATATGTTTCTTAATCCCATTTCATTTGACATGATGTAAATTTTAAGCGATTTGCAAGAATTATTAAAAGAAATTAATAACAAAAAGATCATAAGAAAAAACAACTACTACTCTCCGAAGAGACTTACGTCCTTGTTTAGAAGATACTAGAGATTTTGTTGACAAAAGGTACAACGGAAAAAATGGAAATTAAATAAATCAACATTCATCATAGTTGAAATATGAACTATGATCACTAAAGTAGTGGGGCCAAGATGAATAATAACCACGCATTTTAGTGGGACCACAAGCTTTTATAATTATTGAAAATACTTTGTTAGATTTTAAAAAATACAAAAAAACTTTATAATTTATGGAAAAAGGCCTTTTTGATTTATGGAAAAAAGCATTGTTAAAATAGAAAAACTCGATCCCTGCTCTCGAAGGCAGAGTTATCATGGGACAAGAGCTTGTTGAAGAAGAAGAAGGTGAGGTTTTGGACGAATTATCTCATGATCCGTTTAGATACATAGTAAATAAAGAGCAATTGAACTAATCTTGGTGAATGAATCAAATTGTATCAAATTTTTTTTTTTTTTTAATTTTTTTTTGTAACAAGTAATCAAATGAGGTATAAAAATATTGATAACTAACAATCACTACTAAAAGTTATTAACTTCCACAAATATCACTAGTTCACTACTAGCACACTACTATGTAAAAGCATGCAATACAACGTTTAAAAGATGATCAAACTTGCAACACAATGTTCAAAAGATGATCAAACTTGCAACACAGTTCAAAAGATGATCAAGCTTATTTCCAAAAATATTCGTAGTTTTATTTTTATTTTTATTTCTCAATTTCTTCTGTATGTGATGTAAACTACTTGAAATATGAAGTTGACAAACGCAAATATAATTTTATTATGGTGGTAAGAATTAAAGCACAACATCATGTTTCAAATCTAGACCCCAACAGAAAACTTCTCTGCTATTGAATGCATTACCTTCTATTCAGTTTAAAGATAACATATTCCGTAACATATGTTGACAGAAAAGCATTATAAATATGTAACAATTTAAAAGCCTTGCAGAACAGCTGTGAAAGAGGTGAATCCGTATATGAGGGAAACTCCCGTTTGATAACGTGATTTCTAAAATAAGGCCTTGTTTTGTTCACATGAGAAGTAATTTTCTATGGGAATTTACATTTCATTGGAAAATTTTTCCCTTGTCAATTTCTTAGGAATTAGGCAAAATTGTTTGGTTGACACCATAGAAAATTAGGACATTGCTACACGTACCCACTGGATAGACAACCCACTACTAATAGAGCATTAAAATATTAATTATGTTAAATTGGATTCCATTATGGGGCATTGCTACATCTACCCACTGGGTAGACAATCCACTTCTAATAGAGCATTACAAAAATATTAAAAATTGGATTCCATTACCACAACTCTCAATAGGTCTTTATTAGTGAGTAGTCTACCCGGTAATTAGACAAAGTTTTTTCCGTATGAATGATGGTATTAGGCCCTGTTCTTTTGAACTTATTTTGGCTGAACAGGACTGAACTTATTTTATTTTTGCTGAACTGAACTTATTTTTGTTGAACTGAACTTATTTTTACTTATTTTTGCTGAACTGAACTTATTTTTGCTAAATAATAAATAATAATAATAAATAATAAATAATAATAATAATAATAAATAATAAATAATAAATAATAATAATAATAATAATAATAATAATAATAAATAATAAATAATAATAAATAATAAATAATAAATAATAAATAATAATAATAAATAATAAATAATAAATAATAAATAATAAATAATAAATAATAATAATAAATAATAAATAATAAATAATAAATAATAAATAATAAATAATAAATAATAAATAATAAATAATAAATAATAAATAATAAATAATAAATAATAAATAATAAATAATAAATAATAAATAATAAATAATAATAATAATAAATAATAAATAATAAATAATAAATAATAAATTAATAATAATAAATTAATATTAATAATAAATAATAAATAATAATAAATAATAATAACAAATAATAAATAATAATAATAATAAAAATAAATAATATAAATATTCAAATAAAAAATGAAATAAAATAAAATAAAATAATAAAAATATAGAAAAATAAAATAAAAAAATTTAAAAAATAAAAAAAATTACAAATTCATCGTTATTATAATTATAATATTAATAATAATAACAATATTAATAGTAATATTGAAAACATAAATAATAATTACAACATTAGATAAGACTGAACTTATTTTTGCTGAACTGAACTTATTTTTACTTATTTTTGCTGAACTGAACTTATTTTTGCTGAACTGAACTTATTTTTACTTATTTTTGCTGAACTGAACTTATTTTTACTTATTTTTGCTGAAAATAAGTCCAAAAAAACAGGGCCTTAGTTGGAACCCCGTAAAAAGTATTCTTACCAATTAAATCCTGACAACTCTATTAAAGCTATCTATCTCTCCACTTCTAGCCTCCTGTTCCTTCCTCTCTCTTCAATTGTCAATTCATACCTCTGATTTGTAAAAAGTACAGGCCAAGCTAGTATTTACATATGGCTTTTACTTATATTTTAATCAAAATATTGCTTAATTTTTTTTTATCTTTCTCATAAGTTTAGCATTAGTAAACATAAAGAAACATAAAACATAAATATATTAGCGATACAACAATACTATCATAAACTACTTACATTGTATTGTTTTTTTTTTATATCGACTTGAAATCTTGACATTATACACAATTAGAGAGAATATTCTAAATTCTTCTCAATGTACAACAAAAAACCGAAAAATATAATCACGTGTGATCTTGTTTGATTCGTTTCATTGAGTATTTTAGTAATATTCAATCGTCATAATTTTTTCTAATATCTAATGGAAGATATCTAAGTTAAAGAAGTGTATTGTAGAATTATATTGGTATATATGTACTATAATGCTTCAAAAACAAAAATCCTTCAAAATTTTTTTACCATACAAATGGTAGGATTTTATTGTTTGCCCCGAAGAGAAAATTTGTCAGGATATGCCACTGTCTATTAACAACTTTTGATCATTGAACGATGCCCTATAGTAAACTGTAAAAGTTGTAGAAGATAATATCAAGAATTAGTCTTGATATGATCTTCATGATCACATTACTGTATATTGGATCAAAAAGCTGGTGTTTTGCTCTGAGTAAGGATATAGATAGAGGGAGTACGCAAGTGAAAACAACGATATAACAAGTAAAGAAAGCAGAGAGAGTATTAGCATAACAGAATGGAGATAGTACGCGGGTGTAACAAGGAGTAGTGACTAGTGAGATATCATCTCAATTTTGGGACAAACCCTCAATTAGCTAGTCTCTACTCTCTATCTTTTGTAGATACCACCCCCAAGTAACCAACTAAACCAATTGTCTAGATGATACCAATGTCTGAGACTCTCAGTATCAATTACTAGAGTTGGGCAACACGATTTTGGGCTTTGGCTATGCATAAGAGCTTAATGGGCAAGATGTAATTTAGAAATTCGGCATGAACACGATAGAGCTAGCATCGTCATCATTTTTTTTAGAAAAAAATGGTGAAGTTCAGTAGGGTTTGCTCGTGAGACGAAATGTAGGCCGAGGAGGTTGTGGCCCTCTTTTGAAAATTGGCCACGAGCCCAGCACGACATGGCTTTTCCTTGAGTTGTTCCAGAATCCAGGTCGAACATGATGTGACACGAGGCTCGCTCGCCTGACACAGGTTGACCAGTGTGCAACTTTAGCTAATACAATGGTCTTATGATATCAATATAATACTTTACAACACTCATACCAGTATCACATACTCATCATATATCTAAATGTATAATCTGAAACCATATTGAACACTGCCCCTATGAATATACAGTTCACAGAAATGTTAGCCAAATCATTAACCTGAAGAATTTACAATAGATTAGAAATTTACATTCAAACTTCCAAAAAGTTTTGTCACGTTACCTTTACACATTATCAAATAAAAGATGCCTCGATCTAAAAGAAACATAGCATCAATGTTGATTTCAAGAAAAAGAGAGTAGTATGTATATGAATTAAGCTCCTCCTACATGTATGCAATCTTCAACACCTCGTATCTTCTTGACAGCATAATAAGGCTTCTGAGAGCTTAAGACAAACACATGTATACAACCACTGAGCCTTGCACTCTTGATCACCGTATTGTGCTGCTGATTCGCAAGATGTCATAAGAGTTGCTGTTAGTTGGTAGAGACGCGTCAATGCAACAAGAGGAATTGCAAATACTAGTGTGCAACTTCCTTCACTCACCATGGATTCTGACCATATGCCAAGCAAGTTACTAACCACTGAAACAAACCACTCACTTTACATGTTTAGTAGAGCCTCTGTCAGATAAACTTCCTGCAGTTGAGCACAGGTTAAATCATGGTAAATTGGGTTGAGAAAGTCCCATCGATCGAGCAACTTCTCGAGCAGCGAAATCATCAGCTTGGGCCTAATCATTGAACAAAAAAGTGAGAAATCTTTTTGTATTTACCATATCATTATAGTCAAAACTGGAATCATACGAGTGACTCCATGCCCCTGGTTAAATGAGTTCAATTTACTTCTCTTTTTTTTTTTTTTTTTGGTTTGGGGGTAGGGAGGAGACCAGCGGGTGGACTGTGGAGGATAGAAGTCAGCCAATCCCTTTTTATCCTAGATATTCTTCCATAAATATAATCAATTTAGGTGCTAGGTAGGTCATACCTGAAGGCTATGCAACAGATACATCAAGAACAGATGTACGAAAACCTGAAAATAAGATGGCCATCATGCAACTTGGAATATTGCAACATCATTCTTGGATATAAGAAATTCAACTGATCTTACTAGGTAAAATAGCAGGCCAACTCGAGCTCTAGGATGCCGCCAGAGAATCCTTGTAGCACTGACTGCACCAGTATCTAAAAACTTCGCCGCCTTTCGCAACTGCAATGTGGAGATTTAGGGAGAAATAAAAAGAAAGAAACAAGGAACTATTCATAGATACAACAAATAATATTAACCTTGGAAGAATCACACTATAATGCAGAAAGAAGAGTACCTGTACGCTAGCCCCAACCAAATGACGTTGATGTAATGGGAGAGGCCTGAAAATTTAACTTTGTATGAAGGTAGCCTCAGGTAAAAACTGAAACATATGTTCAATGAGGAAAAAGTACATGCCTCCAGCTTGTCAACTATTGTATCACGAATCTAACCCCAAATTAGTACATAACTTATTACAATGCTTCAATAACCATGGCATCAGCCTTTTCGAAATCAGCAAGCCAACCAGTCATCAAATAAGTGATTGAATGCTGACATGTGTTGAAAACCCCTCATCTTGAGGCTATTAGAAAACAACAGGTCTTAAAAAAGCTATAGATAAAGAAGAAGCCTTACCACTTATCAGTGGTGTAATGAAATGATGCAAAGGGGCAAGGGGCATTTAAGTAAGTTAGTTAAGGGTAGCTTGAGGAATAAGTTACAGACTTAGAAGGGAAGATATTCTATATATAGAATAGATTAGGGAGAAACAAAGCATGGAAAAATATTGGTAAGAGGTTTACTTTGTTTTTAGGAGAGAATCAAGCCTCTCGAAATCTTGAATATCATTACTTTAGCTGTAATTTTCAACTTATTAATCAAAACATCTTCTTCTTCCTTAGTTCTGCCAATAATAATGCTTAAGCTACGCTAATTCATAGCAAGTGGGAATGAGGCAATGACAGGATAAACACATCACTAGAAGAAACAGGAGTATTCCAAGTTCTAACTGCTAAGACCTCACCCAATTACACACCTCCTATTCGATACACGTATGAGAGAAGGAAGCATAAGAAGAATGTGGAAGCCACTATTCAGCACCCTACAGCTGGCAGCATTAGAGTGGAGGAAGCAGGAAATATTCTCTGAGTATTTCTAACTGAATTTGTTAGAGAATGATGTAGTGAGAGAAAGTGATGATAGAGAAATGGGTTGTACATAAATAGGAGCTGAGCTCAGCCTAAGGGGATCATTCAGAAAAGTATTGAGAGAAATATTACTTTGGGGAGAGTCCTCACCTCTCGAATGTGAGGGATGTAATAGTGAGATTACTCTGATCTTTGCTAAATACATCAACTATCTTGATTCTGCCTACTGTGTTGTGGTTTTCTTGTTGTGTTTGTGTGCTAGGAAAATCAGGTCTTAGCAAGTTGGTATCAGAGCGGAACATCCTGGTGGCTAAGATGGTGGCGTCAAATACCCAACGCATTGAACAGTTGGAGCAGAACATCGCTGAGTTGCAAACAACTCTGACTACTGATGTTGCAACAGCAGTGGAGAAGGCTGTAGGAGGGTTACAGCAAGCCCTAGCGGCCCAGATCGCAACTAGTCTGGAAAGTGCGACGAAGCAGTTGAGAGAAGAAGTTGCGAGGGGTCGTGAGAGAGGTGAAGAAAGATCGGAAGAAGGTCAGGGTGAGTCGAGACTCAACCGGAATGGTTCTAGGTTTGGTAACCCACACAGGGGAACCCGGATCCATGAGAGAGAAAATCAGGAGTATGAGGAGGAATTTGAAGGTTTCGAAGGAGAAGGGTACGGCGGTGGTTATCGGGGAGGAGGAAATTGGCGAGCAAAGAAACTCGATCTGCCGATTTTCTCCGGCGTTAACCCCGATGGCTGGATCATCCGGGCTGAGAGATTTTTCAAATTCTACCGGTTGAGTGCGGAGGAACAAGTGGAGGCAGCGGTGGTGTCGTTGGACGGAGATGCTTTGTTGTGGTACCAATGGGAAAACGGTCGGCGGCCGATCGTGCGGTGGTCGGAGATGAAGGCGTTGTTGCTTCGCCAATTTCGCAACACCGCGCTGGGGTCGTTGCAGGAGCAATGGTTGAGCCATGAACAAAGGGGAACGTGATAGATTACAGGAGACGCTTCATTGAGTTGTTGGCCCCCTTGAGGGAATTCTTGAAGCAATAGCCCAGGCCCAATTCATTAGTAAACTCAAGGCTGAAATAAAAAATGAATTGAGGGTAATTGGGCTTAAGACACTGGACCATGCGATGGATCTAGCAGTCCAAATTGAAGAGAAATTAAACCATGGCCCTCGTAAAAAATGGGAAAACAAAAGCCACTCATATCAGCCCCCATCTTCATATAACCTGTCCACCTACACCCCATCCACCCATTCACAAAAATCCTTTAATTCTTATCAGCCAATTCATTCTAGTTTCTCCGGTTCTTCAGTATCCTCCCCTCACTTTCAACCTACCACTTCAAACCAGACAAAATTGCCAGTAGCCAAACCATTTGGGGAGATCAAACGTTTGAGTGAAAAGGAGCTTCAATATAAGAGGGAGAAGGGCCTATGCTTCCGTTGTGATAACAAATGGTCGGTGGGTCATCGGTGTAAGAAGAAGGAGTTGAGTATTTTATTGGGTCATGAGGAAGAGGAATTCGAATATGGCTCCTTAGATGATTTAACCCAGCTTGAACAACCCACTAGCCCTCAAATTCTTGAACCAACACAACCTGAGATTTCCCTTAATTCTGTAATGGGAATTTCCAGCCCTAAAACTCTCAAAATGGAAGGTACTATTCATGGAGAACTTGTCACAGTTATGGTGGATCCAGGGGCCACTCATAATTTTATCTCTATTAGCACTGTGGCGAGGTTGAATCTTCCAGTCTCACATATTTGTTGTATTAATGGCAGTGGTTTTATCGGTTCAAAAGTGGCGACACTATTTGTTGGGGAGACGTTTTGTAATTCACTCTGATCAACAAAGTCTCAAACATTTGTTGAATCAAAGAGAGGTGGGACCGGAATATCAAAAATGGGTTGGGAAGTTGTTGGGATTTGATTTTGAGATCAAATACAAACCTGGAGCCAGGAATAGGGTGGCTGATGCCCTTTCAAGGAAGCAACCACCTACATTAGAGTGCTGCCCTCTTCTCTCTTCTCACATGTCTAGTTGGTCTGACCTCACTGGCATCATTCATCGGGACTCTCACATCCAACAATTGAAGCAGGATGTCCTTTCAGATAGCTCGCCTCTCAAAGGGTTCACGGTGGAGCACGGGCTGCTCAAATATAAGGGACGCATTGTTATCCCTAGAGCTTCTTCTCTTCCTTCTACCATCATACAAGAGTATCACTCTTCTCCCTCGGGTGGTCACTCTGGTATTTTCAAGACCTACCAACGTATTGCGGGAGAATGGTTTTGGCATGGCATGAAAAAGGACATCACTACGTTTGTACAAAGCTGCCAGGTGTGTCAACAAAATAAAACTTCCACTCTTAGCCCACCCGGATTGTTGCAACCTCTTCCCATACCCCACCTTATTTGGGAAGATTTATCAATGGACTTCGTGGAGGGCCTTCCTAAGTCTATTGGGTGGGATACCATTCTGGTTGTAGTGGACAGATTGTCTAAATACGGCCATTTCATCGGTCTTAAACACCCATTCACTGCTATGTCAGTGGCAGCATTGTTCATTAAAGAAGTGGTGAAGCTTCATGGATTTCCTACAACGATTGTCTCCGATCGAGATAAGGTTTTTATGAGTATTTTTTGGCGAGAACTCTTCAAGTTACAGGGTACACAGTTGTTGAGGAGTACAGCTTATCATCCTCAGTCTGATGGCCAGACCGAGGTTGTCAATAAGTCCCTAGAGGCTTATTTGAGGTGCTTTTGCAATGGGAAACCCAAGACTTGGGCTACTTGGTTACCCTGGGCCGAATATTGGTATAACACTTCCCTGCACTCTTCTACCAAGACCACTCCTTTCAAGGCGGTGTATGGCCGTGACCCCCCTCCGTTACTGAAATTTGAACGGGGAAGTACTGCTGTCTCTTCATTGGAAGAACAACTCTTGGACCGCGATGCTACTCTGGATGAGCTTAAGTTCCATTTGCTCACAGCTCAAAACAATATGAAGATGCAGGAAGACAAAAAGAGGCGTGAAGTGCACTTTGAGGTGGGAGCATGGGTGTACTTAAAACTACAACCTTATAGGCAGCAGTCTCTAGCCAAGCGACCCAACGACAAGCTCTCTCCTAGGTTCTATGGGCCGTTTCAGGTTGTCAAGAAGGTGGGCAAGGTGGCATATCAGTTGGGCCTTCCTCCGGAGGCAAAAATCCATCCCGTGTTTCATGTCTCTCAACTAAAACAAGTTGTGGGGCAGCCACAGGTTTCTTCCACTGTGCCCTCTCAACTTACTTCTGAACTAGTCCTGGACACTACCCCAGAGGCACTGTTAGGAGTCAGGACACACTCCCACCCTCCTCATCAGGTCACTGAAGTTCTGATACAATGGACAGGTCTACCATCATATGAAGCAACTTGGGAGGATGCCCAGCTGCTTCAGACTCGCTTCCCTGACTTCCACCTTGAGGACAAGGTGCTTAATTGGGATGGGGGTATTGCTAAGACCTCACCCAATTACACACCTCCTATTCGATACACGTATGAGAGAAGGAAGCATAAGAAGAATGTGGAAGCCACTATTCAGCACCCTACAGCTGGCAGCATTAGAGTGGAGGAAGCAGGAAATATTCTCTGAGTATTTCTAACTGAATTTGTTAGAGAATGATGTAGTGAGAGAAAGTGATGATAGAGAAATGGGTTGTACATAAATAGGAGCTGAGCTCAGCCTAAGGGGATCATTCAGAAAAGTATTGAGAGAAATATTACTTTGGGGAGAGTCCTCACCTCTCGAATGTGAGGGATGTAATAGTGAGATTACTCTGATCTTTGCTAAATACATCAACTATCTTGATTCTGCCTACTGTGTTGTGGTTTTCTTGTTGTGTTTGTGTGCTAGGAAAATCAGGTCTTAGCACTAACCAACAGAGTTTATACAAAAATACCGCGTGTTTCTCATGCCCAATATCACTTAACCCAATCCAGGCAACACTGGTTTAAGTGATAAACTGGTCAATTCATCCCTAAATCTAACTTTATTGATCTCTGAACAACAGCAACACTGATTTCAGTCACATCCACTGATGTGATGCGTCCACGCCAAATTTAAAGGCTACAAAATAGCAGGGTTGTACACTTAGCTGGTTTTTATTCCAATAGACTTCCATCAAAATTCAAACCAAATGATAGTTTGAACCCATTTACTAGAAAATCCAATCCCATAACCAAAAAGCAGAAAGAAGTTGGCTGTAAAGCATATGTTAAGACTCAAGAGACGTAACGAACTTCCATCTTCGATTATCCCTGGGGATTTGTTGAGTAGAGGAAGTTGCAAAAGTGTAATCAATTGACCAAACACCTTACCTCTTGTTACCAAAAAAAAAAAAAAAAAAACTCAAATAATAAAAAAAATCCAAGCAATACTCATCGATCACCCCCCCAAAAAAAAAAAAAAAAAAAACTAAAAGCTATTTTATTCAAGAAAACTATATACTCCATATACAACACATAGGAGGACCAGAAGCCACACCTATTCTTCTTCTTCTTCTTCTGGGTAGTTTAAAGATCAGCAACCAAAACCACATTTACAATGGGTAGAAGCTGATTGGCAACTAGGATATCTCATCAATAGATAGATCTCTTTATATGAACTCCATCTTTAACATTCAGGACGCAGCTCGTTGACCAAGCAAGAAGCAAGTCAGAGCAAAGAACAGAACATTATACCACGCACAAGGCTTTACAGATACATAAACTCACAACTCGAAAGGGCACGCAAGTGAGCAGTATTAGCAACCTGAAGAATTAGCTATCAGACTGACATGTAAACCAGTAACATATGAACTCTAGAAACACCAAACCCCAGGCAGACCCCAAGGGAGAGGAAACGAGTCCAGGCTCTCAACTCCCTCTCATCACCAAAAGTTTACATATTTTTGATCCATATCAGACTATCCACACTCCAATTTTTTTTTTAACAAAGCACCAAACACCATTTTACAGGGTTTGGTTTCATTCATAATAACAGTGTCAAGGTCAACTGCATAAATCTCTGTAAATAACAAAGTCACAGAAGAAAGCAGTGAAACAAAATAGGAATTCAGTTTACTACACACTGATAGGTGTAAGAAAAAACAGAGCAAAAGAAAAATTGTATAAATTCTTATTTTGGAATAGTGATATTACTGATTTGGCATTGTCTTTTATGAAAATATGTTTGGAGCCAACATGGTTGCATTTAGAAACCTAGCCATCAAAAAATTGCAAGTGTCTAGTGAACATAAATAATAAAACATGCATGCATACACAACTTTCATGACCACAACAAAAATCTATGCGGAAGAGAGGATGAGTGACAGGATAACAACTTGTGATAACCTGCTGAATA
The DNA here is from genome assembly GCA_947646795.1 of Beta lomatogona. Classification (NCBI taxonomy): domain Eukaryota; kingdom Viridiplantae; phylum Streptophyta; class Magnoliopsida; order Caryophyllales; family Amaranthaceae; genus Beta; species Beta lomatogona. Next base: position 403,201 of record CANSNZ010000580.1, on the reverse strand, counting down.
TGACAGAAAGATGTGGATACTAGTAAAACTAGGGAAGACATACTCAAGTTCTCTCATGTCTGTTTCTTCCTCCCAAGTCGACGATGCCCGGCGAGAAATCTTGTTTCGTTCTGCTTCAGCCTACCATAAATACCATAGTCATATGCAAAAACCACCTTCAGGTAAGGAAATGAGAAATTCCAATAATTTGTAAAAGCTGTAGAAAACAAAAGAAGCGTGACAAGATACCTGTGCTTCCTGAAGACGCTTGATCTCTTTATCCAACTGAAACTCAGCAGCAGCTTTTTCACTTGCCATCGTTTCAAGCTGTGTTTGCTTGTAGTACTGATACAAAGTAGTTAAGCAAACATGTCAATATTAATACCAAAAAGTTGCAAAACTATGTGCGTAAGATGTTAAAACTATATACCAATAGATCGGTTAGTTCACGATATCGCTTCTCAAGCTCCACATGTTCCTGAAATCATCAATCATAAATCTAAGTGCAAAAGCTCCAACTCGAAAAAATCAAAGTAGAAAAAGATATCAAAAAATATCTGACATTGATAACTAGCAAACAAGTATTAACTTGGTAAATTAAGCCCATAAACTTTAACGGAACTCCATTACTTCACTTCCACCAGAATGATGCCATATTTACTAATAACAAGAAAGATCGCCTGGTATAGGCGTATAGCAAATAAATAACCATGGGGAAATGTTACGATCTTTTGACATTGAAAATATGACAGCTGTTGCTGTAACCCAAAGTAAAACCATGATTCTTCCATCAAAGGAAAGAGGTGTAAGGTCTCCATTAAGATAGGATTGGTGTACACTTGTATTCCCTGTGTGTACACTTGTATTGATCACACAAATTCAATACGCCCTCCCTTCCATAATATAAGCTTAAAAAGTTTCCCATTCTATGTGAAGCAACAACAAGAACACATAATTTGCCCAGGCATCAATTACAATTTTCTATGTTAATCTTGAATCACGCATCCATGTTTCGAATAACCAGTAAGATAGATGAAAGAAACATGTCGAGACTCAGTTCAAGCAAAAGATTTCCTTCAGAAATAAAAGAAGGTTCTTCTTAATCATTGAAAGCATAATATGGATACACCACTAAAAACTGAAAATTTAGTGGTGGTTTTCTGCAATTTAGTGTTCCTTCCTGTCATGTTCAGTGCACAAATTTGCAGCAGGAAAATTTAACATTTAATTTATGCCTTCGACCTTTATTACGAAGATGTCCACTTCTTATGGAGTTGCAAAATTTACCACTCGACTATGGATTAATGAACTAAGGGGTTGTTTGGTTAGGGGTTCTCAAGAAAGGGAAAGGGAAACATCTCCACTGTTTCCCTATGGAAGTGTTTGGTACAAAATATTTTGGAGCCCATTCCCTACTATTGCTGAATTAAATTAACCCCTAATTGGGTCATCTTGATCCCCCCCCGGGGACTTGAATTCCCCCAAACTCCTCTACACTCTCCAGGACTCCACCACCACAATGGCACAATAGCCACCAATCTAGCCCACCACCACCAGCTTCTACCACTATCGCTAGCACCACCACCTGCAGCCAGCACCACCAGTGCCACCACCATTCAACCCACGAGTCACCCATAATTACACACACTCATCAATCACCACCACTACCACATCACCCTCCTCAACCCAAAAATCTCAACTAACGGGCTAATGCATGGTTTCTACTTTGACCTCATGTCAACATTCCTATTTGAATTCATGGTCCGATCTCACCCTTCAACTTTGAGATGTTAGTTTTAAAAAAAAGGATCTGCATTCGGGTATGAATTCCGATCTGAATTCATGGTTCGACCTCATTCTTCAACATCGTTCTTCTATGAATTCCGATCTGAATGAGCTCCCACAGTTCCACCCCCACATATGTTTTTTTATCTGAATTTTCTGGTAAATCTGATCAGAAGTTTCTAACTTCAATCACTCTCCAGTCAATTTGGAATTTTTGATCACCCCCGGCCAAAATTGATTGATTCCATGGGAGCAGGTCCCAGGCGTTGGGGGAAGGAGAGGTAAGGGCGTTAGTGGTCCAGGAGGAATTAGAACAGAAAGCCTGTGCTTCCTTGTGAACCAAACAAAAAAAACTGGTTTTCCTTCCTAGATTACTTTCCCCTTTTGTTCCCATTTCTTGATTCCTTTCACTCTCCGCTGCAAGAGTCAAACAACCCCTGAATCAAATTGACTCATCAAACTGTACGCACTTAATTTTATAGTGCAGTAGGAAAAGAGTTGTTACATTTTAAATCAAGGGTTCATCATAAACAGCCCATGTTATCATCGAGGTAAGGTTGTAGACATATGATTATCTGACCCCCTGTATCCTATAATGGGTGGAAGCCACTTTAGAAATTTGAGTAATATTAATGATATATTCATATATTGTACTTATTAGCTACGTACTAGTGGTGAAAACAATAGCTTGAGAAGCTCCTAAAGAACCGGTTATAGCACAAACTATTTTGGCTTAGGCAACTCTGTGAGAAATGCTTAAAAATGCTCAAGGTCTATTATGTAAGGTTGAAGTTAATTTGTTTTGTAAAAAATATACATTTCAGAAACAAGGGTATCTTGGCATGATCACTAGAGCTAGAGCATTGTAATATGATGCAAAGTATCATTTTCCTACTCAAGTATGGCATTTCTCGATGACAGCTCATAAGTTATAACCACTGGAAAAGTCAGAAAAGTAGCTCACCTGACGTGAATAATGCTCAGCATCCCTCTTCATGGCAGCCATTTCAACTCTCATCTTTTGTAATTCAGCCTTAGACAGATAAATAGTTCCCATAAATTGAATGAAACTCTAAACAAATTCATATCTATAGCAACGAGTGTTATAACAAGACTTCAATGAGAAAAGACACATCATACTCTTAACAGAGGTAACTCACCTCAAGAGAAGAAAGCTTGATTTCTGCATCTCTTTGACCCTGACGTGCACGTTCCACTTCCTGCTGCCACTCCTGAACCTTCATTGTTTTAGCTCAACAAAGTCAAAACGTCAGCAAGGTATTATAAGAAAGGCCATTGGATTTCTTTGGTTCTAAGTGTTTGTAGAGCATTAACATTTTTCATACATCACGCATCATGATTAAATGCCTTCAAATTTTGGACAAATCATACAATCCGGAAACTTTTAAGTTCTTTTTCTTAATTGAAATAGATAACTAAGTGTGTGAAACATAAAAAGAAGTAATAAGAAAGCACTCAAATTTGGTTATAACAAAAAAGGAAAAGCTGGAGCCAGACAGAGAAAAGGAAACATTGAAAAATGACCAGCAAGAAAAACCTGAGGTAACAAGAACTAGGTGTAAGTAAGGATGTGACTTGCATTCTATAACAACACATCTCACTATAATACTTTCCAACATGCCAGACCTTATCCTCACCAAACTGAGCATTTTAATATAACGACTAAGGGAAAAAAATAATTAGAAAGCTGTTATTTGAACTATCTCAAAAACTCTGGAAGCTAGCTTCCTAGGTGTTTGAATTTTAAAGCAATCGGTATATGATAGCACCTCTTATCTTATATATATATATATATATATATATATATATATATATATATATATATATATATATATATATATATATAAAGGAGGAACATCAAGTAGGGTTGTCATGTCATACTAAACAAAAAATTCAATAAAAATACATATATCAAAAATAGAGAGCACCACATGTGCAAAAAACTATATTACATATAAGATATAACTATTTAACCTCTGCAGCATGAGCTTCATAACTAGTACTATTAATAAGTCAAGATTATCGAACTAAGGTTTTCAAGAGGGGGGTGGGGGAACTAGTTGATAGTGCAGAGACGAGATTTCTTCTGTACAGTTTTCAAATTTACCTGAATCAATTGATTCGCGTCTTCAGGAGACTTCTTCTGCTCACGACGTAGACGACCCTCCATGTCGTGCAATTCTTGGTTTAAAGATGCACATTCAGCCTAGCAGAACATGATTGATATAAATAAACAGAAGAATAGGCTATAATTTTTTCCATGGAATTGTATGTGGCCATACCTCAAGCAATGCCACCTTTTGTTCTAAATCACCTGCCTTTGATGCTTTCTCATCTGCCATTCTCTAGTCATGCAGCATTCAGAAACATAAATCAGCATAGATTGAGCAACAAATACCACAAGCAGGTAATGCAACTCTAAACAGCAGCATGTTTAGGTATCTGTGCCGTGGGTCTCTCTGTATTGATAAGAAAAAGAAGTCCCCATCTTGGTCAACTATCACCAAACTAGGTCAGGAATTCCGTTCTTGGTATAGATCAAATTGGACCTTTGGATTGCCAAGGCGAATAGAGAAAGTGGTGAATGGCACACCCTGGGTTCATGGAAACAAGCTATATATTCTGCTTTCCATGCACAAAGTAATATCAAGATGTGAGGTAGCCACAAAATTACCCCAATAAAAGAGCCCTAACATATACTGATTCTCCCATCAAAATCTTAGTTTATTAAAGTCGCTGCGTACTGTTGTTTCTGACTATGATTAAAAAATCCAATTTCCTAATAGCGCAGGACAGTGAATGCTTAGATGATACAAGGGCTGGAATAAATACTGTATTTCTTAGAACTATTAGTGCAGCATGTTGAGTTGAAAGTTTTTATTTGCTTAGATTTAAGGCATCACAGTTCTCACAATACCTGAAGTCTCGCAAGCGCAGTAGATGCATCCATACCTCGGTGTTCCAATTCTACTTCCCTCTCCATGGCAGCCTGTTGATCCACATGAATGGCATTATGCTAACAGCCCAGGGGAGTAGGGGAAGAGATGGGAAAATCTAGAACTTACACGAGTGATGAACAGACCTTTTTGGTGGCATTATGAGCTGCACGCTCTTCTTCTGCCCGTCGTTCAGCCAATGCAAGTTCCTCCTTTAGGGCCTGATTCACGTGCATGGAGTTTTCTTTTTAAAGATAAGAGGAAATAGAAAAACCAACTCCTTCCTTAAATGTGGTATCCACGAATAAGTAGGCTAATCCACATCATGAATCCATGCTGTCAGAAAAGGAGTCTTTAGACTTCTCAACTAACTTACTTGCATCATCCGTGTCTCTGCTAGCTCCCTGTTTCTCATCAAAGTCTCCATATTTGCCTGATGAAAGTGAACCAAAGAGTCAGAAAAGCTCGAACAATCTAAACTAGTAAGAGTTGCTTCCAGCAATTATGATGCTATTAAGTTTTAGACAATGAATAACAAAATCAAATGCAGAGACTTGGTTAATATTATGCTAACATGGACAAATGCAAAGGCGAAAAGGAAAATTCTGAAGTAAAGAAAAAGAGCTACAGAACAATAAATTCTCAGCAAGATTCATTTCAAATGAACCATCAGCACTCACGTGTCCAGTCATATACAACAAAAGTGATGAGAGAGCCAGCTAAAAGACTTTCACAAGCCCTTTAACGAGACCCTTCCTCAGAATGCAGAGTTTGGAATTGGTAAAGGTAAAAGAAAAAACACCTCTGGGGGATCGTAGGAGTAGGATACTAGTGTATACATTTCAAAAGGTAAAAGAAAAAGAACCTGCAAGGACGCCATATTTCCTTCAGACAAGGCAGCCTGCTTCTTAACAGCATCAAGAGAATTAACAAGTGTCTCTATTTCAGAATTTTTTGCAGATAATGCATCAGCCATACTTGACTCAACTCTGTTTACTTCTGTTTTAGCAGCAGATAACTCCTGCTGCAGTTGCTTTATCCGACCCTCAAATGATTTACTGAGCTCCCTCTGCCGTGGGAAAGCTAGAACATATAAGCATATATTGCATGACATATTAAAACATATGTTTCATAGAAGCTTAACAAAACCTAAATCTAGTAGGCAAAAGAGAAAATTTTACTTCAGCAGTTAGAAGCTCCTCTAACTGAGCATTTTCAGACTTGTATTCCTGAAGACGGGATGAAAGTCCAGCACAAACCTGAAGAGAAATATCACAGCTTTAATAAAGAATCCAGTACGATTGCAAAAACCAGCGATATATATAGAAAGGGAAGAAACTTAAACATTTAAATCTGGTCTGTGGAGTGTCGACACGCATTTACTAGCTACTCTCTCAAAGCAACCATGTTCAGCCTGTCAAATTACCAGCTCAACATCGAACTCCCCCAAGGCATAATTTTTTGACTCTTTCAAGATTTAGCGGTGCTGGAAAGCCATGAGCTATTAGCCATTTAGCCTTTGGCTCGGGAATGCTAGTGCCTCCTCCACCAAAATGCAATCTTTGACCATAAAGGCCATTGCGACGAGGCAAGACTTAAAAACCACCTAAACTACCATTGCCATTAAGTATAGTATATTACTGATATTACTCAGTTTACCTTTGCCATATCATTGTTAATATGCGTCCTTTATGAGAATATTGCATCAATTAAACTTGTAGCAAAATGGTATGAGAATCACATTTTAATAGCTGTCATGCATGTTATACTACTACTATTATCTGCACTTATCTTTCCTGAAACTTAAATTTTTCTAAGGTAAAAAGACCAAGAAACCCATTGTGTCAAGCTCATGATCTGTTGACATGAAACATACTCCCTCCATTTTTTATTAGTTTACCCCTTTGCTTTTCAAAATCAAAGTCCATTAACTTTGACCGTATTTAAACACTAATACGAAGTATATAACACTAAACATTATCATGTCAAATCTTGTTAGATTTGTTCCAATATGTGGATTTAAGTTATCAACTTTATTATAATTTTTATTACTACACGATTGAAAATATTGACGGTCAGATGGACATCTTGGAGACTGAGAAAAAGCAAAGGGGTAAACTTATAGAAAACGAAGGGAGTAGTAGTTATAAATGAAATAACCTGGCCACACACATCAGTATATCCTTCTTCATAGCCGAAATTCTATAAAGAACTTTGGACCACAGAAATACATACATCAAACAGTAATAGGACAAGACAGAGCAACCACACATCCAATCAATGCATTAAATTATATATCTAATGTACAAATCAGAAATGTATAATTACAATTAAGACTGTTACGTGCCAATGCATTTAACAAAGTTGATGATTCTGATAGTCAACATTTGAAAGACATGTACCAACTACACTGTGCAACAAGAAACAAGAGAACTAATACCATATATTAGTGATGTGGCTTGTAAACCTTTCAAACAATGAAGTTCATTGGCATTGACGAAAGGGCTTACCCGAGCTAACCTTGCCTCTTTTGATTGACCAGTGGAATTTGTTGATTTAAGTAAACCTTGAGCCTGGATATTAGACAAAGATAAGTAGCCAGTCAATGCCAAATATGGATATGCAACTGAATTCCTCCTTGCCATGCATTAGCATTTTGATATTTGATTTTTACCTCCTCAAGTTGTTCTTGTACTTTGGTCAAAGATGTCCCTGCCTTTTCATCTTCCTGTTTCATGGGATCCGAAATAGGTGCTGATGTGGCAACAGTGTTTATCTTTTTCTTGTCCGTAGTCAGTAAAATTGGTGTACCTTCAACCATGGTTTTGGACTTCTCTTCCCCAGGTTTCACAGAGTCATCTGGATCTTTCAAACTGATACTTTGTCCAGGATCAATTGTATGATTGTTAAGGCTAAGCTCAGTGCCTGCGGCAGCAGATGGTGCAAAAGGAACTGTGTCATCACTCAGCTCCCCATTTGAAGATGAAGTGACAACATTATCACTAGTCGCAGCCTCCCCCTGCCTACCATCATGGTTGCTCACTTCATTTGACAAGGTATCAGATGAAACAGCTTCGACGTGAGAGTTATGATCAATCTTGTCTTGCATCTCAGTCATGACCTGGGCTGTTGAATTTCCACGAATTGGTCCGTCATTGTCGACTGCTGTGGTGGCCCACATCTCATCAGGTTTAGAATCTGATACTGATGGCTGTAAGCTACTTTCTTCCTGTGTGCTGTCAACTTTTTTTGCACGTTCCTCCATAGAAGCTCTCTTCTGAGAGTAGAAAGGTCCTACTTGTGAGATGCTTACAGTTATCAAAGTATCCGTCAATAAAACTAAAACCGGTATCATAAAACTAAAGTCAATAATTCAAGGAATCACCTTTGCCTTTGCCTTTGCCTTGGGCCTTTTTCCCTGAGAACCTTTCCCATTAGAAGCTGGCAAAACCAGTAGCAGCAATCATAATGGTACCAAATAAAAGCAGTGAAGTGGAGGAAAGGATGATTGATTTTCAATATTGGGTCAACAAAAACACCACCAACCATCCACAACCCTTCCTATTGCTCATGCAATGCAAGAAACTCATATTCGTTACCAGCAATGGGGGGGGTCCACTGAATATCGCTTATTCTGGTGTGTTGAGGGAATCTTCGGAGATCCAGGCACATACACCCTTACCTAATAGTCAAAGACTACTAAAAAGGTTGTTTGCCGACTATCCATATATAAAAAGTTCTTTATGAAAGGGATGTGTATTTTGCAAAGTATAAAAAACGGTTTCTTTAGAATATGATTAGAAAGGAAATTTTGAAGAACAGTTAACACTTAATTGACGATAATGATGATGATGATGGTGTTGGTGATCATGGTGTTGGTGATGATGAAGGTGATAATGGTGATGATGGTGAAGGTGATGATGATAATTGTAGTGGTAACAAAATTAATAACGCAATAGTTACAACAATAATGTTAATAGGCATATTACAACATTAGCAACAGCAACATAAACAAAGAACAAAATCCACCATAGTAAAACAGGAGCTAGAAACATGAAAAGGGGGGGGGGGAAAGAAGTTAAGCAGAGTTAGGATGAGTTACAAAGGTGATAAAGTTAAGCAATGTCTGACCTTGTAACTCATCCTAACTCTGCTTAACTTTTTCTTCTCTCACAATCCCCTGCATCTGTTTTTCTTTTTCCTCGCATATGGATGCCTTCTCAAATACTTCCTCCGTTGTTTTTATTTGCAAAGGACCAAGGAGAGGAGAGAGATAAAAAGAGAACCCCATGTGCTAGGAAAGAAAAAGAAAGAACATATTGCTAAAAATAGAAATGTTGCAAGTAATATAAAGAATTGCCAAAAGTGGGAAACGTTGCAAGTAAAAAAAACAGAGGAAGTATATGACCAAACCATCTAAATGTTTATGATCACATTTCCTAAGCCCACCCCCCCCAACCCAAACAAAAAATCTCTTACCACTTTTTTTTTTTCTGTTTTTTGATATCTTCTAGTATGGTTACGCATACAACAAAGCACCCTCATTTTCTCGATTACCTTGCACAATTGACCCCCGAACACTTATAAAGAGAGCAATGTCCTCATCAATCTCGTCATTATCTTGCACAATTGGCCCTATGTATTTAAAATACTTTAACCTCCGAATAATCTTATCCTCACTTTGATTCCTAAAACTGGTGCTATCCTTACCTTCGCCAAATTTACATTCCAAACTTTCAATATTGCTTCTAATCAGCTTGTCCCTTTAACTCTAGAATATCTTTCCAATTGACATTTGACCCCTACTTTCATCACATCCACCAAACCTCTGTCATCAACAAATTACACATAACATGGCCCTTGTATTGTCTTGGTAAAATCATCCTTAACAAACATCTAGAGAAAAGCACTTGAGTTGATCCTTGGTGCAACTCTATATTATTAGTGAAGTGTTCCATAACTCCACCCGGCGTTCTACACTAGTTGTACCTCGCTAATATATATCATTAATTATTTACTTCCTCTTATATAAGCAATAAGAATCCACTTAGCGGCTTGGTCTATGAACACATCCACCCAACCTTTCCATCTACTTAGTCATACGCCTTTACCAAGTCAATGAAACCATGTATAAGTTAGTTTGTCTATTTGTACAAAACTCCATAAAGCATCTTGGGAGACTTATGGCTTTTGTTCTCCATCAAGCAATACCAACATATAATAGGTATTGCTCGCATATGTATCACTAAACATAAAAAATGATATAAATCCAAAATTTAACTGAAGTTAAGTGTATTCTATTTTTATCTCTGTCTAAAACTTAACAAAACCCTCAAAACAAACACAACCAATAGTCCAGGCCAATGATTTATCACGATAGCTTCTGAAGGGTGCAATTCAAAATCTCGTATCACGCATATAGCCATATACAACCATGTATCGATTAAAAGACCAATCAATGTTCACTGTTAACACATTGACTACATTGAACGTTAAGCCGTAAGAGAAGCATCTATGACATACCTCATTTTCTATCGGATATTTCAAGAGATGGGTAACATGGCAAGCCTTTAAAAAGTTAAGAAAATAAAGAAATATGCTCAAAGAATCAAGATATTCAGTGCAATTCAACATTATATTCTTTGATGGCTAGTGCAATTCAATATTAATTTTTTTGATGGCTAGTAAAATTCAATATTAATATTTTTGATGGCTAGTGCAATTCAATCTTAAAGAAGGAGCATAGACATACTTCGTGTTATACTACTACTTGTCTACTTAGCAACAATCTTCTTTTTCACACCATGTCATGAAAACAAAAGGTGCCTTATCAAACTAACTACTAAACCACTATTTGCTTATTCCTTAAATAAGGGCCAGAAGAAAGGTGTTTCAAGTTCAATCTCACTTCATAAATACTGTTAAGTCAAATCTACAAAGGTGCAACTATATATGCTACAACAAAGGTGTTTCAGATCAGCTCCAATTCCAAGTCTAGTACAAAGAAAGGAGTATACACGCAATAAGCAATGTCATTTAAGCTCAGTTACTGTTTGCTTCATATTTCATTCTGGTATCTTCTCGAAAGCAATCAAAGGCACAGCTACCTAAGCCTGGTGCAGGTTTAAGTAGCAGCATCGATAATTTGAAATCAATCAATACCTGCTACGGGAAGATTGGACTGCTCATCTGAAAGCTCATTCGCAACCAGCTTTGCCCTCCGATCAACAACTTCGAACAAGCCTAGTCCGCAAACCAATAGACGTATATTTAGAGTGAAAAGGACAACAGAGACACATCCAAGAATACAAGAACTATGATTAACTTCGTCAAAAGAGGAGCAAAAACATTATGATGGCAATAAGACAGGCGCAAAAAGGAAGTTGTCAACATTCCAAGTTCAACATTAGCCCCCTTCATTAGTTGTTGAGAAAATACAAGCTTAGCTTGATAAAAGGCATCATCTCATAGATTCATACTTGAAAAAAAAAGGAAATCATTCTGATTTTTTTTAGGCAAACACCGCGCCTCTCAAAAGAAAGCAAACAAATTCTATGACTCAAAATACGAAGAATATACTTTTCATTCTCCTATACCTAAGAACTTCGAAGAAAAAAGATGTAGTGGAATGAAATCACAATATGTGGATCCAGAGTGAGCAGAGAATGGAGGTTGTTCCTTACTCTGGAATATAGATGCAGCATATAGAAGTTTAAAAAGGCATTCATCCATAGGATGCACTTCATGCATATGCGTCACTCAGTAATACTTCATAGGTATGAACAGCCAGAATAGAACATGACGAAACTTAAATCCAGTAAACTATTCTCGTATGGTCAAAACAGGGTATAGACAGCCCAGAAATATGAAAAAAAAAATCCTATTTGGCGGAATGCACTCAAACTTTTAAACCACACGGCACAAATTTGAGGCTTCACTGTGTCAGAAAACAAAACCTGAATCTTCAAGCATAGTCCCCTAATAAAAGTCATAAGAGTACTAAAATTGGATAATCTTGTTCTTAGCCACTAAAAAGTACGAACACACACTGCCCTTTCCAGAAAGACGCCTAAGCATGGATAAATCACCCAACACAGCTAGTTAACCTTAAAAGATGGCAGCACTAATAACTTTAACTGAACAACATAAAATTGGACAGTATTAACTAATACATGCTCATATATTCGATCACACATCTCTCAGGACTCCGATGCACATTTCATTTCTACTTACATCAACCATACTCACCGAGTCCCCTACTACTCCTAATTCAACACTGGACACCCAAACACAATGTAAGACTCCTGACAATCTATAACACGCAGATATTTACTTGATATTCCCAAAATGACGCCCACGTAAAAGTACTTATCCCTCATATCTCAGCAACAAGATCACTCACCCACCTCAAAATTGACAACCTCTCCATTAGTGTACATGGCATACCCTAACCTTACCCCGCCCACACGAAAAGAGGGCTATTCAGACCAAAATGTAGCCCTAATACAATGTTAATGTTCCTGCAATACAATCTCCCTCACTCCACCCTGCTTAACACACTTAATACATTTGCTGTACAAACCCCAAATCCTCAATTACTTCAACACAAGTCAATTAACTAAAATCAACCCATTAAACTAAAATTAACAACAACAACAACAAATTTCCCAACCATCTTAATTTATCTTTTGGGGGGGAAAGAATAGTGTCGGTGCTAGAAAAGATACAATTGTTCAACGCAGATAGATCCAAATATGAAATTATAAAATTGACCCACAAAATTATATCAACAATTACAGAATTTGAAAGAAAAAATCATCAAAATTGTAAACCCAAAACAAATAAAATCCTGAAAAATCAAAAACAGGAGAGAGACAGAAAGACCTTCAGCACGTTTGAGCCAGGAATCCATTGAAATAGAGCAGTGTCCTCGCTGTTAGACGAAATCAAGCGATCAAGTGATGTAAAATTGGGGTTAAAGTTGTGATTTTGTAAGGAAATTATTTGTTTTCGATCAAATTGAATTGTGGGTTTGATTAACAGATTATTGCTAAAAACGATAAATTTTAAGAATATTAGTAGAAAGATGTCAAAGATCGTATTTTTTAACAGTTTTCAGCTTTTGGGCTGCGCACAAAACAAGCAGACGTTAGTTAAAATGTGATTTTCACTTATCAGTTTCACCTAAAATTGAAAAAAGAAACATTGAGAAGGTGGTTGAAGAGTGGGTTTGGGCTTATAGGGTGGGAGGAGTTGGGCTGAGATGAGATGAGATGAGATGTAGGCAACGTTTTTGTTTAGGTTTGTAACTTGGTAAGGAGAAATGAAGATGGCAATGGGTCGGACTTAGAGGGTTCTGTTTGAAATAGGGTTGTGTCGAGCCTGGCTTGAATGTGCTAAAATCATGTGTTCGTCCTAGCACGAGCCTGTTGGGTGGGGCTTATGGGTCGGTCTGGTTGCTTTGTGCTTTTAATCGATTTAAAATGACATTGTTCCGTGTTTTTTTTTTTCTAATGTTTATGAATTAATAAATATACATACAAGTAAGATCGATTTTGTTATAGCTTTGAATCCATCATCTAAAATATTTTAAAGCATAGAATAGATGAACATGTCTTGCAAGCTGGCATGCGGGCTTGGTTTGGCCTGGCCCGTGTGTTATGGGACGAGCCAAGCCCGTATTAGAAGGAAAACGACATGTCCAACACGAAAAAGCGGGCTTGGTGGACGAGCTGGCGACCCTACTGAGTGCATCTTTAAGGAGAAGTAACGACAGGTTCTCTGCTGGCAATATTTCGCACATGCTCATTCCTTCAGCCAACATGTCAGTAACCAGATTCTCATAAATATGAAGTTGCTCCATTAAGGGCTCTTCATCCATGATCTTTAACTCTAACCACTTTCCATTAACATACTTCTTCTTCCCAGCATCATCAATTCCATAAACCACTGGATTTCTCCATAATCTCCCATATAGACAGCTTACAAAAAGATCTAAAGGAAGGTTATCCATCCAAAAAGATGACTTCTAATTGTTTTCTTATCTTTGTTGTGCTTGGTGATGTTTGTTAACATAATTGAGTACATAACCAATCTAAGTGTTGGAACTCGAAATCGCTTCTAAATTGTCAGCGAAATAATACATTGTCAAGGCAGAAATATATTGCGGGACAAATACTTCATAATTCATGCCACAAACCTTTTTTTTTAGAGGATTCATGCCACGGTCTAGATATGAACAAAACCAGCTGATTGGGACTTACGAGAAACTCACTTCCACCCAAATCTATAGGGAAGTCCTTCAAACAACCAGGGGTGTTCAATTTGGATATCCAACTCCACTCGAAAATTTCAGGTTGGGAAAAATGCTATCCGAAAAATCAGATATCCGAAAACTAAAAAAAATGAAATTTTCAAAGGTTAAGTTTATAAAATAAGTTTCGAATCGGATCATCGGATATTTCGGATATCTAGCTAGATATGGCCTTGTAAACGGATATTTTCGGATATCCGAAAATATCTGGAAAGATTCTCATGTTCCGGATATCCGAAAATGAAAATTTCCGACCTGTACCTTGTCCCAAAATGTTTGGATATCCGATCTGAAATATCCGAAATCTAAAAAATCGGATTGGATATCCGAAAAATCGGATCGGATCGACCGGATCACAGATCAGATCGACCGGATCGGATATTTATGAACACCCCTATGAACAACATATAATACCACTTCATATATAAACCAAGTAAAATTCTTTTAATCTTTCCATGTAGAACTATTTCATTTTACATAATACTCAGTTTACAAAACCAAAATTTAACTTCCATTTCCTTATTGAGTTGCAAATATAATATAAACAAATTAACATCTCTTGCCAACCTTTTATATTACATATTTTGTGTATTATATTCTCAAAATGATTTGAACGGACACGAAATAAAAAAGAAATCAAATATTTTCCTGAGTTGCTAATCAAGTCCACGTAAGAAAAATTGATTCTTATATGAAGCTCCATGAATACCATGATCTACAAATTCAGGACGAAATTTTAATATCTTCTTGATGATGCATTGTGAATTATGATCCATACAAGCTAACTAAAAGTCTACTAATCAATTCCACTATAGCTAATAAATAGCTGGGTCGACCACTTTCATTTGGACTTCAATGTTCACATTGAGCACGAAAACAAAAACACATATACTGCCAATATATTGCCATACTGGTGGTAATAACAACTACAATGGTTCTTTTTATTCTATATAACCTGAAAAGATGTGGAGGGATTGAGCATACCCAGGTGAATCGCGAAACGGATTCTATAGACAACATAAATCAGGCAAAAATCTATTCTAGTTAGTGAGTGATTAGCAAATTATTGGGGAACATTATTTAATTCCAATTTCTAGAACTCTTCAACTTATTTTTCGTTGAACTCAATTTATCTTTATTAAATAACTTATATTTGCTTAACTTAACTCTTTTTTATTTTAACTTGACTTATTTTTGCTTAATTTATTTATGCTGAATTTAACTTAATTCTACGAAATTTAACTTACTTTTGTTTAACAGGTTAATTGCTAATTGACCACTTAAACATATTTTTTGTTGGACTTAACTCATTTTTATTGAGTTTAATTTATTTTCACTAAACTTTGTATGGGAGTCACCAACAATCACCCGACATGGTCTGCCTTGTCGGTATACCAACATGCTAAGCAATAAAGGTGAAAACATATTAAGCCGCCAAGGTCCTGACATGGCGATACTAGGTCCTTGATACGACATGTAAAACCCCTTGGCATGATGGCCGCCATGTTCAGTAATAGATCGACTGTTGTCGTAGCACAACAACACCTTGGCATGACGGCCGACAACACCTTGACATGATGGCCGCCATGTTCAGTGATAGATGTCGACGATCATAAAAGATATGTAGACCAATCTAATAAGCATGTCATAGTTGGTGCCGACAAGTAAGACCTTGTCGGCATAGGCACGTGGATACGCATATATCGTACATGTGTACAGACGAGATCGTACAACAAGAAACCAACCTACATTGGCTATAAATAGACCCCCTACATTGTTCTCAAGGTACTCACTTTCTTACCCTTTTTACCTTGCCTGCACTTTATCTTGTCGACCTTGTCTGACTTAGGCATCAGAGTGGGTTTCCCCGGCAACCCCCCGAGGGCAGCCATCTTTGTTACTTGTGCAGGCACTCGCCAACTATTTGACCGCCAACTCCAGTAGACGCCAAGTCTTACCATCCCTTTGAAGGTCGTCAACTCTTGACGTCCGTGTTTCAATCCTGAAACAAACTTAACTTATTTTTTATTTTCGCTTTTGGACAAAGCGAGAGTGTGAAGAGGAGAAAAAGGTTAAAAGGGAGGGAAATGAGTGAGAAGTGAAAAGAACTGGTATTAAAGAAAGCGCATTACATATTGAGTATGTTTGGTTCACTTTTTTTGGGCTCTAAGAAACATAATCAATTACACCGATTTCCTTTCTTCTTATTTGGTTCAGCCCCCCATTACCATTACTTGGTGGTAATAGACTCCCCCCAATATGTTTCCTTCCGGCCTCCCCCTCAATTAACAAAATCCATTATTTGGTGGTAATGGTTCTGGTCTTTCTATTTTCATTACATGGCTTGAACCAAACACCTAATAAGCCATTATTGTAGTTATCATCCCCCTCTATTTGTTTCTATTCCCTTTTCAATTTCCATTCCGTATTTTGAACCAAATGGCTCCTTAGGCTAAAACGCACTAGCCTTATAGCGCACGGCAATATTTAACTCACTTTTTTAATTCAAAGTTTCACCAAAAATTATTAAAAACTTCAACTACATTAGTTATGGAATAAACTCTTAGGAGATACTATAGTCTATTTTTGTTAATTGGAATAATTAAACTCTTAGGCAATATGTACTGACTTTTGTACGTCCCAGAAACCAAAAATACAAACAAAAAGCAAAAATAGAAATAAAAATTAAGATGGTGCTATCTTACTGTAATTCCTCAATTGACAATAGTAGTAAGCTTTTTTATTCTTAAAGCAAAAACTTACATGGAAAGTGTATCCAACTTCCTCGTGCTTTCCCCGCTTATGCATGGCATGGCAGATCATCTTTTCTTTTTTCTGTCTCCTCACAAATCACAATAATTTACATGCGCTTTAAAAATAACGACGTAGAGGCGCTAGAGGCCATGAAAACAATTTTTAAAAAGCCCCTAAATATGCCCAAAATCAGAAATTGACAAGAACATGAAAGGCTAATACATCCAAATTCACCAGCTCAATCACTAACTAACTTCTAAAGGTATTA
Source organism: Beta lomatogona (assembly GCA_947646795.1). Lineage (NCBI taxonomy): Eukaryota > Viridiplantae > Streptophyta > Magnoliopsida > Caryophyllales > Amaranthaceae > Beta > Beta lomatogona. The sequence continues at coordinate 386,145 of CANSNZ010000580.1, read as the reverse complement.
ACATTGAGAAATGATAAAGCAATATCGGATATTGGTTTCATAATCCAATATCCAAGATAAAAGTGTCATTTAATTAAATAAAAAAGTGAAAAGCTGAGCAAAAGTACTTTTTTCCTCTGAAAAAACTTGTATCCCACTTTCAGTATTTTGTAACTAAATTCCGAATTTTATAAAAATTTAGAAAGACCACTTTTCTTTTTTAAAAATTTGACAAAAAGCTACATCTAAATCACACCAGGCCAACAAGGGTTATTTTGTAAGTAACAAGTGTCTCAAACACATAAATATGGGTTGGTTTATCAATAACAAGTGTTTTAAACACACAAACATGGGTTTTTATAAATATCAAGTTGTACTTTTTAGGGGGAAAAGCTGGCGAAAACACGCAAATCGAGACAACTTTTACTTTTTATCAGAAATCAGTCTTACTTTTTGACAAAAAGTTACATTTAATTCACACCAACATGGATTGTATACACAATTTAGGATGCTCAGATCTGACTCCAAAACGAGCAAATTGCCCTGCATAGGCCACCAAAAATTTGTATACACAAATTTCGAGTCAAAAATAAATAAGACAGGAAACAAAGTAACAAATAAATTTTATTTCAATAAATGTATTGAGTACAATCTCTATAGACAGTTTATAATAAAAATAAAAATAAACTAAATAGACAGTTTATAATAAAAATAAAAATAAACTAAGTCCTCTAATTCTGTTCCGCAGTTGGAGAGTGACACGTGTTGATGTCAACCTGGATTTGAGTGTTGATGGGCGTTTTGTCAACGTCAACCTGAGTTTGAGTGTGGGATGACGTTTTGTCAACGTCAACCTGAGTTTGAGTTTTGTTTGAGTGTATTCGGATAAGGGCTGACAAAGTTTGAATATCAATCGAATATGTTTGAGTGTATCTGAACAGTCGGCACGGATTTGATGTGCTTGTTGACTATTTGCAGAGAGAATCCAAGAGAATTTTATGAGTTCTTGAGAATAATGATTTTTTGATCCCCTCAACTAAAGGAGGTGAGGTCTATTTATAGGAATGGAGATCCCTTCATGGGCTTGGTAGTTTATGGGTTTGGACCTGTTTATGACTTGGAAGTCTTTTTTATCTTTGTCATTTGACCATCTTATTTGGACTACTAATATGGGCTAGCCCAAATATTTAGAACCCAAATTATATTTAATTTGGATATCTTATTTGAGTGGGCTTAATTAATTAACTTGGGCTAGTTTTATTTATTTTAGCTCAATAATAATTCACTTATTTATATATAGAACACCAATAAAATTTCAGTGTCTACAATGTCATCGACTGCAGTTTCTAATAATATTCATATTTTGCTGAGGAGTTTTTATACCAATTCAACCTAGCAAAAAAGTTGCATGTTATATGCCAATCTAGCTAATTAACATAACTCACTACGATGTCAAAAGTGAAATGTAATATTATTACATTTACAAAGTTTAATTTTATAGCTCATCAGCTTAAGTCTAACCAAACCGAAAAGGCCGGGATTTAGATACCATTTTTTTTGGGGTTATAGGCACTATATTTTGTTGAAATGTATTTTTTTTCATCTATTTAACCTTAGATCCGAAAATTTCAAATAGTATGAAACCATTTTAGGGAGCTAGTTTCGGCATAAATTCTAGATCGAAAATGAAGCTCGTCCTGACCCTTTGGCCCAAATTATTTGTTTTTAAAGCATGGCTCAGTTATTGGTCACCTAAATGATCACCTATTATAATGCTATCAAATTTTGGATATTTGGTGTTTTCTGAGGCCGTCTCTCCTTATGATATTTGGAGATTTTTCATGCAATAGTTACAGCATGTGACAATATAACCATATCACAACCTAGAAGATAGGGAAATTTTGGGAGAGTCTTGATTATTTTGATTGGTTAGTTAAGAAGGGTTTAGTTGTATCACGTTGAATTTACAAAAGCTGTAAAAGATATTTAAAAGTGAAAGCTATCACTTTATAATTGGAATTCTCTTTTGAAGGCTTTTCTCTCCATTCTAAATTAGGTTAATGATAATACAAGGTTTCCCCACCTTCATCCATCTTTTTTCCTTTTCTTTAGGGGTGGGGGAGATATTTGTCACCCCAATACTCACCCATAACACCTAACTTTATTTGCTCCTTTGATTGTTAGATATTGCAGAAAAAAGAAAGAGCAAACTCCACCAAATTCATCTTTATTCTTAACCTTGCAACTATGCAATTTAAAAGAAAGAAAAAGTAAAGGTTTTATTTACCCCACCCAACAAATAAAAACTTTAGAAAAAAACAAAAAAAAAAGGCAGCTATGGCCAAAAATAAAGTACATGTCAATTTTTCCATGTCCCTTGTCCCTTCATATTTCTTAACAAGAATAGCAACCAACCACCCCCTTTCCAAATCACCCACCTCAAATTAATTAATATATCACATTATTGCAACAACATACTCCCTCCGCTTTTTTTTATTTGTTACATTTGTTTCCTTGGGAATGAAGCCACTACTTTAACCAATTATTTTGATTATTTTATAAGTAAAAATATAGTCATGTGTGATCTTGTTAGATTCGTCTCGACGTGTAGATTCATAATATCAAATTTTTATAATTTTTACTTAAGCGAAATAAGAGATATTAAGAGTTAAATAATGCTTTGAAAACCGTGCAAGTCAAATGTAGCAAATAAAAAAAAGCAGAGGGAGTATATTGGATTATAGTAGATCTCAGGATCTTTTAGTTTCCTTCCTTTTTTTACCCTTTACAAAATCCAATATATCATATGATGACATAATCTTCAATGAATCATCACTATGATTCCAACCTTAATCATCACATAATGGATCAAAATTGATAAGACATCAACGAGAAGATTTATGATAAGGTGATTCCACAGATTTTTGCATCATCAAATTCTTATAAAACTTTTTAATAAACTCATCAGCCGCCTTATTAACCTTAACGTCCTCCTCCTCCTCTTCCTTATTCCCTTTCCCATCTTTTAAAGGAAAAGGAGAATCCGTTATCCTTAACTGTCTAACCGTGGGACTTTTCCCATATCCAAACCCGGGCAAGGAATATTGTCCTTGCCCGCTCATTCCCATTCCCAACGGGGAGGCCGCTGTAGGCCCCTCGTTAGCATTAAGCATCTCGAGGACCTGTTGGACCGCGGCCACAGTAGTAGGGTCCTCGAGGTGATAGTTGTGACGGGCCCGAGAGTTGTGCTTGGGCTTAGCCCGTTTGTGGTGGGCCATCATGACTTGAAATGGGCCCAACTCTGGGCTGTTACTACAACTAAACTCATACTCCTTAGGAGAAATGAAGTGGTTGTTAGAGTTGTTGGGCCTACAAATGAGGGAGTTGTGGTGGATAATAAGCCCATTTATGGCTTTACCAGCTAACTCATTACCTCTTTTAAAGATCAAGTTAAGGTCCATGATTAACTTGCTCTTACAAATGCCTTTCTTTACCATCATTAACATTATGCGGAAAATACTCCATACTTTTTTGGCTATTATTTGGCTATTATTTGATTCTATTGCCATGAATATGATTTTAAGTAGAGAATAAGAAAGAGTTTTGTTTTTTGTTTGTGTTTGGGAGAAGAAGAGAAAAGAAAAGAAAAGAAAAGAGAGAAAGAGAGGAGTGTATCTTTTGGGTTGATTATGGAACGAAATGAGGGAAGAGGTTAGAGGGTTTATAAAGGAGGAGGAGAGGAGCCAAAGCCAACCACAAAGAAAATGATTGTGTTTGCATAATAAGTATAGAACAAAGAAATGATTTAATACTTATGTTATAGAAACATGACATATCTGTCAACGACTAAGAAAAGTTGGTGTGACTCCCCGAGGGTTGTGGGACTGTGTTTCATTCACCATATACTAGGCCTTATTTTATTTTATTTTTTTAAAAAAAAATTAATTATAATAATTCAACTTTTGGCCGCTCCACTGAAGTTAATCTCACCCATTGATTTTTTTTTTTAAATCCCAACTTCCGGGGTTAGATTTTCATTTTCAAATTAATGCGAACTTTCTTTTAGAAATAATTGCACCATTAGGATAGTGTTTATTATTCACATCTTATATTTTGAGTGTTTTTGGTGATTTATATTTTAGAAAAAATATAGTCATATGGGATCTTGTTACATTTGTCTTAGTGTATATATTTTTAATATAAACTTTTTACACCTTTGACTTATTAATATTTAAAGATATTAAAGATCGAAACCATGCATAGACAAGCGCAAAAATATGAAATGGTGCAACTATTTCTAAACAGATGAAATGGTGTAAGCGGACTACGAAAAGTCCAGATTCCAATCCAGTCCAGTCCAAACTTGTCGGATTGGACTGGACGAAGTTTTTTTGGACTGGACTCGGACTCAAATTTTCGTATCCAAATATTTTTGGACTGGATTTGGACTCACCCCTTTGGAGTCCAATAAGTCCAGTCTAGTCCAGTCCAAAAATATTTTTATATATAATATTTATATATATAATGTATATATATTTAATATTTATATATATGATATAAAAGATGTATGTGACTTATTTTATGGAATGAATATAATGAGCTTAATTTTCCAAATTCAATTATGAGAAAACGTTGTGAACCATTGAATTTAAATCGGTGGAAAAAAATAATATAATAATCGGATTGGACTGGACTGGATTTGGACTCAAGAAAAAATTATCGGACTGGACTGGAATGGACTCAAAAAATATTTGGATCGGACTTGGACTCAATTTCTCGAGTCCAAAAAACTTTGGACTGGATTTGGATTTGGCAAAGTCCAATCCAATCTAATGCACTTACACCACTATATACTAGCTTTTTATGCACGCTATGCGTGCGGCGACATTTTGGAAATAAGTATTACTTAGTAGTAATACAAACCAAAAACGAAAGTTCGTATCTTAGTTCACCTCCATTTTGTGAATAAGAAATATTGAAATACTTACAATAATATTCAAAAACACGTTAATAATAAGTATAAGTAATGAAATTGCATCTCTAACTAATATTTTTTGTCAAAGTTCTAAACAACCCTATGAACCATGACAAAAAGAGGCAGAGATAATGCAATCTCTTTTCTCTTTCTTCAATTCTTAGCTACTCCCCCGATTCCCAAACCCATCTCTCTCAATTTCACGCAAATCTTTTTTCCTCTCTATTTAACTGAAACAATGCAGTCCTCACTTTTTCTCTGCTTTTCATCATATTCCTCAATTTCCCCCAAATTAAACCACACACTCGATTTCTCTGCATTCTTAGCTAAACCTCTCAATCTCAATCTCCGCTTATGTGGACTTCGAAGAGAGCACTGAGTTTCTCAGTGAGTTCTCGCCGAGTTCACTCTCTTAAGACCTTCGATTATGATCTCGTCATCATTCGAGCTGGCTTTGGCGGTCATGGCGCTGCTCTTCGTGCCATCGATAAGGTATTTTTGAATATTGAGTTGATGGGCTTAAATTCGATTATGGGCACAAATTTTTGATTTTAATATATGGGTTGAAGTATTATTTTCTCAATTTTTTTTATACATGGAAACAAAAACAATTCGTGTTGAAGTATTTTGTCTCAATTATTTTTTAATATTTGGGCACAAACATGAAGTTATTTTTTTGACAAAATTTGATTATTTTTCCGACCATTTCTAATGTAATTTAAATTTGAATTTCAACTACATTTGAATGAAATTTTAAATAAACTGTAATTTGAGTTTATCTTTTTTTACAAAAAATCTAACAGAGCACATATTCGTAAGATTTAGTGTAATTTGAGTTTAAATTTACTCGAACATGTTACATATTCTTAAGATTTACTGAACATAGCACATTACACATACTTTTATTTTCAATAACGAATTGTGTACCTGATTAACAGTAAAGTATCCGCAAATTTGAGAATGTCGTATTTGAAAATGCTGTGAAGCTCCAATCTATGAAGCAAACTGGAATTTTTTTGGTTTGAAGTTTGTGTTTGTAATTGAGTTTGTGTTGTGGAAATATTTATTTGAGTTTGAATTTGAGTTGTATCTGTAATGAGAATGTCGTAATTTTTTTTTTTTTATTTTTTTTTTTTTTTGTAAGATGAAGGGGACTCACTTGAGGGAGATAAGAGGAAATCCTCAAATGAGTCCCATAAGGTTTGATCCCTATACCTCATGGAAGTGATGCCACTACTCTACCACCTCAACCTCAATTTTTTTTTTTGTTATTGTATGTGGTATTAATGTGCGGTAAGTTCTTGATTATGAATCCTTTATTTTGATTGAATCTTTTTTATTGGCAAGTTTATGTGATTGAGCATTATATGAGTTGATTGACTTTAATAGAGATTTGATTGATTTTTTTTTTGGCAAGTTTATGTATGGAATTGGATTTGATTAATTGCTTGGAATGTAATATTTTATGTTGTGGAGGGCAATTAAGTGAATTCATAGGGGGACACCATTGCTCCCCCCTTGGCTTATATAATACTAGCACTATATGCACGCGATGCGTGCGATAGTATATTAATATTAATATTAACATAAAAAAGTGTTAAAAAGCTAACTTAAGAGTGTAATATTTCTGGTGAATATTGATGAGCGTTATGATTTTTTATTTGCATTGCTCTAGTCTAAAGAGTAATGTTTTCCATAAACGACTGTGCCGAGGTAGAATGTGTTATCTTGTATTTGGTTGATAATTCAACAACTCTCCTTTTAAATAATGATCTAGGTTATGTTTTTTATTTATTTAAAAATATATATTTTATAGGCGTATTTTATGAGTAAGTAGTTCAATTTAATTTCACTGGATGATTGAGGTTTTTAGGCATACTATGGTGAGTAGTGCTTCAATAAAAAAAGAAATTGTAAATTGATATTATCTAATGATGTAGGTTTATCTCTTTAATTATTTATTATCTCAACTGATTGTCATCCCCAAAAAATAAAAAAAGAATATTCTCTAAGTTTCTTAATTCTTTTATGGTTTGTTTATGCATGTTATTGCAACTGAGAGTTTATATAGTAAAAATCTTTGTAAATCTTTGCTTTTATAATTGTTTGAAAATTGATTTAGTCATCAGTTTATAATTTCAATTGTGAGATTCCTCTTTTTACACATTTTTAAATATTTCTTTTTGGTAATGTAGAATTTTCCTTATTACCCATATTTGTAAATGGAGAAAGAATTAAGAAAATCCTTTTGTTTATTTTTTTTGTGAAATTAAGGATATATAAGTCTTTTCAAGAGGGGACACCATAGCTCCCCCCCTGGCTTATATAATAGAGATATATATATAAGTGAGTTCATATATATATATATATATATATATATATATATATATATATATATATATATTATGACTTATAATAAATACACATGTACGTTCTGACAATACTTACAACAAGACCTGCATAAACCTTTATAGATTTTGAAGAATGAATCTCCTTATTTATTGTCTTTTTTTTTATAAGTAAGAATTTTGATTTTATTGTCAATAAATGAAGATGAAAAGTAAATGAAATAATTAGAACAAAAGATAAAATAGTTAGAATGGCTATCAAAATCTTAAATAAAAATAATGAAGATCAAGTCACCAAGATAGCATTTTATTAAGGAAAATTTTCAAAAAACTACCTTTTATAACAAATATTTTTCAAAAAACTACTTTTTAAAAATTAATTTTCAAAAAACTACCTTATACAACACATTTTTTTCAAAATACTACCAATTGACCGCTAAATGAGGGTTTAACCACCTGTGACGGGTTCATTGCTACTTATTGCTTTGATCTCACAGCCCAGGCACCGTTGACAACCCACATAGGGTGCCAAACTACCCCTCATTTCATTTTCTTCTTAACGACCATTCCCTTCCGCTAGCTTATTTCTCCTCCATTTTTTATCTTCTCTTTTTTATTTGTTGCCCCACTGACAACAACACCTAGGGCCGCTGTTATTTAAGAGTCAACGTCAACAAAAAAAGTCAAATGATAGTATATTGAAAACATTATGTTACATACGGTAGTTTTTTGAAAGAAAATTTTTATAAGGTAGTTTTTTGAAAAAATTATGTTATAAAAAGTAGTGTTTTGAAAATTTCCCTTTTATTAACGCATATCACAAAATGTTGGTCAAGAGAACAAAACCTTTTACATACTTCAGGGCACGAAGAATATAAATTTTTCCTATTGTCAACATTGTCAGTTGGATAAGATCATAAAATGACTGAAATTAATAGGTTGTCGCCACTATTAGAGTCTACGTCTAAAGTAAAATTTTTCTTCTCTATTTATTTGGATAAGATCATAAGATCATTAATGATTTTTCGCTTTGCATGGAAACTTAATTAGCTTTGTTTCACTATGATCTACATGAGCTATATTGCATAACTCAGTTACAAGTTTAGATATGCCAAAATAAATTAACTATAACACACATCAAATATAGTAAAATCAAGGTATACATTGTTTATGGGGAAATATTTCATTGAAGCCCTGGAGTAAATACAAATGTACTCCATAAATCCTCGAACAACTAAATTTGACAAAAATTTGCTTCGTATGTCATCGCACAGCAACATGGGGACATACCTTGGAATACCAATTGATATACAAGAGAATAGAGTGAGTCACTTTATCCCTTTATTATATCTTGTGTCCTGAAGAATTGCTCAATGGCAACAGCGCACTTTATCTCAATCGGTGAAGCTTATCATCATCAATTATATTCTGGTGGCTTCTATTATCACTATTTATCGGTATTTCATATACCTCTTTCTATCACGCACAAAATGGAAGGTATGATGAGTAGGTTTTTCTGGGGAAATTCGACCTCCAAGGGTGTACACTGGCATGCTCAAGGTCTTTTACAACTTCCAAAGGGTCTAGGAGGCCTTGGTATTCGCAACATTGAACTTTTTAATACATCTCTGCTAATGAAACAAGTTAGACGAATGCAAGAAAATCCACAGTTACTTATTTCAAGAGTCTTCAATGATACAAGACATCGTCATTTCCAACTCCATGTTCGCCATAACCGTATTTCTTGGGGTACACGTAGTCTTCATCATGCAGAATTCTTTTGCAGAAAGGGTATGCGTGGAAGGTGGGTAATGGTCAATCCATTATAGCTTCGAGGCATAAATGGGTAAATGGTATCACTCATATCTTAAGAGATAATGTCTCCTTAGCAGAAGCTGCAAGATTAAAAGTTGCGGATTTTTTGGTTCAGGATAGACAGGTTTGGCACATTCACCAACTCTGCATATATTTCATTCCGTCTAGCGCAAGGATGATTCGAACGATGGGACTTCCCTCAAATTCCAACGTTCCTGACAGGCAATATTGGCCTCTTACAAGATCGGGGGACTTTTCTACTAAATCAGGTTACTTCTTTCTCACAACTCTTCAGCAAAATGATATCTCGAGCATGAACGCTTCGATGACTGCGGCTTTCTTTCGCGTCATTTGGGGTCTGAACATCATGCCAAAATGGAAACTCTTCCTATGGAAGTTGTGGCACAATGCTCTTGCCACAAAGTATAATCTGTGCAGGCGCAACATCGGTGATAGTGCTTCTTGTCCGATTTGTCTACATACTGAGGAAACTTTATTGCATCTGTTTTTGTTCTGTCCCTTAACAGAGGAGGTTTGGCATAATGCGACCATGACTCTGAACGCTCCTTTGAATCCACACTACAACTTTAGGACATGGCTTAGGGACAAAATTTTATTTTCCAGAAAAGAGGATGGCTATCAAGGTATTCGACTTCCCGAATTTGTGGGCATTCTTTTGGGTATTTGGACAACGCGAAATGCACAGGTTTTCCGTCAACAACGTGCAACCATGGAATTGTTTCAAGCCAATCTGGTAGTCGGGATGGCGGCTCATGAGACGTTTTCCTCTACTATTATTCCAAACATTAACAACCACTTTGGCCCTCATACCCCACCGGGTTTTAATATTACTATGATGGGGAGAATCCCCATCTACACCCCTGAGATCATCATCCAATCAGATGGCTCCTGAGACAAACATATAGGGCGCGGGTGAACTGCTTGGGTTGCTATAGCGCCAAATGGGGGAATTCGAGATAAGGGGGGCACCAATCTATGGGCTACGTCTGCTCTTGCTACTGAAGCTACAACTTGTCTTCAAGGAATCCAATGGGCACATAGGGAAGGTATTAACAATGTGACGGTTCACACGGATGCTACAAATCTAATTCGCCTCTTAAACTTGAAAGGTTCAGGTGACATCTCAATTCAACATACGCTTGACGACATTAAGGAAACATCTCGGAGCTTCAATGGATGCAACATTATTAAGGTGCATAGGAGGCATGTTCAGAAAGCTCATGATCTTGCTACTTCTATCCGTCTAGCTTACCCCTTTATTTTAGTTATTTGATTTCTGTAAATTTTCGCGATGTAAAAAAAAAAAAAAAAAAAAAAATCCTCGAACAACATCATATCATAATTTGAGGTTCATGCTAACCACATCAAGTTATGGTCCCACACTCCCACCATTCATGGCGAGACTGAATACGCGCAAGTTGTGCCTTGAGCCAGCATAAGAAGAGTTAAACATGATTGTATATGATCAAATATGCATATTTTGAGTGGTCTAACACTTATCGTTCTATGATTTATGATTGGACAACTTGATTCTGTTCAAGCATCTTTGCCTTTGATTTTAATAATGGCAAAATTTCAAAATTATGTCTTTTCTTTCTACCAATATGTACTGTTTGTGTACATTATGTCGCTAATCATGGAGGACGACTTTTAATCCAAACATCTACAGTATCTTCCAATCTTAATCCGAAAGGAGAGGGATATAGAAGGGAAAAAAAACGTGGGCAAAAGGTATTGCTGCAGCAGTGGCTTCAACGGCTATTGCAACAGTAATATCTGCCGTCGGAAACGTCGGATATATTTGGTCATCATCAGGTCGGAATCTTGTGCACTGTTCATTCTAGCTATCAAATTATTATAAAAATAGTTGCTGACAACTTTTTTTTTTTAATTAGGTAGTTTTAGACAAAAGAAGTTTTTACAATGTTGTTCTTTGTAAATTAAAGTTTTGGCTAATTACTTTTTAGTTAAGTAGTCGTCTCAAAGTTAAAATATTACATTACAGTTTAAGATAACCAACCAAATTAGATCGTAATCCTAAGTTTCCTAACTAAATTTATTCTACATCAAGGAGTTATTTGTAGCATTGGAGTGTTTTTAGTATTTGAGTGAAATTAAAGTTATGTATATTTTTGTTTTGGGATGGGTGACGATTTTCTTCTAAATTACTTTTTGATAATGAAATTTATTCATATTTTTCTGATCGATCCACTTGTCATCTATTTAATCTACTTTAATTTTCTTTATTTGTACATTAAATTCAGCCAAGGCCTAAGAAGTTTGGTGTGGGGAGGGGGATATGCCATGTGAGACTTGAAGTGGTTATAAACTAGGAATCTCTAAACTCATTCAACAAAAGCCCTTGCATCATGAAAAGTAAAGGAAGAATAGCCTTGAAACTTTCAAAGAGTTCACTAGATCAGATGATGCTTTCCTTAACCACATTTACTTGGAGAAAAGAAATTCAAAACTGATTATTACTTGAGTCTCAATTCTCAAATATCATTTGTAAATTATAATAGTACAGTTCTACATTTAGGTTTGTGATGTTAAAGACTAAAGAATGAGCTCCTTAATAAGTTAATGCCCAAAGTCAACTTCACCTATGAGGCTAAGAGAGTCAAACATTGATGAGAAAAGAGATCAGTTGTTCACCTTATAAGCTTAGGAACTACTCTTTCAATTACCAATCGATTTTTATAATGGAACCTCTTTCGACTTGTAAAGTGAGCACTCTGTCTCATCTCCTTACAAGTACGACTTAGGCCCAATTAACAAATTAAACCTTATTAGTTCCTCTTTGATCTAATTTTTCTCTATATATGATCTGTTTGACTGCTTATCCGAAAACTGCGACGATTTTTGGCTATGCCTAGTATTTATTTGTAAAGGATATACCATAATGCTTTTTCTTTACCACATAAACAAGGAGAAAAAGCAAAAAGTCCAAACCTCAGTGAGTTTAGCTTTTCAGGCTTTTAGTTAAGTAGTGGCTCCCCTAAAGGACTTGTGACTCTTGAATTAGTCCATAAAATCAATTTTGGCTTGCTCAATTATTGGTACTTTATCTCTATTTATTTTATAATTATATTATATTTATAATCATAATATGATTTATCATTTATGAACAGTTGTTGTAACTCGTATAAGTTGAATATGCTTCCTCCGTTTCTAAATAGTTATCCAATACACTACTTTGTTCCTCACTATTTTTTAATATGTATAAGTAAAAAAATCATAAAAAGTTGATATCATGAAAGTATGTATTAAAAAGAATCATATAAGACCATACTTAACTATATTTTTTTCGTATACATTTGTTACAGAATATGGGATAATATATACTTCCTCCGTTTCTTAATAAGTGCAACATAGAGAAAGTGAGGAATACCAAGGAATGTAGAGAGAGAAAGTTGGGACCACAATAATGTAGAGTAATTCAAGTGATCAAACAAAAAAGTTGTGGTCCCCTCTTGCTTTTTGGTGGCATATTTGTAATAATACTGAACTTTTTTTACCATTTTGAGCTTGGTTGCACTTATTGTGACTATTCCAAATAAGAAAAGTGTTGCACTTATTAAGAAACGGAGGTAGTATATTTTTTAAGGTAAGATGAAGGGGACTCACTTGAGGGGAGATAAGGGGAACAATCTGACTTGTGTGGACCCGGTTCACGTTAACATTAGTGTGCATCAGGCAAAACAACATATCATTACTGAACAATCCACTATATTATGCGAAAATCCACAATATTATGTAGAAATCCACTATATCATTCAGACCCACACTATATCATGCAGAAACTCACTATATTATTCAGACACACTTATTATATCATTCAAACACACACACACTATATCATACAGAAACTCATTATATCATTCAGACACACACTATATCATACATAAACTCACTATATTATTCAGAAACACACTATATCATGCAGAAACTCACTATATCATTCAAACACACACTATATCAAGCAGAAACTCACTATATCATTCAGACACTCATTATATCATGGAGAAACTAAATCATTCCATATGTTAGAATATGTGTCATGATATATACTACGCAACTTAGATAAAATATGTTAATTAATTCCTCTATTATATTGCATATAATTTCACATTATGTTTTTCGTTAATAAAATATACTATATTGTATATAAGTTCACTATATCTATGTAGAATTCATTATATGAAGTTAATATTTTACCAACCCGGTGTACACTAAGTTAGTGTGCACCGGGTCCATTTGAGTTTTTTTATAAGGGGAAATCCTCAAATGAGTCCTGTGAGGTTTGATCCCTAGACCTCAGGGATATGAAGTGGGAAGCGATTCCACTACTCTACCACCTCAACCTCAGAGAATATGGGATAATAGTTACTATGCAGATGGTTGCATGTATTTATAAATGGATGAAGTATATTTATAAATGTTGGATGCCACTTATGTCATAGCGTGTGTTAACATAAAGGAACAACAATCTTTTGTTGATTTTGACTCGTCTTCAAAAAGTTTGTAGCAACTTTTAACTAAAGCTAACAAAAGTCAAAACTACTGAATGATGTTTCTAAACCAGCTATTCTCCGTTTGCTGATTTTGACTTTAGGCTGCGACAATAATTATATGATTATGTAGTAGTTTAATTGTTGAGTTAGTTTAACTGCGAGATTATGTATGAAATCCAGTAATTTCCCACCCAATTAATCCTAACTAGTGTGCATAATTAGTACACAAATTATGCTTTTGGGTCTAGCTAGATGCAATAACCACTATTTTTAATAAATTTTAAAGATTGTGAAGGTCTCTCTTTTACTCCATTTAATCGCACTTTTGTTGCAATAAATGGTCTGGGCATAGGTTTCAATTTTAGGGATTAGAAGTGAATATTAGAGAGACATATAAAAGTGGGTGGGGTGAATGATGTTATCTAACTTCAAAGAAAATATAACCCCCACTATTAAGTTTCAAACCAAAATTAGTTGGTTAACAATAGTAAAAAAGAAATAAAATTATTATTTGGTTTAAAAAGAAAATTAATGGAACACATTAATTTATATTCTATACACTTCAAAGTCCAAATTAATGGAACAAATTAACGCTAACAATATGACTCTAAAAATGGTGTTTATTCAAGGGAAAATGATCCAAATATGCATCAATTAGCTTGCACATCTACCACAAATAAATTGAAACCTGGACCATGTTAGAGGGACGAAAAATAATAAATTTTACCTTTGATTTTTATTAGTTCCCGCAATTTGATTTTTACTCTGTTCATATACAAACTTTGATCTGGAATATTTGACTAATATATAAAGCAAATTTCAAGCGGTAAGTTGTTGGCTATATTTCAATGTATATTTTCAAGATATTAACTTTTGATAATTTTCACTAATATATAATCATAGATATTGATGGCCGAGTTTGTGCCTTAACTGATTTGAAAGTCAATACGTTGCGACTAATAGAAACAGATTGGTTATATAATGCAATTAGCCACAAAACGTAAGCATGATCATGTCACATGTAACATGCATATATAAATTATAAGTTTATACTCCTGACTCCATCAAAATTTGCTCCAACTTTTAACTAACGTGCAACTTGGCGCATTTGATATATACGACATACATGTAAAAATTTATAATAGTGAGATTGACATATAAACTGATTGCAAAGATATGTGCAACTTAACAAGAGATGACAATGAAGTCGATCTCCATTAACAACATATCCTCTTTTCTAGGCTTAAAGTGACCAAAAAAAAGGTAGAAAAGAGAAAAAGCAATTAAGGCCCCATCAACAGCGAGCAGCTGGGCATTAGGAGCTCACTTTTGTTAGATTAATCCATGTGGAGAAGTTGCTTTTCTAAAGTTACCTATTTTAGGTTTGGTAGGACAAAGAAAAGATGTAATGCATTGTTATTTCATCCCTTCTATTGTATTTTTCTTAATTTTAGATGTTAACTAGCTCATTTGATAAAGTTGAAGGAGTTGTAATCGAAGCCTGTAAACAATTTTTATAAACATGAGTGCGTTTTTTTTTTTTTTTTTTTTTTAATCCATATGAGCCATGAGTGCGTTTTAATGCAGCTCTTTTTATACACCAAAACTACATTGTACGTACATAGCAAAATTTGAAGGTTTTGGCCATCGGTTTTTACATATATATACAGATATATATTATCAAAACATTACTGTTAAACTTAGGGCCCGTTCGGTATTACTGTAGTTTTCTGTTTTTTGGTTTTTTGATTTTCAAAGTCATATGATATAATACCTATAATGAATAAAAAATTAGTCAAATTTATTGGGAACATGATGATTTTGAAAACTGACAACTAAAAAGTAAAAACCACTTTTTCTGGTTTCCTGTTTTTGGTTTTTAGTTTTCAAAAAAACTGAAAACTGAAAACAAAAAACGATAACGAACGGGCCCTTAATTTCAAAAGTAATTTCTTTTCTTTGCCAATTAAATATTAATGATCAAAAAGAAGATATACAATTAAGCTATCATCATCACCAAACAACATGATCTACATCACATCCAAATTTACTTCGGAATACTACCAGATGCTTAGACTATGTTGGTTGTGGGGTTTTACTTCTTGGCTAAGGTTAAGACCTACATGTCATTCAAATTTTAGACTCTTCATGCAAAACTAATTAATACTTTTTTTATTGGAAAGGAGTGCAGGGACTTTGAAACAATCAACAAGAAAATCTAGAGGAAAAATATATAAGAGACAATAACAAATGCAAGTTAACGTTAAAAGACCCTCACAAACTAGTAGGGAAAAAATAGTAAAAACAACCGCTCCTCTTTTTCTCTCTCAAATCCTAGCCTCCTCTATCTCTTTTTCATTAATTTGGGGCTGCCATGGATGATTTCATCCATGGTAAGCCTCTTTTCCCCTTTTATTTTCAGTTTTTAGTTCATTTTCTTGTTTTATTTAATAAATTAGTCTCTCTTTATGGAATTTTTTCAAACCCTGTTATGGGGTTTTTAGTCTTTGTTCTGGAGATCTCCTTCTCCCCTATAGGAGTTTTGAGTATGACTTTTTTGTTTTTAGGTATAAGAAATTGTTCTCATTGGTTGAAGTTCGAGACTCAACATGAAGGTATTGGAATCTCGGATGCGGTCAACATGGCTCGATCAATAATGTTCTTCCCAAACTATGTCAGAATGATAGACTTCTTCATCAATAGCTGCTTGATTTAGCAAATACAAGGGGGTTGCGCTGTATTGCTCGATCTGGTTCATTGTAGTTTCTCTGAAGACGAATTTGATTTAGTCTTGTTTAATTGTATTTTGTTTTTCTTTAATACCTATTGTAGATGCCGTTTAGGGGTGTTCATAGAGGTGGGTTGGACCGGAATTCAGACCGGACCGGATTTTGGACCGGACCAGACCGGTCCGGAGATCCGGTCCGGTCTTCGGTCCGCGGAAAATGAGGATTCCGGGTTTTCGGTCCGGTCCGGACCGGAAACTCGGAATCTTGTATTTTTTTTTAAAAAAAAAATCAGCCATCCTTTCTAAATGACTAACCAAGCGTCATTTTCAGTTTTCCTCTCTCATCTCTAAAGAAACCCTAAATCACTCTCATTCACTCTTCTTCTCTCACGCCGTCACCACTCACCACGCCGTCGCCGACCAGACCACAGCCACCGGCCTACGGTTACGCGGTCACTCTCACCGGATTCGAATAAGGGTCCTGTTTATTTTTTCAGTTTTCGCATTGTAAGCTGTGAGTATGTGACTTCGATTTTTCGCCTTTCCCTCAATCCCTTTATTCTTCTCTTTTCAGTTTTTTTGGTTTTGTTTTTCGGTGTAATTTATACTTGTGTAATCTTATAGTTTGTTTTTTGGTTTTATGTTTATACTTATGATGTAATCTTATAATTTGTGTTTATACTCTGCACTATATACAGTAGTAGAATAAAGGGCATCAAGCCAAAAAAATTCGAACCAGATGGAGTTCGAAAATTGGAAAAAGTCTTCCATGTTGTAGTATAGTGAAATATTTAATTCTTATGAGAAATTATCATGCTGTATAGAGAAAGTCTTCCATGTTATTCATCAGATTCGTAAAACACATTTGCTTACCTTTTAAGAAATGCTAATTCCTCTTGTTGTTACTTCTTGCACTAAGTTAGTTTATGTTAATTCTTGCAGTGAGTTAGTTTACCTTTTAAGAAATGCTAATCCCTCTTGTTGTTTTTGTTATTTTGTTAATCCTAACTTTATGATGCTAATCCCTATTACATATCTCCAAAACAGGTCCAAAATTCACAAAAACAGGTCAAAAATTTGCAAAAACAGGTCCAAATACAAAATTTAGAAGCCCAAAAAAAATTCTGAATACAGGTCCCAACAGGTTTGGACCTGGACCGGACCTGATTTTTCCGGTCCGGTCAGGTCCAGTCCCCGGTCCAAAGAATTCCAAAAATCCGGTCCACCGGTCCAGCCGGGTCGGGTCCGGTCCGGTCCGGTCCTGGACCGGTGAACAGCCCTAAATTGTCGTTTAGCCTTCAATTAATGAAATTTTTCTTTCAAAAAAAAAAAAAAAAAAAAAAAACTAGTTGGTAAAAAAATTACTAACCTATCACTAATCAATTAGCGAATATTAATGACTCTACACTCACAAATCCTGTAAAATACAATATTTCTTTAATAAAAATCCTAAGAGTATTTGTAATATCTCCTTGGGTTTGATACCTAATTGTTTTATAATGATAGAGTCAACGGTCGCGTGCACTTACTTTCTGACCGATTTTTTATTGTTTAAGATTCTTTTTAATCATTTGGTAAAATCTATCATTTGAAATTCGAAATCAGCTATCTTTAGGAATAAAAATCTAATTTTTCAAATGTCTTTTAAAATTATTTATCAAGAATAATTTTTGTTAAAAACTATTAAAAATAAAAATAATTATAAAAAAATAATTAATTGGGCCTTTAAAATTGGGCTTGGATTTAATAAATAGATTTTATATTTTCGAAACACTTTTGGGCTTAATTTGTTCGATATTGCTCTACCTTTTGACCGGGCCAATTAAGATGACAGTATGTTTCATCATTGGGTAATCAATTCAATGGGGAGACACGATTTTGTATTTACCCCCTTCATATAGTACAAGAGTCTTATGCCTTCTTCAAAACTTAAATATTCCATACTCTTATAAATCTAAAATTTAAGATAAAATAATAGGAAACTATTATCTTGTAATATTTGAATGCTACAACAATTTTTAGATTGGGTAAGTACAAGTCAACAAGCCCGTACGTATCTTAACGAACATGTTCGTGTTCATATGCTTTGATGTAAAAAAAGTATAGATAAGCTAATGAGTTTCAATATATTCACATATATGAATTCAACATGAGTTCAGCTAAGTTAACATAATTTTGGATAATTCTAAAGCAGTTGAACTAGTTTGTCTTTGACCACAAATATATTTTATTGTGAATTCTTAGTTAAAATTATAAAGACAATTAACCTTTAAATTTTTTTATTGAAATGAAACTAACAACTTTCCACATGATATTATTTACTCCCTCCGTCCCATAATATAGTTCCCATTTCCATTTTGGGAGTCAAACTTTAAAATCTTTGACCAAATATTCTCATTAATGTATACAAAAAAACATACTCATGTGGGGTCTTGTTAGATTCGTCTCAATGTCTACATTTATATTATCAACTTTTTATGTTTTTTATTAATACAAAATAGAAGATATTGTAGATCAAAGGTACGACTTGAAGATTGTGCAAAAAGAAATGTGAACTATATTATGGGACGAAGGGAGTATATTTTTTTTTTTTTTTGACAGGATATTATTTATATTTACAATGGAGAATTATTAACAATGGTGTAACATGGGGGGGTGTGCAGGCGGCGACCTCGGCACCCCCAAACTTTAATTTTTTTTTTTTTTGAAAAATTAAGGTAAAATTTGCTATGTTTTTTCAAAAATTGGTAAAAATATTAAACATCCTCCTAATTTTTTGAAAATTTTCCTTTGTCCCCCTAAAAATTATTTTCTAGTTCGGCCAGTGATTATTCATCAAAGTTTTCTAACTTTAACCATAAAAACATAATCTATACAAACATATTAAAAGGTGTTCCTAAACAAGGAACTGTGCCACGTATCGCTATCCCTTAGAGTATTTGGTTCATGTACTCCACCTACAATATAAAAAATTGGAAAATGCATGGTATAAGTTTGATCCTATGACTTCAAGTTTTATATACTAAATTCCCCTCGTGTGGAGGGGCTGCTAACTTCTTTTTCTTCTTACCTTTATAAAAAAAAGTTTTATATACTAAAGTCTCAACTACTAAACCAAGTAATGTTTGGTGTTATAAGTTTAAAGTAAAATATTAATACATGAAAATTATAATTACCTGAGGCATATCTCGGGCCTAAAAACTAGTTTTAACTACTAGTATAAGGAAATCCAAATAGTATTACTGATTACACCAATATTGTTTATAATATATGCTATTAATTCTTCATAAATTCCCGGTGGGAATTAATGTTCCAAGTTCCCAACCACTCACTTTGAGTGAAGACTTCACTAATAATATCGTCCTCAAGATTAACACAATCTTTCCAAGCAGTTGCTTTCATTTCGTGTTGTCTTTAATTTGTTTCGTGACATTCTTTAATTTTGCGAATTGATGATCTTCTTATCATATTGCACAAGTTGAGGAAAAGATTCGATGATTCATAGATCAACCTCATGCACACATGTTCACACGAAGGAAGCTTTGGAGACTACAAATTGGAGTGATCAATCATGTAATTTAACTCCAGTCCTTGACAAGAATGTAAATTTAATAAAGTGGTCCACCACTCCACCACCATCACATCATTCGTATTATCTTTCTTGCACTATATTTTAGGGTGTGATATTTCTCTATTAACTTGGTTATATCTAGAGCTGGCAAAATATTACCCAATAACCCGCCAACACAACTCGAACCCAACCCGTTAATAATACACGGTTTCTGCACTTCCGGTGTTGACAGAAAGCAGATTAGGAGCGATCTTGAATATGGCCCAAAATAATGGAGGAGAAAGAATAAGAGACGAAGATGTCGTATTGTATGTTTTTCTTGTATACCAAAGAATTCCATAACACTAGTATTTAAAGGGAGAGCCAAACCAAATGAGATCAGAATCTGGCTGAAATCGTGGGAAAAACGATCACTTAATGGGGATTTTAATGGCAGTAAATCAGGAGAGAGATTAGGGCGGCATTAAGAGATACATTAGGGGAAAAAACGGTAATTTAAGACTGATAACCAAGGTCATTAAATGCTGACAGCTTTTTGACCCAAAAAGATAGTTATATTAAGTTTATTCCCCAAAGCCCTGTCCCGGGCAAGCGGCGGCAGCGCGCGTGTGACAACTACACATCACTACATACCCACTAAAAGCCTCATTGCTACTCAGCTCAAAGGGTAGAGGAAGAGTAATGATTATAAACCTTACTCTTCTCTTCTCTTCTCTTCTTTCAATGTGGGACAAAAGATACAAAGGGCTCTTCATGTTCTTTTGAAGCAAACTTAGATCGAGTTTCTACTAAAAACTCCAACAGTTTAATTAAATGGGTTGGGTCAGGTTGAAAATCTCGACCTGATTTTAACCCATTTATGGAAACAATGTAACCTAAAAACCTAACTAATTCCACAGCTAAAAAAATTGGGCTAACCCATATAGGAAGTTAAAAAGTAAAGATTCTAACTCATTACAGTTAATGTTGAACAATTGATTATGGAGTTGTAATGGTGTTGATTTTGAACAACAGTTAGGTTGATTTTAAACAATATCTAGCATATGGTTACGTAATGGCTTAATGCTAAGTTGATGCTTACTGTTGCTTTGTAACATACTCTTTGTTGTTTTAATTTTTTTTCTCGAAAAAATATGAAAAAAAAATTAAATGGGTCGACCTGAAGGTTGACCCGTTTATCATAAGGTTGGGTTGGGTTGTAATTCTCAACCCGTTTAAGTTAACAAGTCGGGTTGGGTCAAGGGGTTCCCCACCCGTTAACCCGCCAACCCAACCTGATCTTGACCCAACCCAACCCATTGCCAGCCCTAGTTATATCTCTAAAACAAAGCTTAATTGCCGGTCCAAATTGTAGACAATGTGGTGATATATCCTAAATTAAGAGCCGCTAGAATAGTCCCTTGTAGTTTTTTTAAACTTGCTCACTCGTAATATTTTAATCAAAGTTTAAAAACTTTGACTATGTTTATATAGTCGCATGAGATCTTATTGAATTTATTTCAAAGTGTAGTTTTAGAATATAAAGTTTTTATAATTTGACTAATTCTTAAATATGGATTTTAACAGTCAAAAATTTACATTTGTACGACAGCAAACAAGAAATTAAAGATAAAAAAAATTAGGGAGTACGAGTATTTAGGGGTGAAAGTTATTCGGATAAAAACCAAAATCCAATCCAATCCAATCCAATCCAATCCAATCCAAACCAAATAAGTAATTCGGATTGAACTCGAACTATGTTCGGATTGGGTTTTCAAAAAATTCGTATTTTCGGATTGGTTTGGATTGAGGGTAATTGGATCCAAAAATCCAAAAAACCGAATAGCAAATAAAGCATGTATTGTATATTTGTATATTAGGAATCGTGCTTAAGTATTTTCGATAAGATTAAGGAATTATATGAATTACTTCTATTATCGAACATTTTATTTTGATACTCGTGCCTAAATTATTTTATCAAAAGAATAGAGTTTAAAAGTTTGGATATTTCGTATTGGATCCAATCTAGTATTTGAAAATTCATATTGGATTAGTTTGGACTAAAACTCTAGTTGGTTTGGATTTGGATTGGAAAATTAAAATCCAAATTTTGTTCGGATTGGATTGAAAAGAAATAAAGAATGGAGTTTAAAAGTTTGGATATTTCGTATTGGATCCAATCTAATGTTTGAAAATTCAGATTGTATTAGTTTGGACTAAAACTCTGGTTGGTTTGGATTGGAAAATTAAAATCTAAATTTTGTTCAAACTGGATTGAATTAGGCCTAAATCCAAACCGTATAATACCGAACTTTCACTCCTACGAGTAGTCATAGACACTTCAGTATTTTATGCTAAGGAGATGTGTAATGATTATAGCCTTATAGGATAGTACCATTAAACATTTTTGAAAGAGAAGATTTTTTTTCATTACCATGTATAATCTCATTCAACAAAGATTGCATAATTTTGGAGTCACATTAAATAGCTTGCTTGTTATGTGGCTTTAAATAAGAGACACTAGTGTTGGCGGGCAGTGGCGGACCTATGAATTTGAATCTGGGGGTACGGACGAACAACAAACGCAGTGTGGAAAAAAGTTTACAAAAATTGTTTAACACAAAAGTATAGATAACTAAAATCAAGATGATCACTTCGATTTAGAGCAGGTGTAGTTCTCGCCATAACAAATGATAGAGAAAAGTCAGCAATTCAGGTACAAAAAAGGTCACACAACAGAGATAACATAGTAAGATACTAGACCAGTAAAAAAAAATCCGATTATAAAGTTCAGACTTAGTCATGTAATATGCTACCTCTCGTAGGCTCGTTACTATGTTATCTATGTTTATCGTATAGAAAACAAAATTAATCAAAAACAAACAACCAACTTCAAAATATTCTACTAATAATTAGATCTAACAATATAGAACACTATACAGTATACACAACCACGAACCCAACAAATAACTAGCAATTTTAGCGATAAAATACAGCAAAATCTTAGAAAAAACATAACAGTTACAGAATCGAACTAAGCAGAAAACCTCTAAAATTAAAGAACAAAACTTTAACATATATACTAAAATCAGATCTAATTGAAGAGCAAAAAAACAAAAGCAGCAAAAACGATGCAATAAGCAAACCCTAACTAATTAATGAACAATGTCCAAATTCAACAATTTACATCTATGTATTCAATTAATCTAAGAATCTAACATATATAAACTTATAAAAGTTGGAAAATATGAACTTAAAACACAAAAATATAAACTTAACAACTTACTGGTTCGGCGAAGTCTGGGTGTCTGGGTCGCGAAGTCGAACTTCAAAATAGAGGCGGCGAAGTGCAAATGGCGGTCGGCGCCCCCTCACTGGTTGGTTCCATCGGAAGTAGAATGTCGTTTAGTTGTGAGATAGAGGAGAGAGGAGAGAGGAGAGAGGAGAGAGAGAAGAGAAAGAGGAGGAATGAATCGCGTGCGCGTGCCTTGGCCCTGCTTGAAATTCCAGCCTTTTTTTTTTTAAAGCTGATTTTTTTTTAAATTTGGGGATACAACTAAACCCCAATGTATGATGTACCCCTCTAGGTCCGCCATTGTTGGTGGGTAGACCTCGATTTAAAACAATGGTTAGTTGACAGTTGACATGCAAAAGAGACAAATTTGATGGTCGCTGCATCAATAGTGAGGAGTAGTGGAGTACGTACCATGTTTCTTTTTGGAAAATACACAAATTTTCGGGATAATAAGCCTCATCTTTTATCATTGAATTAATGAATTTTCAACAGTACAGTATTGAAGATCTTTAATCATTTTACCCATATTTGGAATTGGACATATGAAAATTTAATGTTAACCATATGTACGTGTCCATGGTGAATTTTCTTGATCAAGTGGACATAGAAATATATCTAATTTTCCAAAAAAAAAAAAACATTAACTATACTTCTTCCATTTCTAAATAAATACAACACTTCAACCGTTGCGTATTTTTTTACTAATTTTGACTGCATTTTTTTTCTAAATATAAAAACAAGTGTAAATTATGTGACATGTTTTGGATTAGTCATGTCCATTGTCAAATATCAACTTTTTCATATTCGCAAGTGCATTCATTTAAAGAGAATGAGGGAGTGGAAGGGTGGTAAGCCCTTTCATCTTCCACCCACATGTGGATTCGATTCTCATCAAGGGATTTGGGGGGTTTTGAGGTAGGTTGTATTTAGGTGCTCTGTGAGAGGGCGTTAATGTAATTTATCTTACCAAATTTTTATTATTTTTTTTAAAAAAAGTGCATTCATTTAAAGACAGGATAGAGCAAATACTTCATATTGAAATAATGACTCTTTTTTTTTGGGGCCCTCTCTCGGGAACCCCTTGGTGAGAAAAATTTCCTATGGGGTGCCTTCGCACAAGATCACTCACCCAAAGGCCCAACAAGCCTTGTTTAGGAACGTCTTTTAATATATTAATATAGATATCAACTCTTAATAATTTTTACACATCCATATATCAGCAAGATGAGAAGGTTCAGCACATGATACTTGTGTTTTCCTTCATGTAATTGAAACTCTAGAAATGAAGTTTCCTAAACCACCTAAAGGTGTGTTTATAATTTATGTGCTCTTCTATTTTTTCTCGAGATTAATATTTATGAATTATAGGTATCTTTATAGTGCTAAATTATAATAAATTTGACCGTTTAATTTGCATTCTAATTAGGTAAGTACTATTTGGCCGATAAAGGCTATCCAGATCGAAAAGGTTATCTAGTACCATATCTGAAGTTGAGGTATCATAAATCACAATTTCAAAACGTGCCTCCAAAAAATAATCGAGAAACCTATAATCATTGGCACTCATCTCTTCGAAGTTGTATTGAAAGATGCTTTGGAGTTCTCAAGCAGAGATGGAAGATACTTTCCAAAATGCCACAATTTAGTGTTGAGACACAAATTCAAATTATTGTTGCTACATTTGCATTGCATAACTACATTAGAATAAATTCACCGGATGATCCTCTTTTTCGAGTGTTAGAGCATTATCCAAATTTTATACCGTCATTTGAGCTTCAAGATGTTTAGCCTATCGCACAAGGTGAAACTGAAGTGGGAAGTTGTACAGAAATAAAAGTAATTCTTGACCATATAGCCGATTGTTTATGGAAAGCTAGATTTTCTAATTTTATATGTAAGCATTTATTTTTTTAAGGGGGTGTAAGCATTGAATTTAGTTATGAAGCTAATTAATAAAAATATTGTAATTAATTAAGTTTGTAACTAAATTTAACATATATGTCTAATATTGTGTTTTTTCAATTTCAACCGCTAGTTTTGCCAAACACTTATTATTTAAACAACTACTTTAAACGCTAACTGCTAACAGCTACTAGTTGACAGCTAACAGCTACTACAACAGCTACCCAATACTACAACTGCTAGTTTTGCCAAACTTCAAAGTCACATGTGCTCATTGTCTCTCTTTGATATCGTTTTTCCTTATTCATATACTAGGTTTGAAGCCCATGCGTTGCACGGGTTGTTGTTTATTTTATTTTATTGCAAATTTTTTGTTAAAATTATTGTTGATTTTGTGTTGTTGTAAAATGAGATTTTTCAAGATCATTGTATTTACATACTTCCTCTGTTCTTTTTCTATTACAACAATTACCACTTTAAGTAGTTTCATCTTTTGGAACCATTCCACTTTTGGTAAAAAAAGAAACTACAGTTGACAATATTACCTTTACTTTATGTTAATAAAACCATCATTAATTACCCGAATTGCCTTATAAAGTTGCGTTTACTTTAATTAGGATTCATTTGTCCACTACTCTAGTTAACTAAAGAGGTACCTCTATGCTAGACTACCCATTTTTTCTTTCCTTAAAAACCATGTCCAAACCAATTAAATGGTATCCCTATAACAGGTATGACTAACAATAGCTAATACAGTTTTAACATGAATAATACCCGAATGATACTTTAAGAAAGTAGAGGGTAATAATTTAATTGATGCAGGACAGAAAGAATACTTTCTTAAAAATTGATAAGAATGACATGGCATGCTTAGGTGGAACTCTTTATAATATTCTATGGATGTTGTATTTAAATCAAACTCTAATTTTTACATAATCCAAAACTCTAATATGTAACTTTATCGTTATAGATTTTAGTTAATAAATTTTGTTGCAATACTATATTGTTTTAGTTTAGTTGAGTAAGGTTGAGGTTGAGGTTTTGAAAGATAATATGTTATATCCAGTAAATTGGACCTATAATCAAACGTTATAATCACATATAATACACTGTACTTAATACTTATAGCCATTATTATATTTATCTTAAAAAAAGACTAAATAATGTCCTACAATGCATCTAATTTAATATATTTTCATGAGTTGTAACACTATTTTGTAAGTAGGTCATATTTTGAAGCATATTTCAAGCACTCTCCAATGGTAAAAAAATTATAATGTTTTGAATTAGGTAGCAAAAGTTAAATTCAATTTACATAATATAATAATTTAGGTTGTTTATTCAAAATGCAACTCTAATTTCCCCTATCCAAAACTCTTTTATGTATTTAAATATATGTAGAATTCTATTTTTTTCAAATATTTAAAATAAAAACTAATGACATGACAATCCTACATGGCGCTCTATATTTCATAAGTTGTACAACTATATTATAAATGGATCTTATTTCGAAGCATATTTTGAGCACTCTCCAATGGTACAAAAATTATAATATTCCGAATTACGTAGCAAAAGTTATACACAAATTTCATGATATAATAATTTAGGTTGTTGATTCAAATCCAAGCTCTAATTTTCGCTTATCCAATCTCCTTATATGTATTTAAATCATCTAGAATTATGGATTTATGATTGACATGAAATAAACAAAAGATCTACAGGAAAAAAAACCTTGTCATATGATTCCTTTGTGCGTTCAAGAAAATCTGCAATATTTTTCTTTTTGGAAAGTATGTCATCATTGTCTAAGTTGTTTTGTTGTAGCTCAACTCTCTTAGTAGGAATTATATCTTGCTTTTGGCTGATAAAATTAAACAAAATCAGTCAATATATATAATGGAATCTAAACATATATGATAGTATTGTATTTAGCATTTTCATATTGTACCTCCATAATGTTCGCAACTCATTGACTTCATCATTATCCACATTTAGAAACATTTGAGTTGATGGTGACGAAGATAGAATAGTAGAACCTGTGAGATGAATATTGATGAAAATTAATTAAAGGAAATAAAATAAAATTAGCTACAATATACTCCATCTTCAAATTACTATTAAGGGAAAGGGAAAAATAAATTTTACCATATTGATTTCTAACCAAAAAAGAAGCGAATACTACAACAAATAAATTGTAGAACTATATTGTAAATGGATCTTAAATCAAAGCATATTTTGAGCACTATCTAATGGTACAAAAATTATAATATTCTGAATTAGGTAGCAAAAGTTATACACAATTTACATAATATAATAATTTAGGTTGTTCATTCAAAACGAAACTCTAATTTCTGCTTATCCAAGACTCCTTATATGTATTTAAATCTATGTAGAACTCTATTTTTAGAAAAAAAAATAAAAAATAAAAATTGATGACATGACAATCCTATATGGCGCTTTATATTTCATAAGTTGTACAACTATATTATAAATGGATCTTATTTCGAAGCATATTCAGAGCACTCTCCAATGGTAAAAAAATTATAATATTCCGAATTACGTAGCAAAAGTTATACACAATTTTCATGATATAATAATTTAGGTTGTTGATTCAATTCCAAACTCTAATTTTCGCTTATCCAAATCTTCTTATATGTATTTAAATCATCTAGAATTCTATTTTTGTAAAAAATAAAAATAAAAATTAATGACGTGGCAATCCTACGTCGCGCACTCTATGAACTCGAAATCTTGAGCAGCTCCCTATGCTCCCGAAAAGTTCCTCCTTTATATATATATACTAGTTTTGAAGCCCGTGAATTGCATGGGTTGTTGCTTATTTTATCTTTTTGTAAATTTTTTTGTTAATATTATTGTCAATTTTGTGTTGCTGTGAAATGAGATTTTTCAACACTATTGTATTTATAACTTTCTCCATTCCTTTTCTATTACAACAATTACCGCTTTGGGTAGTTTCATCTTTTGGAATCATTTCACTTTTGGTAAAAGAAAAGCAACTATTGTTGACAATATTGCCTTTATTTTATGTTAATAAAACCCTCATTAATTATCTAAATTGCCTCATAAAGTTGCGTTTACTTTATTAAGGATTATTTATCCCCTACTCTAGTTAACTAAAGGGGTACCTCTATGCTAAATCACCCATTTTTTATTTCCTTAAAAACCATGCTCACACCAATTGTTGTAGTAGAAAAAGAACAGGGAAGTAGTTGTCATTATACTATAATTTCTAGATTTATTATTACGATATATAAATTTAATAATTTTTAATATCCAATTAAATATTGTAACTAACTCTATTTTTAAATGGCATCATAATAATAGGTATGACTAACAATAATTAACACAGTTTTAACATGAATAATACCCAAATGATAATTTAAAAAAGTAGAGCGATGGTAATAATTTAATAGATGCAGAACAGAAAGAATAGAGAAAAACATAAGTGACAGCCACAACTTCAACTTTGAATATAGCACATAAACACTAACGCATATAGAATGGAAGATGAAAAAGCAAAAAAGAAGATCATAATGATAGTTTCATGAATAAAATTAATTAAATGTAAAACTAACCTCTATTAATAATTGAAAATACTATTTAAGAGAGAAAAAAATTCCTCTTCATCAATCATGACCATATCAAGACTTATCAAACTTCCTCCTTTTTTATGATCCGTGACCTTAAACAGTCTAGAAACGCGAATCTTGATTTCCAAATAGTTTTAGTAGAATTAAGTTCATGGAGAAAAAAATAAGATCTTACATATAGATATATGGAAAAAACATCAATAATTATGTATGCAATAAATATTCTAGGAATAAAATAATAGTTAATTGCATAATACCTCTGCAATCTCGATGACAAACTTTCATTTGATTCTTCATGTAATGCCATCATGGAATGCTATAGGTTCAAAACTATGGACATGAATTTTTTATCTTTATATAACTCAATTTTTTAAAACTATGATTCTTAAAGACATAATTAGTATTGTCAGGTATAATACGCTATTTTTATATATTTAAAATAAACAATAAATAATATGTTATTGTTCATCTAAATAAATACATTTTCATAAGTTGTAAAACAATATTGTATATAGATCTTATTTCAAAGCATATCTCGAGCACTCTCCGACGGTAAAAAATATATACTATTGCGAATTATGTAGCAAAATTTATAATCAATTTACATTGTATAATAGTTTAGATTTTTTATTTAAAATCAGACTATCAATTTTACATTGTTGTTTATTTTATTATATTTCATAAGTTGTAGAACTGTATTGTAAATTGATCTTATTTCAAAGCATAGCTAGTGCACTATCCAATGGTACAAAAATTATTATACACAATTTTGATAATATAATAATTTAGGTTGTTAATTCAAAACCAAACTCTAATTTTCGCTTATCAAAAGCTCCTTATATGCATTTAAATCTATGTAAAACTCTATTCTTTAAATATTTTCATGATTTGGTGACCCTATATTGTAAATGGATCTTACTTTGAAGCATATGTCAAGCAATCTCCAAAGGTAGATGAATGATAATGTTTTGAATTACGTAGCAAAAGTTATACACAATTTACATAATATAATAATTTAGGTTGTTTATTCAAAATGAAACTCTAATTTTCCCTATCCAAAACTATTTTTAGGTATTTAAATATATGTAGAACTCTATTATTTATAATATTTAAATTTAAAACTAATTAATGACATAGCAATCCTACGTAGTGCTCTCTATTTCATAAGTTGTCGAACTATATTGTAAATGGATCTTATTTCGAAGTATATTTCGAGCACTATCCAATGGTACAAAAATTATAATATTCCGAATTACGTAGCAAAAGTTATACGCAATTTACATAATATAATTATTTGGGTTGTTAATTCAAAATCAAACTTTAATTTTCGCTTATCCAAAACTTCTTATACGTATTTAAGTTTTTGTAGAACTCTATTTTTGTAAAAAATAAAAATAATAATTAATTATAAATGGATCTTATTTCGAAGTATATTTCGAGCACTATTCAATGGTACAAAAATTATAATATTCCGAATTACATAGCAAAAGTTATACGCAATTTACATAATATAATTATTTGGGTTGTTAATTCAAAATCAAACTCTAATTTTCGCTTATCCAAAACTCCTTATACGTATTTAATTTTTTGTAGAACTCTATTTTTGTAAAAAATAAAAATAATAATTAATGACATGGCAATCCTACGTGGCGCACTCTATGGCCTCGAAATCTTGAGGAGCTCCCTATGCTCCCGAAAAGCTCCTCCTTTATATATATATACTAGTTTTGAAGCCCGTGCGTTGCACGGGTTATTTTTTATTTTATTTTTTTGCAAAATTTTGGTTAACATTGTTGATTTTGTGTTGCTATGAAATGATATTTTTCGACACTATTGTATTTACATACTTCCTCCGTTCTAATTCTATTGCAACAATTACCTCTTTGGGTAGTTTCATCTATTGGGATGACTACACTTTTGGTATAAAAAAAGGAACTATAATTGACAATATTGACTTTATTTAATGTTAATAAAACCATCATTAATTACTCAAATTATTTCATAAAGTTGCATTTACTTTATTAAGGAATTACTCATCCCCTCCTCTAGTTACTAAAAGGGTATCTCTATGCTAAACTACCCATTTTTATCATTTCTTTAAAAACCATGTCCAAAACCATTGTTTCTATAGAAAAAAAAAGGGAGAAAGTATTTGTCATTATACTCTAATTTATAGATTTGTTATTACGATATATATAAATTTTATATTTTTTAATATTCAATTGAATATTGTAGCTAAGACTATTATTAAATGGTACCCCAATAATTGGTATGACAAACAATAGCTAACACAGTTTTAACATGAAGAATGTGGAATGATACTTTAAGAAAGTAGAGGATAATAATTTAATAGATGAAGGACAGAAAGAATAGAGTAAAATTTGTGTGCCAGCCACAACTTCAACTTTTAATATAGTACATAAACACTAATGCATATAGAATTAATGGAAGAAGGGAAAGCCAAAAAAAATCATAAGGATGGTATCATAAATACAATTAATTAAATATAAAACTAAACTCTACTAATAATCGAAAATACTATTTAAGAGAAAAAAAATACCTCTTTATCAATCATGACCATATCAAGACTTATTAAACTTCCCTCTTTTTTATGATCTGTGACCTCAAATAGTCTAAAAACCCGAACATTGTTTTTCCAATTAGGTTTTAGTAGAATTAAGTTCATGGAGAAAAGAATAAGATTAGACATATATATATATGGAAAAGACAAACATAAATAATTATGTATACAATAAATATTCTAGGAATAAAATAATTAGTCAATTGCATAATACCTCTGCAATGTCGTTGACAAACTTTCATTTGATTCTTCATGTAATGCCCCCGTGGTATGCTATAGGTTCAAATTATAGATATGTATTTTTTATCTTTATA
Source organism: Beta lomatogona (assembly GCA_947646795.1). Lineage (NCBI taxonomy): Eukaryota > Viridiplantae > Streptophyta > Magnoliopsida > Caryophyllales > Amaranthaceae > Beta > Beta lomatogona. The sequence goes on along the minus strand of CANSNZ010000580.1, from coordinate 354,512 downwards.
TAACTCAATTTTTAAAAGTATGATTTTGAAAGATATAATTGCTATTGTCACATATAATTTGCTATTTTTATAGTTTTTTTATATGTATTTAAAATAAAAAATATATATACTCATCTAAATAAGTAAATTTTCATAAGTTGTAAACTATATTGTATATGGAACTTATTTCGAAGCATATTTCGAGCACTCTCTAATGGTAAAGAAATTATAATATTGCGAATTTATAGCAAAAGCTATATTCAATACATTTTTTTTTTTGAGGGGAAAAGCATGATATAATTACTCCAAGGACAAGGTGTCCATCAAAACATAAGGAGCCACCTCCGGAGGAGAGTGGTTCTCCCAAATCTGTTCAACACCGAAAGGAAATAAACGAGCTAGATGGTGTGCAACAAAGTTCCCATTACGCTTTACATGCGACCAAATAACAGAAGAAAAACACACACTAAAGGATAAAATGTTATGGAGTACTATATCAAGATCCGTGAGGAAGATACCATGCTTTGAGAGACGAGTAACCACAGTTTGGCAATCAGACTCGATAATGAGTTTTTGAAAACCGAACCTTCTTCCTAAACGAACAGCTATCTCAATGGCTTTTGCTTCAGCAATTTCAGCGGACCAATGGGCTCTCGTTCGACGCGTGGCAGTGAAAAGAACACCCCCACAAGAATCACGAGCAATGACCCCAAAGCCAACCCAACCATCTACTGCCAATGACGCATCAACGTTTAATTTAACAAAACCGTCCAGTGGAGGAAACCATTTGCAAGGACTGCTAGCAGGAGCTGACACACGAGCCTAGTAAATGTGTTGAGCATATGTGCCTTGTTCTTCAGCAAGTCTACTTACACGAGCCAATAACACATTGTGGGGGGTTTTATTGTTATTAAAGACAACATGATTCCGTTCATCCCATAAACACCACGCAAGGTACATACCTTTGATGACAATCTTCTTATCGATAGTTTTCCAAGACACAATAGCATCGGACGTAGAAAGAGACAAGGCTCGCTGACGAAGTTCATCACATCCACTATCAATCCAGATATCACGCAAGCAGGGGCACTCAAATATGGCATGACTATGAGTTTCGGATTCCCCACAGCCCAAAGGACAAACATCATCATCAAGCATGTGGTGCTGCTTCAACAGTCGACGCACCGGGAGAGAATTAGAACACATTCTCCATAGAAATTGCCGCACCTTGGGACTGACATCCATGCTCCAAAGATCAACCCATGCTTGATGAAAATTATCAAGATTACCTCCCTTGCCAATCATGTAAGCAGTCTTCACCGAATAACAAGCGACCTTTGTGAAAGCCCATGTTACTTCGTCCTTCATAGGAAGCATGCTAAGTGGGGTACTAAGAATGCATCTCACATCGCGATCATTGAAAACAGCTTCAATTTTCTCAACCTTCCATTCCATTGTCTCAAAGTCAATCAAGTCTTGCACCAACTTTAAATCATCAGATGGCACGCTAGTGATGTGACGCCCTATATCATCAAGTACCCATGGGTCATCATGTGGATTTGAGAACCATTACCAACCCTCCACACCAAGCCTTCTTTGAGCAATGCTTTCGAACTCCATATACTACTCCAAGAATAGCTATATGTGTGGCCCAAGGAAGCCTCCAAAAAATCACATTTTGGATAGTACTTAGCTTTCATAACTCTAGCGAAAAGAGAGGTGGGAAAACGCACTAACCTCCACGCTTGACGTCCAAGTAAAGCGTCGTTGAAAACTTTGAGATCTCTGAACCCCATTCCACCAAGGCATTTCAATGTACACATAGACTCCCAACTTTTCCAGTGAATCTTCCTTTGGGACTCGGAGCTACCCCACCAGAATCGTGCCATAGCTGAGTGAATCTTCTGTATAATTGAAACAGGAAGTTTATAGACACCCATGAGATAAGCTATATTCAATACATAGTATAATAATTTAGGTTGTTTATTTAAAATCAGACTATAATAATCTTCACTTATCCAAAACACCTCATATGTATTTATAACTATTTTGATCACAATTTTTTTTTAAAAATAAAAATTATAAAGAATGACATGGCATGCTTAGGTGGAGCTCTTCAAAAGATTCTAAGGTTGTCTTTTGAAATCAAACTCTAATATTTTCATCATCCAAAACTCTAATATATATGTAACTTTATCACTATAAGATATAGTTTTTGTTGTAATAACAAAGTTTCCTCAGTATATTTTGTTGCAATACTATATTGTTTTGGTTCAGTTGAGTAAGACTGAAGTTTTGAAAGATAATATGTTAAATTCTGTAAATTGGACCTATTATAAAATACTATAATCACATATCGTACACTATACTTATAGCTTACTTATTATTAATATTTATCTAAACGAAAGGCTAAAAAATGTCTTACCATTCATCTAATTAAATATATTTTCATGAGTTGTAAAACTATATTGTAAATGGTTCTCATTTTGAAGCATATTTCAAGCACTCTCCAATGGTAAAAAAATTATAATGTTTTCAATTAGGTAGCAAAAGTTAAATTCAATTTACATAATATAATAATTTAGGTTTTTTGTTCAAAATCAAACTCTAATTTCTCCCTAATCAAAACTTCTTTTATGTATTTAAATATGTGTAAAATTCTATTTTTTAAAATATTTGAAATAAAAATTAATGACATGGCAATCCTACGTAGCGCTCTCTATTTCATAAGTTGTAAAACTATATTGTATATGGATCTTATTTCGGAGCATATTTCGAGCACTATCCAATGGTACAAAAATTATAATATTTCGAATTACGTAGCAAAAGTTATACACAAATTACATAATATAATATTTAGGTTGTTCATTCAGAACCAAACTCTAATTTAAATTGCATAATATAATATTTAGGTTGTTCATTCAAAACCAAACTCTAATTTTCGCTTATCCAAAGCTCCTTATATGTATTTAAATATATGTAGGACTCTATTCTTGTAAAAAATAAAAATAGAATTTGATGACATGGCAATCCTACGTGGCGCGCTAAATGGCCTCGAAATCTTGAGGAGCTCCCTATGCTCCCGAAAAGTTCGTCCTTTATATATATATATTGATTGATTAATTGATGATTAGCTTGCCCACTATATACTAATTACACGTATATGCCCTACCATTAAAGCCCACACCCTCTTCCATTTAAGCTTGGGCTACATATTAACAGATTTTAGCCAATGTCCATCTCCACATCAATAAGGCAAACGACCCATATAAAACCGAATTACTACACCACCCTTTAAGTCCACTCTTATTTACGCAAAAAACCTCACACAATCCAAAGATTCACATTAATAAAGGAGGGGCATTTTCGAGATCATCAATTGAAATATAACCGCTAGTTTTCCCTCCTCTCTACTCTAACGGCTTAAACCCCAAGAAAACCAAAAAAAAATCATCTTTTCTTCTCAAGTGTCTCATTTCCAAGAAAACTCAAAGAGAAAAGAGAGAAATTTTTAGAAGATTTTTGCATGTTTTGGAGATTTCTTTGCTGAGAAATCTGATTAAGACAGACAAGAAAACAGGGTAATTTCTCAATCCCATCTAATTGACATCCATAATGCATGTTAATATGTTATGCACGTAATGGTACTTCGTATATATCCTTAAAGTACTATTTCAATAATTTGTATTAAGGCCTACAAATTACTTCGATTAGTTAATATGCCACTGTCTAGCCTAATTGGAGCCATAAAGTCCAATCTGATGAGTTGATATAGTACCTTAATTTCTCTGCTAATAGTATTGATTTTTCATCCGAACGAACACGCTAATTGACTTATCATTATGGTCCATGTAGTCTCTTTTTTCATGCATGGGCTTACGCGGAACATACTCTTTAAATTCGTCGCATAATCTCGTCGAGTTGCAATATAATTTGGTCTCTCTTTTTAAAAGTAATGCGCGCTCTCATATGTTGTTTGGAGAAACCATATTTGTTGGAAAAGAAGTAACAAGTTTGACTTTAATTTACTTTCTTATCTCTTCTTTTTCGCAAATTCTTGAATAAGTTATGGTGTAACAATTCAAAAATCAACGCTTTTTTTAATTTGTAAAGAAACTCAAATGACATAAATGACGAAATAACATCAAATTCATGTCATTATTTATATAGTCCATGTCAATTTTTTTTTGGAGTATGTCATTATGTACGTATGAGATTTTGTTACACAATAAGTTATGGTGTAACATGTTAAACCCACGACATAATTTTTTTGATGACTAGGTACATATATAGCTAGCCAAGTCGAGCTACCCTCTCACAAAGTTATCAGCCCAACCATAACAACCATCCTCATACTCTAATTAACCCCCCATTGTTCTCCGTAAGAGTCCAACCCCTACCTCATACTCTCACAAAGTTGATGACTAATGCTATCATTAGGACGATCCCTAAATTACGAATATTTTTTATTCTCGAGAAAAGAAAAACAATTAACCCTGAAAAGGAAAAAAAAAAGAATAATTTCTTAATGTACTAGGTTTCAAATTTTAGCATTGCTATATATTGCTAAAAATGCGAAGAAGAAAATGTGGACGTATGTCATTACTATTTCTTAAAATTTTGAGTAATTTTTTAGTAAAGTATATGTATTCTTTTTCCTATGTATTGATTTTGAAAACCAGGTATTTAATTATAATAATATATTCTAGTTCTATAATGTAATTCATATGCATCTTTTTATACTATAATCATACTAAACTTTCTTCAGACTAATTTCAAATCTAAGAATACTACTCCCTCCGTCCCATAATATAGTGCCTACTTCATTTTTGATGGGTCAAACTTTAAAATCTTTGACCAAATATTCTCATTTGTATATATAAAAAACCATATTCATGTGGGATCTTGTTAGATTCGTCTCAATGTGTAGTTTCATAATATCAACTTTTTATATTTTTTATTAATACGAAATTGAAGATATTAAAGGTCAAAGTTACGTCTTGGAGACCGTGTAAAAAAGAAACAAGCACTATATTATGGGACGGAGGGAATATAATCTAAAAGAAAATAGTAAATGTATGGCATATGGACTAGATCTTATCTCAAAGAATATTTCAAGGTTTTTTTTTATAAAGATAACTATTTTTGGAAGTAACAAAAGTTGTAGCTACTTATTTATAAGTTTGATTAATTTTTAGGTATTATATATGCTAAACATCATCTTAAATTTACCGTATTCCCTAAATACGTATTAAACTTCACTTTTTAGTTTTTACGATTTTAAATATTCATATACACTATATCCTTCAATTCTCACATTCCTTTACACTTCATTCACCTCTCATATTCCACTCTTGTTACTCGTACGATTATGTAATTTTTTGAATTCGATTTTCATATGATATTGGCTATTATAAAATTTTCAAAATACGATGACCTTCTTTAATTAATGACATATGTTATTCATTATATGTCAACATATATTTGCATTTAGCCAAAATAAAGATTCATCAACATATTGGTGCGTTTAGCAAAAACTTCGAATGCTTCTAGTGCGTTTAGCAAAATTTAGCCAACAACCACGCCAAGCAGTTTATTATACCATAAAAGTTTTGTGGATGCTTCTTTCGTAAATATTATGATGCGGCGTCCTCCGTGCAGCTCGCATATCGATCCTCCACCGCGGATCGAGTGTATGGCTGTATAGCCTATTCTAAGATGGAGTATTTAACTACTTTGGTGTGTTTTTTTATTTTTGTGTGTTTGTGTGAATTTAATACCCATGTGCATAAATAATTTACTTGTTTTTGTGGGTATTGTGTGTTGGGTTCTGTTGATAGTGAAGATGCTAACACTACAGTTCAATTTCTGGAAAGATCTAGTAGCCTTTGCTTGCCAGTATTGTCATCCAATTAACTTTACATCCGATGTTATGCCGAATTTGCGCGAACTCACATAGGGTATTGCTTCAGATGAAGATTTTCTTTAAGGCCTTTTCTGATCAAAGTTTTGATCAAATTTATGATGTAATTAGTTTCTGGGGATGGTGTATTTGCAATTGTCCGTTAGTTTTTTCGGATATTGATTGTAAGTGTCGTTTGGCTATTCTCTATTAATGAAATCCTTTATTTTTTTTACCGTAAAAAAAGGTGTAATTGTAAACCCTAATCCTAAAAAAATCCAAAAATAAAAAATAAAAAAATAAAGTAAAAAAATTGAATGAAAGTAGTTATCCAAACTTATCTACACAAAACTAATTTTGTAACATCTCCCATTAATCTGTTATATCTTTCATATAGAAATTTATCTGTTATCTCTATTCTATATCTCTATTATATATGGGAACTCTTGAGGACTTTGGTGTCCACCTGAGTTCCCTAAAATACCCTTTATATTTTTATTCTTCCAGGATAACTAATGAGGGTAAAAAAAATCATAGAACTTTTTTTTTTAAAAAAACACTATTGTAACTGCCAGATTTCCCCCCAAAAAAAAACTACCACATTTTTTTTAATGAAAGCAACTTCCATATTTTTGAAAATAAAATAAACATGTACAATATCACCGTAATGTTCACGCACGCATCGCGTGCAAAAAATACTAGTGTTGATAGGGGTAGGAGCCGTAGGACACCAAAAAATAGAAAAAAGAAAAGGAGTAACTACTTACTTTAATTAAAACATAAAAAAAGAAAAGGAAACTACCTAATTAATTACAAAAGTAAATAAAGATAAAAAAAGCATTACAAAAAGAAAACCGTCAACAATTCAAAAATCCCTAATTTATTATATATGATTAACAATTAATTTAGTTTTCTGCATCCCAAAAAAAAAATTCTATGTATTTTTCGCACACATCGTGTGCATATAAAACTATATTTTATACAACAATACTTTTCAAAATTTCTACACTAAGTTTTTTTAAAAAGAAATTCACAAAGTCTTATAAAAGACGGTCTCACGTTAGTCTTAACGTGAGACCATCCAACAACCTTGAACGCAAAGAGGAGTCCGTGCATGCGTAGTGGCGACGAAAAGATAACAAAGGAGAGAGAAAAATGCAACCAGAGTAAGAATAGCTCGAGAAGACCAGCTATAGCAGCAGCAAAATGGTAACAAATAGCAGAATAGGTAGCTATGACCCAACCATGGCGACCAGAGCAGCCGCGACAGCACTGCACGACACCGCAGGAGGACAGAGACATGCGAAAGAGAAAAACAGGAACCAGAGTTGGGGTCAGAAAATGATGAGGAAGATTTGGGACTGCAAAAACTCACGGTGGGTCAACGCCGGCTGAACAGAGAGCAACAATATGTGATGAAGAAGGTTTATATATAATATATGGAAGATTGAGGAGAGAGAAAATGATGAAGGAGGTGGAATGAAGTCATCAATATGGGCAGTAAAAGCACATATTTGGTTTGATTTATAAATATTGTGGTGAAATCTTTCGATGAAAATAATCAATGAATATGTGCATGTATATATTTTAAACAAGCTCAGAAGTCAGGATAAATGAGTACTTGAATTTTAGTGTACCAGACTAAATAAATGAATATAGATACTTTAATTCTTGACTTTTCTCGATTTATCTATAAGTAAGGTTACATAAAGTGTGATTATTCACTTCAAGCTATGGCCTATGAAAACTTATTGGACACGAATGGCATTTGAACTGGGGAAGAGTGCGAGTTGCTTACCTAAAGACTGTTTTTTTACACTATAAGTAAGGTTATATAAAGAGTTAGATAGCGTATTTAGTTATTGAATTCCATAAAAAAAGTGTTTTCTCGCATCAATAATTGATCGAGGGAGAAGTTCACAAAATGCGATTAAAAAAGGAAAATTATAAAGAACCAAATGGAAAATGAATTATAGATCATATGGCGTGTGAGTGGTGGGGTTGATTAGTGGGGTACTGGGGTTTAGTGGTGGAATTTTTGGATGGGTGAGTTAATTTTCGTGTGAAAGGTGAATTTGTGGGGCTGATTTTGTCATTTTCAAGTTATAGTTATAATTTTCCAATTAGTTAAGGAATTTTAATAATTAGTTACATATTTTTGGCTCTTAGTTATGGTTTTCTGATTCATAGTTAGCTTTTGCTTAATAGTTATGAAATTAGGATATATAGTTATGATTTTTAGGTTATTAGTTATTAATTGTGGTTAATAACTATGGTTTTATGGTTGATAGTTGTTATTCTGGCTATTAGTTATTGCTTTATGATAAATAGTTATGATATTTGGGTATTTAGTTATTATTGTTTTTTACATTAGTTATGACTTTTTGCTTTTTAGTTCCGATTTTATGGCTAATAGTTTTAGTCTAGAAAATAACTGAAAGATAATAATTATAGCATATGAATAATTATTTATTAATTTCATAAGTAACAATGATGCATGGTTTTATGGTTATAGTTTTGATATTTGGTTAACAATTATACTTTGAGGGTTGATAGTATGGGTGGTCAATAGTTATGATTTTAAGGTCATTAGTTTTATTTATTGTATGCATTAGTAAACATTGTTTTTGCATTGGTTATTTGATGTTGGCATAACTAATGCAAAGATGCGATAGTTATTTAAGAAAGAGAGAATTAGTGCGTTAGTTTTTTTGAGGAAGAGAGAATTATTTATGCGTGATACTGAAATTATGGCCAATAAAATGCATTATAATCTGATTTTTATGATATAACTAATATACTTCAGCGCTTTACTAATATACTTCAGCGTTTAACTAATATACTTTAGCGCTTAACTAATTCACCCATACGCAATTTAAGGCTAGCATAACTAATAGGTGCAAGTGCTTAACTAATTCTACTGCTGCTTTGATGCAAGCGCGTGATGTCAGCATGACATCAGCGGTCTCACGTTAACACTAACATGAGACCGTCTCTCCAAAAACGGACTCAAAGATATTTTCTATACACATGGTAAATTTGAATCATAAATAAAATGATGGGAAAATAAAAGCTAACAAGAATATATCAATAATGACAAGTGCGTGGAATTTTTTTATATATAATTTGTTCACGTATATACTTATCTATAATGGTTATTTGGATTAATTATAATAATCTTGGAAAAGATGTGTCACAAAATCTGGAAAAAACATACGGAATATTTAAAAAGAATTCAAGTAAATAACAAAGAAATCGATTTTTATGATTGTTTTGAGCATTTTGTTCACATATAATATGATGTCAAGATTTTATTGCTCTTAAATATAAATTTTTATATGCACACGATGTCAAGCATGCATCACGTGCAAAAAATGCTAGTTACAATCAAGGCAATTCCAAATCTGCAACTTTACACATGCCGTGTGTTAATCTTTGTAACTTCAATCTAATCTACTGTTAAGACTCAACTTAAGACTTGAAAGTGGACCTCACATTATTTATTAAGGGTAAAAAATAAAAGTAATAAAATATAAATATAAATATATGGTATGAGAGGTCTTAAGTAAGTTTTAAGGGTTAAACTGCTAAATGTGGCTGAGTCTTAGTAAAATATAAAAAATGATGTCAATTCAAGTCTTAAGAATGAAGGCTAATTTTGCTCTTATAGTAATATACTAGTTTTGAAGTCCGTGCGTTGCACGGGTTGTTGCTTATTTTATCTTTTTGTAAATTTTTTTGTTAATATTATTGTCAATTTTGTGTTGCTGTGAAATGAGATTTTTCAACACTATTGTATTTATAACTTTCTCCATTCCTTTTCTATTACAACAATTACCGTTTTGGGTAGTTTCATCTTTTGGAACCATTTCACTTTTGGTAAAACAAAAGCAACTATTGTTGACAATATTGCCTTTATTTTATGTTAATAAAACCCTCATTAATTATCTAAATTAACTCATAAAGTTGCGTTTACTTTATTAAGGATTATTTATCCCATACTCTAGTTAACTAAAGGGGTACCTCTATGCTAAATCACCCATTTTTTATTTCCATAAAAACCATGCCCACACCAATTGTTGTAGTAGAAAAAGAACAGGGAAAGTATTTGTCATTATACTATAATTTCTAGATTTGTTATTACAATATATAAATTTTATAATTTTTAATATCCAATTAAATATTGTAACTAACTCTATTATTAAATGGTATCCTAATAATAGGTATGACTAACAATAATTAGCACATTTTTAACATGAATAATACCCGAATGATAATTTAAGAAAGTAGAGCGAGGGTAATAATTTAATAAATACACAACATAAAGAATAGAGAAAAACATGAGAATTATCAGCCACAACTTCAACTTTGAATATAGCACATAAACACTAACGCATATAGAATGGAAGATGAAAAAGCAAAAAAGAAGATCATAATGATAGTTTCATGAATAAAATTAATTAAATGTAAAACTAACCTCTATTAATAATTGAAAATACTATTTAAGAGAGAAAAAAATACATCTTCATCAATCATTACCATATCAAGACTTATCAAACTTCCCCCTTTTTTATGATCCGTGACCTTAGACAGTCTAGAAACGCGAATCTTGATTTCCGAATAGTTTTAGTAGAATTAAGTTCATGGGAAAAAGAATAAGATCTTACATATAGATATATGGAAAAAAAACATAAATAATTATGTATGCAATAAATATTCTAGGAATAAAATAATTAGTTAATTGCATAATACCTCTGCAATCTCGATGACAAACTTTCATTTGATTCTTCATGTAATGCCATCATGGAATGCTATAGGTTCAAAACTATGGATATGAATTTTTTATCTATATATAACTCAATTTTTAAAAGTATGATTCTTAAAGACATAATTACTATTGTCAGGAATAATACGCTATTTTTATATATTTAAAATATAGAATAAATAATATGTTGTTATTCATCTAAATAAATACATTTTCATAAGTTGTAAAACAATATTGTATATAGATCTTATTTCAAAGCATATCTCGAGCACTCTCCGACGGTAAAAGAAACTATACTATTGCAAATTATGTAGCAAAAGTTATAATCAATTTACATTGTATAATAGTTTAGATTTTTTATTTAAAAGCAGACTATCAATTTTACATTGTTGTTTATTTTATTATATTTCATAAGTTGTAGAACTATATTGTAAATTGATCTTATTTCAAAGCATATTTAGAGCACTATCCAATGGTACAAAAATTATTATACACAATTTAGATAATATAATAATTTAGGTTGTTAATTCAAAACCAAACTCTAATTTTCGCTTATCAAATGCTCCTTATATGCATTTAAATCTATGTAAAACTCTATTCTTTAAATATTTTCATGATTTGTGACCCTATATTGTAAATGGATCTTACTTTGAAGCATATTACAAGCACTCTCCAATGGTAGATGAATTATAATGTTTTGAATTAGGTAGCAAAAGTTATACACAATTTACATAATATAATAATTTCGGTTGTTTATTCAAAATGAAACTTTAATTTTCCCTATCCAAAACTCCTTTTAGGTATTTAAATATATGTAGAACTCTATTTTTTATAATATTTAAATTTAAAACTAATGACATGGCAATCCTACGTGGCGCTCTCTATTTCATAAGTTGTCGAACTATATTGTAAATGGATCTTATTTCGAAGTATATTTCGAGCACTATCCAATGGTACAAAAATTATAATATTCCGAATTACGTATCAAAAGTTATACGCAATTTACATAATATAATTATTTGGGTTGTTAATTCAAAATCAAACTCTAATTTTCGCTTATCCAAAACTCTTTATACGTATTTAAATTTTTGTAGAACTCTATTTTTGTAAAAAATAAAAATAATAATTAATGACATGACAATCCTACGTGATGCATTCTATGGCCTCGAAATCTTGAGAAGCTCCCTATGCTCCCGAAAAGTTCCTCCTTTATATATATACTAGCATTTTTTGCACGCGATGCGTGCTTGGTTTTTTTTTCGAGACAGAAACTCGTTTTTTTTTTTTTTGCATATGAATCAAAATTTGATTTGTTAGTATGAGTGCATTAATACTTGTAGACAATTGTAATCATTTATGGTGGCTCAGTTATTATATAATTGTTTTCAACATTTTTGTTAACTTTTTTAATGCTATATTATATTTGAGTTTGATTTTTTTTTTCTTTTTTTTTGGGCAAAATAGTTAATTTATTCATGAGGGTAGTAAAATAATGTCCTCGGGGAACACCATAGCTCCCCCCTTCCTTTATATAATAGAGATATAATTGTGTTCAATATTTTTTTTAACTTTTTTATGCTATATTTGAGTTTGATTTCTTTTTTTTTTTTGGCAAAGGGTAGTAAAATAATTTCCTGCGGGGACACCATAGCTCCCCCCCTTCCCTTATATAATAGAGATTAGCCTAATGTGCACGCCATGCGTGCGGCAATATTTTAGTAATAATATTGATATTCAAGCATTAAAAAATTGGTTGAATGACAGTTTAAGGGTGCAGACATTTTTTTATTTAATAAAAAAATAATTGATGTACTAACAATTACTATTTAAATACATAGTAATTGACAAATCAATAGGCAAAAAAAAAATTGTTTCATAACTCTTAGTATTTCAAGTTTTATTAATTCTCATAAAAAACCACGCACACTTGCATTGTCAATCCAAACAACTTAAAATAATTTTTTTAATGTATTTTTAATAACAGTTTTATCTAGTAGTAGTAAGGAAAAGCATTATGTATTTTAAATAACAGTTTTATCTAATACATTATCCTAAATAGTTTTTTAATGTGTCTTTGTTAATTTATGGTAAATTTCATTTTTTTTGTCAAACCTACTTTATGATTTGCATTGATTGTGTTATAAATTTTGTTTGATTAGGCCTTGGTAGACAGTGTATTTGTTTCCTTATTTTGTTTCATATGTATTTGAATATGGCATGTTCACAGTTGTATAAGATTTTACAACGTGATTTTCTCAATTTTATGAGTGATTTGTAAAGTTTCCTCATATAAGTGATTTCTGAGTGATTGTTGAAAATTAATTTCCGGTGGCATTGTTTGATCCCCATTTTGGTATTGAGATTCCTTTTGTAATTTAGAAAGGGATGGGGGGCAAAATAGTCAGTTCAAAAGAGGACACCGTTGCTCCCCCCCTTCCCTTATGTAATACTAGCATTTTTTGCACGCGATGCGTGCTTGGTTTTTTTTTCGAGACAGAAACTCGTTTTTTTTTTTTGCATATGAGTCAAAATTTGATTTGTTAGTATGAGTGCATTAATACTTGTAGACAATTGTAATCATTTATGGTGGCTCAGTTATTATATAATTGTTTTCAACATTTTTGTTAACTTTTTTAATGCTATATTATATTTGAGTTTGATTTTTTTTTTTCTTTTTTTTTGGGCAAAATAGTTAATTTATTCATGAGGGTAGTAAAATAATGTCCTCGGGGAACACCATAGCTCCCCCCTTCCTTTATATAATAGAGATATAATTGTGTTCAATATTTTTTTTAACTTTTTTATGCTATATTTGAGTTTGATTTCTTTTTTTTTTTTTTTTTGGCAAAGGGTAGTAAAATAATTTCTCGCGGGGACACCATAGCTCCCCCCCTTCCCTTATATAATAGAGATTAGCCTAATGTGCACGCCATGCGTGCGGCAATATTTTAGTAATAATATTGATATTCAAGCATTAAAAAATTGGTTGAATGACAGTTTAAGGGTGCAGACATTTTTTTATTTAATAAAAAAATAATTGATGTACTAACAATTACTATTTAAATACATAGTAATTGACAAATCAATAGGCAAAAAAAAATTGTTTCATAACTCTTAGTATTTCAAGTTTTATTAATTCTCATAAAAAACCACGCACACTTGCATTGTCAATCCAAACAACTTAAAATAATTTTTTTAATGTATTTTTAATAACAGTTTATCTAGTAGTAGTAAGGAAAAGCATTATGTATTTTAAATAACAGTTTTATCTAATGCATTATCCTAAATAGTTTTTTAATGTGTCTTTGTTAATTTATGGTAAATTTCATTTTTTTTGTCAAACCTACTTTATGATTTGCATTGATTGTGTTATAAATTTTGTTTGATTAGGCCTTGGTAGACAGTGTATTTGTTTCCTTATTTTGTTTCATATGTATTTGAATATGGCATGTTCACAGTTGTATAAGATTTTACAACGTGATTTTCTCAATTCTATGAGTGATTTGTAAAGTTTCCTCATATAAGTGATTTCTGAGTGATTGTTGAAAATTAATTTCCGGTGGCTTTGTTTGACCCCCATTTTGGTATTGAGATTCCTTTTGTAATTTAGAAAGGGATGGGGGGCAAAATAGTCAGTTCAAAAGAGGACACTGTTGCTCCCCCCTTCCCTTATGTAATATATATATATATATATATACACTATAATTCTTTGCACGCTATGCATGCGAGTCATATTAACGTTTTTTTCTTAATTAGTTATTCATCAGTGTTACAAAATCTTTTATTCGAATAGACATTTATAATTTTTTAAATTTTTTTAATATGTTTTTCTTAAATCAATGTTTTGTTGATTTTTTTTTAGTTATTTGTTCATTATGATTCAAATATAGTATTGAGAGAAGGAAATATAAAGCAAAAGAAAACTTGTGCTCAAAAAAAATGGAAGAATTTGTGTATCAGGTCCAATCTTTGAATATTAATAAAGTGGATCAGTTTGATTTATATAATAAAGATTACAGATTAATTAACAACATGTAGGTTTTAAAATATTATTAGTATAATTAGTAATATGCAAGTTTTTATTTTTTCTTCTGATTGTGTCAATCAAGTTATATTGTCAATTTAATTTTTGATCAGAGTTTTTAATATATATGTAAGAAGAGGAAATCATTCTCCTTAATTTAATATTTAATTCAAATTCAAATTCAATTCCATTTTTAACTTTTTCAATACATATGGTAAGTAGAAAGAAGAAAAGATTGTTTAATATATATGGCCATTTAAATTCATTAAGGGTACATTAGACTTTTTGAAGGGGGACACCATCATCCTCCCCCCTTCACTTATATAATAGAGATTGATTAAATCGAGTTTTATTCCACTATCATCACTTATTACACTCTTTATTAGTGGTGGGGTAGCCTACCCAATGGGTAGACAAAGTTTTTTCCCACTTCCAAACCTCTTCTTCAACCATTGATGTCTTCCTTAATCTCTACATTCTACCTCAAGCTTTTGTGGCAATGGTAATGGCAACGGCAACGGCAATGGCAATGGCAATGGCAATGGGGGAAAAGAGGAGGAAATTGGAGAAATAAAGGGATTGGGATCAACTTCAATCTGGTTATTTACAATAAGATTTCATTATCATTCAGACATGTTTGCAATTTGACAAAAATAAAGATGGTGCAAAACAAAGATCAAATACCATTTAACAAAAATTTTCAGGGGGTGAAGTTGATTGTTCTTGTTCTTATTAAGATTTGTAATAACTGCGCAGAGATGCTTCCTTCCACTCAACAAACCGTTGTAAAAAGCACTTTACCTGAAAAAGTCGATTTTTAAGAAAAAGGAATTAGCAGAACCAAGACCTGCACCAAACAAAAATAGGAAGAGTTAGAATTAAGTAGTTACTCTATCACGGCTAAAATAAACCCAGCTATATTGGCATTTTTGCATCTTAAACCAATAGTCCACTTTTTGATTATTGTTACTAAATCAAAGAAATTTGCGCAAAAAAATGTATACACATTGTACCAAAATTAATAGCAATCTACAAATTATGGTTCTCACACTATATAAGGGAGTTAGTCAACTGCTCATAATAAACTAGAAATTTTGATGTAAATATTATTGAACTTCGGAGCTCAAAAGTTCAGAGTACTCAAACAAGTATTAGGAATGTATGAAAATAGTATATGAAATGAAAGTCCGCTTCTTATTTGATGACATGTTGACTTTTCATGTATATGCCTATATGGTTACACAATTAGAAATATCATGCATCAAAGTTGTGTTTCAACAAGTGAGAAAAGTCAAGTGTTACATCTATTTAAAAACAGAGAGTTTGTGTGCGTGTGTGTATGTCTATATGAAGTTAAGAACACTAGATATTGATAGTCAAGGTTTGGTACTAAGATAGGGCACCCAGCAAATTAACAAGCACAACGAAAAGATATGAAAATTGAAGATTTATTGCAATTTAAACAAAATTACGGGGGAATTACTATTAGCATTCAAACACCAAACCCTCACAAATGCAAGAAAGATTGAAACTTGCTCAAGCAATATGATCAATCACACCTCATAACCTAAATTACATACTCATATAAAATCCAACATAGTCATGAGTAATCTTTGAAATCCTTCAAATACCATAAACAAAATCTAAAACACAAAATCAAGAGCCAGCAAACCAATAAAACCCGAAACACATAATCAATAAAGTCACGACTTTGTACAAAAAAATCAATCAATGAAATTAAATAAAATAAAAACCTTTGAATTTTTGACAAATAATAGGGTAAATATAAATTCATGTACTACTGGTTTAACCACCGAACATATTTTGTTTACAAGTCTTCATATAACCTGTTTAAAAAAAAGTCTTACTACAAACAAATCTTAATTTAAGCATATGCAAACACACTAATATAATAAGTCTTAGTACAAAAGTCCTGAACTACTATAATCTTAATACAAAGTACTAAACAACAAATAATATGATGGGTTACCCATGCAAACTCCCGCAGGAGATTAGTCCATTCGCCAAAGGCGGTGGGAAACTCCTCGTAGTAGGACAAAAAAAAAACAAATAATATGATGGGAGGAGTAACGCTTAGTACATTAACACAATAGTCTTAATACAAAGCACAAAGCACCTAAAATCACAACTGTCTTAATACAAAGTACATTACACACTAATCTTCTCAAATCGTAAATTATTTAGTATATTTATAATTAACACGGTTTGTGGTTTGTGGTTTGCTGTCTAACCACAAACCGCATATAATTACGGTTTGCGGTTTGGTTTGGTCTCAATATTTTGTAAACCAAACCAGACTGCAAAATTGCGGTTTGGTAAATTCGTAAACCAAACCGCACTTTTTCAGACCGCAAACCAAACCAAACCGCAAAAATGCGGTTTGGTTTGCGGTTTAAACCGCACTCTGCTCAGCCATACTTGTTGCACTTATTTCGTTACGGATGCGTTTTTTTCAACTTAAATAAGCCCTTTAGTTCTTATTTAAAAAATGATAAGATAAGATCAAATCAGGTAAGATCAGGAAAATTCGGATCAGACCAGATCAGATTTGAAAAATTATAATCGTAAAAACAACTACAATAAGAAAAATTCAGATCAGATAAGAAATATTTAGATTGGAGAAGATCAAATAAATTCAAATCAGATAAGAAAAATTCAGATAAAAAGAATGCACCTGTATTAAAGGCTCATGATATATAGGAAGGAGATAAAAAAAACGAGAAGATTTTCGAGAAAAAAATTAAGTAGGAGAAAATTTTAGGAAAGAATATATATATATATATAAGCCAAGGGGGAGCTATGGTGTCCCCCTTGGAAAAGTCCAAAATATCCCTCACGTTACCTTAGCAATTAAATATATTTTGCAAATTCAAATAAAGCATATACCATAATAAGGAAACTTTTGCAAATTAAAAAAAAAAAATCAATCTTATACAATTGTGAACATGTCATATTCAAATACATATAAAACAAAATAAGGAAACAAATACATTGCATATCAAGGCCTAATCAAATAAAATTTATAACACAATCAATGCAAATCATAAATTACGTTTGACAAAAAAAATGAAATTTACCATAAATTAACAAAGACACATTAAAAAAAATATTTAGGATAATACATTAGATAAAACTGTTATTAAAAATACAAACTTAATGCTTTTCCCTACTAAATCTAGAAAAATTATTGTTTATATATATACTTATTTTAAGTTGTTTTGATTAACAAGTGTGCGTGGTTTTTTATGAGAATTTAAAACTTGAAATACTAAGGCTCTGTTCTTTTGGACTGAATTAATGAAAATTCAGTTCAGTTCAGACATATTCAATTCAGTTTAGTTCAGTTCAGATTTATTCAGTTCAGTTCAGGTTTATTCAGCTCAGTTCAGACAAATTCATTTCAGTTCAGTTCAGGTTTATTCAGTCTAAAAGAATAGAGCCTAAGAGTTATAAAACATTTTTTTTCCTATTGATTTGTCAATTACTATGTATTTAAATAGTATAGTACATCAATTATTTTTTTATTAAATAAAAAAAATGTCTGCACCCTTAAACTATCATTCAACCAATTTTTTAACGCTTGAATATCAATATTATTACTAAAATATTGCCGCACGCATAGCGTGCACATTAAGCTAATCTCTGTTATATCTCTATTATATAAGGGAAGGGGGGAGCTTTGGTGTCCCCCTAGGAAATTATTTTACTATCCTCATGAATAAATTAACTACTTTGCCAAAAAAAGAAAAAGAAATCAAACTCAAATATAACATAAAAAAGTTAAAAAAAAATATTGAACACAATATGGTGTCCCCCTTTGAAGAGACTGTTTTACCCCTCTTTCCTTTCTAAATTACAAAACTAATTTTAATTAAAGTGGGGCTTAAAAAAAACTGACGGAAATAAATTATAACAATCAATCACAAGTCAATTGAAATCAATAGAATTGCATAATTCACGTCAAACAAATCACTCATTTGAGGAAACTTTACAAAAACAAAAAAATCTAATTACAAACTACTTCCTCCGTTTAGAAATAGTTGCACCGTTTCATATTTTTCACGCTTGTTGATGCATGGTTTCAAACGTAAATATCTTCAATTATCAATGAGTATAAATTATAAAAAGTTAATATTACAAAAATATACATTGAGATCCCGCATGACTATGTTTTTCCTAAAATATAAATCACCAACGATAATCAAAGTGTAAGATGTGAATAGTAAATACTATGCAAATGGTGCAACTATTTCTAAACAGAGGAAGTATAACTCATTAGCAATTACATACTCCATTCTCAAGAACAATTTACAATTACATACTCAGAAAATTACCAATACACTACAACGTCAATACAAATTACAAACTAATAAAAACATACGATTTTGACGGGGAGATTACACATTTGTCCATTGGCGATTTGCGAACTTCTAAAAAAGGTACATAATTCTTTTTAATCTTGCAAGTTATTTCAAATCAGTTGAAAAAAAACTAGCAAATCTTATGTTCGAATGCATGTTCAATTGTAGTATCGATAATTACATGTTCTAGGAAAAAAATACAATAAAAATGATACATGAATAATTTAAGTCTGTATTGTATGGTATAAATTTCGAAATAATTATTAAAAAAATCAGTACATGTTTGTAACAAAAAAAAAAGGCATTAGAAAATATAAATCAATTTCGAATATAATAACAATGACACAAAAATCAAACAAAAAAAGAAACTACATTAATTTGCCAAAACAAATAGTGCAAATTGAAAACAGATGAAAAAACGATTGATTTTCTTTTAGTAATCCGTGGAATAAAATATACAAAACCAGATCTGAATTTTGAAAAAAATAGTATTTCATAATTTTAAAAAGTGTATAAAAATAACTTTCCGATAGTAATTTTTCGAAAAATAAATGTAATCTTATAAACCATTAGTACAAAACTTACATTTCTTATGAATAATTAAAAACCCAGAAGCAAAAGGTCTTTTACGCAATAAATTATGCTAAAATTTAATTACTTTGCATACAAAGTTTGGCAAAGCAGTAGAAGAAGTCTTGGAAAAAAAAAGGAAAGAAAAAAACCATCTTCACAAATAAAATTTCAAATATAATGTAACCGGATCTTTGAGAAATATAGTTGACAATTAAATTTTTTGGGACGAAATCTGGAACATAAAATGTAAAGAACTACCTTCATCAAATTTGAGCCCCCCATTTAATTCATCAACCAAATAAACCCCAATTTTAACCCCATTCCGACGAACGTTCGTCAACATTACCACCCAAATCGAAATGAGAACCCAGAAAGACCCACAAGAACAGAGACCAAAATTACCATAAAAAATAATGGAGCGTTGTTGGGGTTAATTTTGACGCCAGGATTAGCTTATAATGTGGTGTTTGATGTGAAAATAACCATTAGATCTAATTAAATCTCAATCTTTTTAAGTGAATATGAAAGATAGTGAGGATAAGGAGATGAGATGTTCTTATTTTTTTAGGAAGGGGACGTGTAAAGTTGTAGGTGGAACAACGAAAATGTGGAGGATTAAATGAAAAACTACGTGAGATTCATCATTCATATGGGTACGTGCGGTGGATAGTTATATAGGTAGGTGGGATTGATAGTCATATGGGTAGATGGGAAAAATTTTATGTGGGTTTGCTAGCTACTTGCATACAGGTGACTTTGTGGCTTTGGGCTACAATTTTTTTTTACTATTAACAAACAACTAACATTAATTAGTTACTCAGTTAGTTATAAGTGAAACAACAATATTACATATATAAAATCATGAAGTGTTTTTAATACTATTTAATAAATGGAGAAAAACGTAGATAAGAACTTTTATTTTTGGTTTGTTTTAATACTGAGTAACAGTTATGCCCAAAATGTCGTCGCACGCATCGCGTGCATAAAAAGCTAGTCTCTATTATATAAAGGAATGGGGGAGCTGTGGTGTTCCCCCAGGACATTATTTTACTACCCGCATGAATAAATTAACTACTTTGCCCAAAAAAAAGAAAAAAAAAAATCAAACTCAAATATAGCATAAAAAAGTTAACAAAAATGTTGAAAATAATTATATAATAACTGAGCCACCATAAATGATTACAATTGTTTACAAGTATTAATGCATTCATACTAACAAAGTAAATATGGAAATTATATTAGCCAAATATTTTATCAATTAGTACACAATTAAGTACTCCGTATTACATTAAAACTATAAAATTCAATCAATTAACAAAGTGAAATAGTTTCATTAACAAATATTATAAATACAAACATGACATATTATGTAATGCAGATATGACAAACCTTTTGCTAAACAAACATTCAAATAAAAAATGATACAACACCCAATTACTGACTTGAAATCAAAGTATCCACTTTCTTCACAATCTATGAAGTAGTGTACTTAATTTCAAAATCAACTAAAGAATTATAATATTAGAAATCATAAATAAATTTAATAAAATTTCTTTTTTGTTTATAGAATTTAACTTTGTAAAGTAAAAAAAAAAATAGAGACTGGTGAGAGACTTAAGTGACATAGACTAAACCAATCAAAAATTGTAACTAAAAAAATTATATTTTGTATGTCTAATGTTCAAATTTTGACTCATAAGCAAAAAAAATAAACGAGTTTCTGTCTCAAAAAAAAACCAAGCACGCATCGCGTGCAAAATATGCTCGTATATATATATATATATATATATATATATATATATATATATATATATATATATAGGGGCCATATCATGTGAGAAGGGGAGATTAGGGTGAGAAATGAGAAGGGAGAGTATTAACCGTTAGATTTACGTTGGACGGCTGAGATTGAAATGGAAAATTGGAAATCGCTATCCTCGTTAGCGATTTCCATGTAAATTGCTAACGACTAGTTTGGGGCTGCCATCATCCTTTCGATGATGGTAAGCCCCCAATTCTTCTTTTTTCTTCTAGTTTTTATTGTTTTTGTTATTAATAATTTTCCATTCTCTCTCTTTTTGAGAGTTTTCTACCCAATTTTTGGGTTATTTCTCTCCTCTTATGGAAGTTTGGAGTTTAGTTCTAGTCTCTTCCCATGTGGAAGTTTAAAAATTGGTATGAGAGATTGTTCCTATTGGTTGAAGTTCAAGACCATCAACATGGAAGTATTGGAAATTCGGATGCGGTCAACATGGTTAAATCAAGAATTTTCTTCCCCAAACTATGTCGAGAATGATGAGACTTCCCCATCAATACTGCGTGATTCAAAGAATACAATGGGGTTCTGTTGTATCGCCGATCCTGGTTCATCAGTTTTCTTCGAAGGCGAAATTGATTTGATCTATCTCGATTATATCTTGTTTTTCTTTAATACTTATTGTAGATGTCGTTTGGCCTTCATTTAATGAAATTTCTCTTTCTTTCAAAAAAAAAGAAAAAATGTAAATTGCTAACGAGGATAGCGATTTCCAAAGAGGTGAGATTCAATCTCAGCCGTCCATGTTCCATCTGACGGCTGAGATGTTCCCTTCTCAATTCTCACTCAAATTCAAAATAATTCATCTACACAACTTAGATTGCGTCAATAATCATCAGATGAAATTTAAAATTAGCAATCAACACTCTCCCAGATTGCAAAATTTTCCCAAAATTAATTACTGATCCTAAATCCTAGCAATTTCAAAACAGATAATTGCAAGAGATGGACGAAAATTGAAACAAAGAGAAAATTAAACTACCTTTACTAAAGATTAATGCAATGGAAGAAACTCTAATCCATAAATTCACATAGAATCGCGATCATTGGAATTTAAAGAGAGACACGATGTTGGAGTTCTTCGCGTGATAGACGACTATTGGATTAGAAGTCTAACTGCAATGTGTTTTTTTTTTTTTTTTTTTTTTTTTTGAATGAGTAACTGCAATGTTTTGGCAGTAGATGAAGTTGTGTTTTGATAGGATAGATTAATAGCTTATAAATCATGAGAACAAAAGGTCATCTTAATGAATGGTGTTAGATGGGTCAAATATATTCAATGGTCCAGATTTCATCTACTACAATGGCTACATTTCTAAGGTAGCTATTGTAAAATTTTCCTTTTCTTCTATTTACTCAAAAATAAAATTGAGTAAACACAAGTTACTGCCATGCATGCAAAAGGTATGATAATAAGCTTTTTTCAAAAAAAAAAAAAAAAAAAAAGAAGAGATTTAATTAATCAGATTTCACATACAGGAACATAATCCAACGTATCATAATATCATGGCTAGCAATATCAATAGCGAAGTCATGAAAATCTTACAAATCTTATAGCCAAATTAAGTCAACATTAGCAATTAGCAATTAACTCAACATTAGCAATTAGCATTAAAATCATGCTTAGCTATATAATGGGCTACACTGTTACTTCCCATCCCTCCTAACAAAAGGAAAGAGCAAAAATCAATATACGAAGCTAAACGAATTCTTGCATCTTGCGTGCTCCAAACAGACAAGACCTTCCATCTTGCAATCAATAGGTCGTTGGGCTCCATCTTGCATTCAATTGGCCACATACCATGGGCCTGGATCGTCCGCTCTGATACCATGACAAATCCTAGTGGACTCAGCACAAGCCCACACAAGAAGAGAGTATGACCACACACAAGCCCAATGGGGTTCTATCCTAAAACCATATGGTGATAGGTCATAAACACACCTCGTTGGGCCTTCTTGGACTACCAACATGAGGTCAATAGGCCCCTACGTGGGGAAAACAATTATGTTGGGTTGCGTGCTCCAAACAGATCTTCAAATACCTTCCATCTTGGATTTAATGGGCCACCAACAATCGGCCATAATCGTCCGCTCTGATATACCATGACAAATCTTGGTGGGCTTGACACACAAGCCCACACAAGAGGGGAGTTTGACCACACATAAGCCCGACGGGGTTCCATCCTAAAACCATATGGTGATAGGTGGAGCATCCCATTAGCTTATATGTTAGTCATCATCTTTCTAATCTTCCGATGTGGGTCACATGTGGGTTACACTCTCAACACCTAAGTATGATAATAAGTTTGTATAATACCTTAGTGAACGAAAGGTAATTTGAACAATTATCGTGGACGTAATGGAAAAATAAAGAATGAAAATATGTGTGAAAACCCTTACGGGGCATGGGAATGAGAATTCGAAGGTGATAATAATTTATAAAATATTCTCAATTCCATAATATTTTAGTGGGCATAAGATTGAGAAAATTATAAATCTCATGTTTGGTATGTCGGATTAAGTTATGAATTTGTTCTTTTTATTCTTATCACCCTCTAATTCTCATTCCCACCATTTTATTACCTACTCTACCTAACTAATAAACCATGGGAATAGCCGAATAAGAGCCTAATTATTCCCATTCCCATTCCAGTTCTCACTTTCTAACCTAATTTCCTCTAAACAAACGTTGAATTTTGAATTTTAGAGAATTGAGATTAATAATCTTATTCCTAACCTATATTCCCATATACCAAACACCACGGTGTAATGGCAATAAAAAGAAATTTTAATAAATAGTAAATTCTTATTTTATTAAGAAAAATAGAAAAAAAAACATTATACTAGGAAAGAAGATAAATATAATCATCCTTTGAATCTAATATCCAGATATTAAACCAAATTAACTCATACTGTACTTGAAGTTTTTTTTTTCTTTTCTCTATGGTTATTTCAAGTTAAATATTTCAAATTAAATGTTAACTTCATCATTAGATAAAAGATAGATTTTCAAACGATTTTTCATATCTTAACCTATAAAAAAAAAATCATCATCCTTTTAAGAAAAGGAGATCTTTTAATTTATAGAGTGTGTTTGATTAACTTAAATAAGCATTCAATTGCTAATTTTAGAAACAATCAGTTAAGATCAGAAAAATCCAGATAAGGTAAGATAAGATTAGAAAAATTCAGCTAAGATAAGATGATATTAGAAAAAAATTCAAATATATATTTTCTTAAGGTCCTTTCTTACAAAAAAAATATTTTTTTAAGATCCTTTTTAACAATTTTTCCTTCATGATATAATATTTCTAAGGTATATAGTCATTTACATGTTTCTATATTAAGCAGTAAGCACACTATATTAACTATTATAGTCATTTACACGTTTGTATATTAAGCAGTAAGCACAGTATATTAACTATTAAGCACACAAAAATGTATATTGATTATTTGATCACTATGCCTCATTAGTCATTTCCCATCTTTCTCTTTTTGATTGACTGGACCACTATGCGTCATTTTCCATCTTTCTCTTTTTGATTGACTGTGGAAACAGTAGAACTTCCTGTAAAATAGATAAACATACGTTATAATAAATACCTTTATTTAATTATGATTGAATTTTAGATACTCATATATACTAACATATACGAAGTAGGATATAATGAAAAGATAAAATACCTTGATATTTTTAGAATCAGTTATCAGCATGACTAAACGGTCAATCCCTATCCCCCAACCAGCAGTCGGAGGCAACCCGTACTCCAACGACTCACAAAATAACTCATCATCCCGCACAGATCCATCTTGTTGAATATCCTACGAATTAAAAACACAACAAAAACAACAAAATATATTTCTCATTAATCATATTTGGTTGGCAATATAATATAGCAGGTATGTAATTTTATTTTCGATACAATATTTATACATTCAAGAGCTCGTCAAATTACTGGCGTTGAATTACAGGCAGGGCCGTATTTGGGCCTAGGCGAGAGGGGCAGGTGCATAGGGCCCCAAAACACATAGCCCAAATAAGTAATGGCAAAAGAGAGAATAAAAGGAAAAGTAGAAAAAAAAGGAAAAGAAAAGATCACTACAATACTGCAAATGCGGCCGAGAATTACGCTTATTCTTCAACCTATAACTCCTTCAATCAAATTCAGTTTCTTATTCAATTCTCCCACTTGTTTTCCAATTCAATGCCAAACACTCAAAATTTTTGGGTAATTTCTCTCTTTTCTCTGCAATTTTTGTTCTTTATTCGATTTTTTAAGGTTTTGCAAATTCTGAATTTTAGTACTTCTTTTTTCGACCAAGAATTATTATATAATAATAATTTTTTGATGTAATATCCATAAAAAGTATATAAAAATATTGTTAAATTAAATTTTCTATAGAAGTTATGTAAAAGCCAACAAAGAAAATTATTTCCGGTCCGGACCAAAAATCAAAACTTCAAATAATTCGGACCAAACAACTGTTTATTTTTTCGGTCTGGACCAAAAAATCAAACATTAAAATTTTTTATACCTAATTAGGGCTCTAATATGTAGGTTCGCCCTTGGGCCTCCAAAATCTCAGAAACGGGGTTGATTACAGGGTCATTCAACTCGGTGTAAGCATTGATGAGCTGAACACAAACAACATATTAGATCATACCCTAGGCCTAGGTTAAATACTGATTTACAGATAACTATTAACTTTAGATTTTGACTACATACCTAACGTCTATTAACAAATAGCTCGAAACGTTCTGTGAGACCCTCTTTTGATCTGTGGTGCTTAGCTAACGGGCTCATCAAAATGGGATGATTCGTGATAAAAGTTGGCTTCACACAAGTTTCACCGAGATATTTATCTGCCAGCTACAAATTAAAGTTGGTTTTACAGATTAGAGGAGAAAAAAAAAGTAGTACAATAGGACTCTCACAAGCGACTGGTCCTCAATTAAAAAAACTAAGCCTTTCATTAAATAGTCAAAACCGTGAATAACTATGATAAATACCTTTAATTATGATAGTTTGTTTTATTCAGTGGTGTATTTACTATTTAGGCAAAGACCGTGGTGCATAGAGTACCTCATGCTCATATATAAAATGATATTTACCATTATCCAATATCCCTTGGCAAGCTGCTTAATTAAAGATCTTATTACATGATCCTTCAAGATGTATGATTCCGGTTGCCTTAGACATCTAGGTACCCATTTCTGGAAGATAGTCAGAAAAAAGCTTGTAAATAGTACAAAATCTTAATATGTTAAAGAGAGGCAAAAAAAGAAAAATAGAGGAAGTCCTAATTTATAACAAAAGTTGAATTTTATTGGACAAAATCTTTATCACTACTTCACTAGGCTGATATTACATACACCTTGGCAAAAATTGTTTAATAGTTAACAATTAGTACTATAATTCCAAAGAATCAGAAATCATAACAGTAAAATATAGGAAATTTTTAGAATTAGACAGTAACAAATAGAGATGAAAATTCAAATGAAGAAAAAATGCTTAAAACAACGCTAAAAACCTGGAAAAAAAAGGACACCTGAAGTAAGCAGAAATTCGATTACCTTGACATTAGCTTTCTTTCCCTTAGGCAGCAATAAGCATGCGGAGACAATGAGACAGTACCACAAAAGACTTGGGAAACGTACTTAGTTCTCCTCTCTCACTATCACCTACAAAGACATACAGTAGAAGATAATTAGCAATATTGAGCATTTTGTGTGACATTGCATAGCACCTCTAAAAGACCAAAGTAATGAAAAATGTAACAAAATTCAGAAAACAAACACATGGCATTTTATCCCACTTTCTACTTTCTCATTTTTTTCCACCCATGTCATCCACTTTTTAATATTTTAACCTACTTTTTACTTTTTCTCTCTCACTTTTCAGTTTTTCTCTCCACCTTTTCAGTTTATCTCTCATACTTTTGTTATTCCTTGGTTCTCCCCCAAAGTGAAGTGAGTAAATTAAAATGAAACGGAGGGAGTATTGTATAGAGCTCATTTGAAAGTGGCACAGTTTACTAGCTCCATGCCAACTTCCTTGTCGTTGGCGTCTGATTTGTGCCAGTGCTCTCTTGTCGCCGCTACTATGGTACGGTCTTTATTAGCTCTAAGATTTTGTTTTCCACTATAATGCTTTTCTCAATTATATTTCTTTCTCTATTTGATTGTCTTCAAGACCTATGTTAACTGTCATGCTGTTTGTTCATCCTCACTAGCAAAAGATACGCTATTAGGGACTATTAGATTAATAAAATGATTCTTGGGATTAGCCAATGTTAATAGTTAGAGATTAGGAGCAGCTCTTGAACTAATTCTACATGAGGTTGGTTAAGAGCTAGACCTTGATTAATTCTAAATAGGGCTAATTAAGTAATTAGTCCATGATTAAAAAGAACGGACAAAAATATTTGAACCGTTCTATTTCACTTGTATTTCTTTTCAAATGTGATTATGATTCAAATGGGATCAAGTTAATCTACTGTTGCTAGGTTGTAAGTTGTTTTGCTGTTTATATTTATTGAATGTCTTGCTCTAACAATTCGCAACTTTGATATGATCTTCTATTGAAAACTCTCGAACATTGGTTTGATTTCTTTTCTTGCCAAGGTTTTGAAATTCGGATGTAATAGATAGATCAACTAATGTGTTAATTTTCATGCCAGGCTTGAGAGTGCATACTTTTATTCAGCAATTTGAATTCTAAGAGAGGTGCTTTATTTCTTGCACTTTTAATATAATCTGCTTGTGGTAAGTATTCTGATAAGTTACCAGTCCTAATTCATTGATATTATCTCCCCTTTGATTTCAAGTTGATGCGTGATATTATGCAACGTGTTGTGCACATTATGTGATTCAGTACGAATAATAGAGTATGTATTCTAGATTTATCCGTCTTTTACTTTTCTCCAAGTTAATGGTAAGGAAATCATTAACCGTATGTTTAGCATTATCTAATGTCAAGTATTCTTGTTTGGCATTGGTGGTGCAACTGGAGAGTTTTATGCCAATCTATTGATAGAAAATTGACTCCTTTTGCATGCTAATTTTGCAAACTTATCAGTGAGGCTCATTAGATAATAGATATACATGAGATGCATGTCAAGTTATGATTTTAAACATATAATAGCTACTAAACGGGAAAAAATATAATCTTAATGACTAATGAGGTCTTACAATAATATCTTTGGATATACTTTATGTTACTTAAGACTTTTAAAAAAAAATTATGACATGAATACTTTGTCGTAATTTATGGAAAAAATATAAATATCTGTATGTCTTTTTGCTCTCTCTTTACTTTATAGCATCAATTTGATACTTTGGTAGGTGTTGCTATTCCCTTCGCCTATTAGTCATGCTTTCTGTTAACGGTTGTATGAGCCTCAGCTATATCTCTACTAGCATTTTTTGCACACGATGCGTGCTTGGATTTTTTTCGAGACATAAACTCGGTTTTCTTCGATATAAGTAAGAGTCAAAATTTGAACTGAATTTATTTATGATGTCTAATATTATAATTTTTTCGTAGATTTTTTATTTACGTACACTACTTCATAGTTTGTGAAGAAAGTGGACACTTTGATTTCAAGTCAAGAATTGGGTGTTGTGTCATTAAAAAATTTGACAATATATTTCTTTGATTTGAATGTTTGTTTAGCAAAAGGTTTGTCATGTCCGCATTTACATAGTATGTCATGTTTGTAATATAATATGTGTTAATGAAACTATTTCACTTTGTTAATTTATTGAATTTTATAGTTTTGATGTAATACGGAGTACTTAATTGTGTATTAATTGATAAAATATTTGACTAATATAATTTTCATATCTACTTTGCTAGTACGAATGCGTTTATACTTGTAGATAATTGTCTTCATTTATGGTGGCTCAGTTATTATATAATTGTGTTCATCATTTTTGTCAACTTTTTTATGATATAATTGAACATGCATTCGAACATAAGAGTTGCTATTTTTTTTCAACTAACTTGAAATAACTTGCAAGATTAAAATAATTATGTACCTTTTTGGAAGTTCGCAAATCGCTAATGGACAAATGTGTGATATCCCCGTCGAAATCGTATGTTTTTCTCAGTTTTCAATTTTTATTGACGTTGTAGTGTATTGGTAATTTTTGTGAGTATGTTATTGTGAATGGTTCTTGAGAACAAAGTGATTTGTAAGTGGATTTTTGTGAATGTTTTTGTGAGTATGTATTGACGTTGTAGTGTATTGGTTGTAGGTTGTAAGTGAATTTTGTAGTTTTTGTAAAGTTTTCTCATTTGAGTGATTTGTATAACGTAAATTATGCAATTCTATGATTTTAGTTGACTTGTGAGTGATTGTTATAATTTTATTTCTGATATTTTTGTTTGAAGCCCCGCTTTGATTTGTATGTGAATTTGTAATTTAGAAAGGGAAGGGGGTAAAATAGTCTCTTCATTTGGGAACACCATAGCTCCCTCTTCACTTATAATATATACTAGCCTCGTATGCACGCGATGCGTGCGCCAACATATTAGTATTAATACTGATATTCAAAATCGTAAAAAACATTAATATTAATGCGAAAAATAAACATGTACTTCGTACTTATAATTTGTGTTTACAAAACATAGGATTGAAAATGAAGATAAGAGAAGTTGGTCTCTGCTTATTTTTTCTCATCAGGTTTAACTTTTTCTCTTGAATAACATATTGACTACAACAATTATGAAATCGAAAAAATACAAAGATGAGTTATACTCTTTTTTTTGCTCAGTAATTTTTTGAATTTTTAATTTATGTTCTTTGTAATTGTTATTGAATATTTAGGTAAAAGAAAACTTTGTATTTTTGGTTTTACAATTGTTGGAAAATTTATTTGTTAGGATATTTTCCTCATCATAAGTAATCTTTTCATGGCAATCTTAATCTTTTTTATGTTATTAATTTTATCTTTTTACAACTTTCCTTATTGTATAATTGTATTTCAGGAAATGAATTAGAAATTTTGAATAGTTTTTTTCTATGTTTCAAATTAGGGGTATATAAGTCTTTTCAAGAGGGGACACCGTAGCTCCCCTCTTGGCTTATATAATAGAGATTCTATATGTCAACTCCTTACCCTTTGGTGTCCACCATTAATTACCTAAATACCCCCATAACAAAACAAAATTATATAATCTATAATCACAATTTAAATTCAAAAGGGAAAAGTAAAAAAAGAAAAAAAAAATAGATCACCAAGAAACCGCACGGCAGTTTACTAATTGCACCAGTTAACCTTTTAAAACAACTTAAAACCATAATAATTTATATGCTCCTCTAAACCACGCAACTCCATGACAGTTTATTTTGCCTCATGCCTTGATCTTCTTCCTCTTCTTCCTTCAATTATGCAGACCACAATACCACAACCAAAACACAATCCCATAAACTATTACAAAAAAAAAAAACGAAGATGTTCGAATTGTGTTCCTACAAACCTTACGTGTGAAACCCCAACACAGTTGAGTTATCGCCGTCGATGAAATTGTGGTAGCGCGACGCGTGGGAGATTGGGAGTCCGGGAGATGAAAGTAAAGAACGATTGTTTGAGGCTCTAACTATTCGTCTTTAACAGTACCATATGGGTTGAATGATAAGGATTGGTGTGCCTTTTTATCTCACAACTATAAGTGTCTCATTATCTCTCTCTCTAGATTCTTATCATTTACAAAATTCAATTTACTGCTATTTTTTTATTTTATTTACTACAAGATATTTTTTTTTTGGTAAACAAAGCCCACTACAAGATGTATGTGAATTTGTGTTTGACAGTAGTTCTTGTGACATAATTTAAGGAGTTTGGCCACACATGGAGTTATTTAAGGTTATCTAAGTGTGCAGCAATAGATTTGTTTTTAAAGAATTATTGTCTCAGTTATCTCTAGGTTTTGTTCAATTTATAGTTGCGACAAAAAGGTATATTGCCTATGGATTTGTTGGGCCTTTGTTGATAAAATTTTCTAAGATTTTATTAATTGTTATTGTACAATGAAAGCAAACTAATCCATCTACAATTAGGTGGGTAGCTATTCAACTTGAAAATTCAGTCATGTTGATCCTAGACAATGAAAGCAAATTAAATAAGTGAAAAACACTATTTTATATGTTTATCTACTTTATTTGTTATTACATTATTGCACTATTAATATATTTTTCTTTGAGAAGAGTTTGTGAGTGATTTAAATTATTTTAGATTATTAGATATAATTACTCAATTAGTTTTAACTTTATATATACTTTCGCACGCATCGCGTGCATACAAGACTAGTCTAATATAACGGAATTTTCATTGTCAAAAGAAAGGATGGTAGGGGGTTTGAAGGTGTTTCTTTTTCAAGACACCTTTTCAACTTTGCATAATTTTCCCTCTATTATAAATTTATTTATCCTTTTCTCAAGACAAAAAGATAAAATGAAACTGCAAGCCAGCAGCTAGATATTGTAGGATTCATAGCTTTTAATAATTTCTTGCAAGATGACAATATATTAAATTATTTCTATATTTCTCTTGTTGGTAGAATGTACTACCTCCGTTTCTTAATAAGTGCAACACTTACCTTATTTGGAATAGTCACAATAAGTGCAACCAAGCTTAAAATGGTAAAAAAAAGTTCAATATTATTACAAATATGCCATCAAAAAGTAAGAGGGAACACAACTTTTATGTTTCATCGCTTGAATTACTCTACTTTATTGCGGTCCCAACTTTCTCTCTCTACATTCCTTGGTATTCCCCTACTTTCTCTATGTTGCACTTATTAAGAAACAGAAGAAGTATTATTTTTGTGGTAACTTGCATATGAAATTTGACAGGCATATGTGGTTTACTTACTTTATATTACAGACCTTGCAATGATCATGTGGCTTTATCCTACTTTGGTTGGAATAGAGTATGTAAGTCCTATTTTCTCTTGTATCCCCCCCCCCTCCCTCTCTCTCTCAATCCATCTCTCTTTTCCTTCTTTTTGCATGTCATCTCCTTTGTCAATATATTATGAAATTAACTCTTTAGAGTTTGGCTGCTATCCTCTTACTTTCCAAGAGAGCACATGATTAGTTTCTTGAGTTCTAGATAGCAGCATAGTGGTATTGACGTCTGATTACATGATAAAAATGTCTTTGTGATTGTCTTATATTGAACTATAGGAAATATGACATTATGTATTTATTTTAGATGTTTGAATATACATGTCTTTTGATCTGAGGGCAGGGGCGAAGGCGCGAAGCTATATTGGGGCCTAAGAGGGCCATGGTCCCTGCAGCCCCAACATAGCTTTGAAGAAAATCAATGGGTTAAAATGGTTGTATCTTGTCTTATAGGTAATGTGGCCCCCCTCCACAACCATGCATGTTTAGAATTCTCTGTTAAACTGGCCCCCTCTACAACTAACTCTGGCTTCGCCCCTGTCTGAGGGCTCAGGGACGTATGGAGATCTGCATTTGATAGGATCTGCATTTGCTGAAATTTCTGTGTTTCCTTTTACTCTCTTTTCTTTAAAGCATCAATTTGCTAATTTGGCAACGATCTCAATGCAAAATTGGTATGCTTATTTATATATCTATTTTACTTGGCTTTTAATTTTAGATTTTCCATGCTCTTTCTAAAAATCCTCTTCTTTCTTCGTTTTAATTGATTATTACGTCAATTACAACGTCGTCATTGCTCTAAATTCAGTTATATGGGAGCTGGAAAATCCAGTGTTGTCCTCATGTTCGTCACAGGTCAATTCCTTGAATTCTAAGTAAATATATATTAGGCCTTTTCCCCCTAATGATTCTCACACTTGAAAGAAAAATTCACAACGTGAGCATGTCATACTCCATTAAAATGTTCATATTATTTTAAGAGTAATAGCATAAATCATGGTCTACTCATCGAGCAGTCTTATCATATGTTACTAGCTAATTTAATTTTAATATGTCTATTAATCTGATGTAGGAATAGGATGGTCACCAAGGATAAACGTTATTGAATCCAGAAGTAGCCATGTCGTCACAGTGCAACTTTCTTGTGTTGAGATCTACGATATTAGAGTGGAGATGAGATGAATGAGAAAAAGTATGACATGATCAAATAACTTCTTAGTGTAATTGTATTTATGCTGAGAGGTGGTAAACTTGAATGGTATATCTTCAGTGACCACTGTATTCGGTTCGAGGATTAGATAGGTTGATGTTTAGAATTAACAAAAGTTTGTTGATTTCAACAATGAACTATCACTCATTTTCGAATATCAAAAGTGTCATTTGAAGCATCACACAAAATTATGTGTTGGGATCAATAATCATCAATGTTGGAGTGAACGAGAATTTTACACCTTTGCCCAATGTGAGGAAGTGCGATCGGAAAGTCACTTGTTTGCATGGCTGTAATATGATTTCTAACCTAAGTTTATTTAAAGTAAGTTTTCTAATCAGGTTTAAGAGAGTGAGCACTTGAAAGGTCATTTTAGGTTTCCACTTTTCATAATTATGAAAAGCGTTTATAATCTTAGGAGGAAATATCAAAATTTTGATAGCACCACTGTCAGTGCCAAATTAGTTATAAGACATTTGATTACCACATATTGTATTTGTCATAATAAGTGTTTGATGTTCTTGTAGAAGTTCAAGAAATTGCCCTTTTATTGTCATATTGATGCAATAAGATGATCTTTTAGCAATCTATATTCACTACAATATCTACCATACTAAGATGAAATTTACAAGTGAAAAGGAAAATTCTACCAGTTTATAGATATTGTTGCCTGCTCTATAAGAAATAAAGATTCACATAGATATATTAATTTATGATTATGACTGGCATGATCTCCACCTTAACATTATTGGCCGATTATGATGTAGGTTGTATAATTCCGTTACCTACACTTGTACTTGAATTATATCAATGTTATCAGTAAATAATTTGCTCTATACTAAACATAAAAATATTATTCAATTACCCCTAAAAAAAAAATATTCAACTATACCATTAAAATATATTGTAGTTCACACGTCTTTGCACTACAACCCGCTTTTCTTAGTATAGCTTTAATATTTTTTTCCCCAATAAAATATGAGTTGCATAAAATTCATTTTGAAATGTAATTTCTTTAGTGGCAATTTACACTATTCAGTTAACACTTTTGGCAGATTAAGAGACGTGTCTGAATATCTTAATCGATTGTTTTTCCACATAAAATCAAAATTACAAGTGCAAGCATCAAACATCTTAGAGCAATAGCTTCATATTCAACATACTAATTATAGCTAGCTTAATTTGAGTATCACATATATACCATTTTGGGGTGCTGTGCGCGTAGGCGCGCGGTGCAACAACTATCCAACTACCTTTGTGGCATTGATTGATGGTGGTGCGGTGAGAGTGGCGGATAGAGTTGCCTTGTACGACCCTTATATCCAACTACCTTTGTAAGTAAAGACTCATGGTGTCCCTAGCTAAAACGCGTTGCAGTTTTGTCATCTTGCTTTATCAACAAGTTATACAAACATCTAAATCATAACATCACAACACTCCATGTTAATCCCCTTCAAATCCAAAATTCAAACTACAGATAGCTGTAATACCCACATATTCAACCATGGTGTTCAACAATTAAATTACTTCCAAGTACTGCTAAAGTAGACTGTTTGCTCTAATGCAGGGAACGTTCAATTTCGAACCCATTGCGCATCGCCTGAGCACAACACCATTCCTCTTATAGATCGGGCCAGGCACCGCGAACAAAATCCTAACATGGGTTCCGAAGGCTATTCGCTGGGCTTAGCGCAACGTTCGTTGCAAATCTTTTTTTGAATTAAGCGGGCTTCTGATAGGAACATGAACCTTTTGTGTAGTTAAACTTTCAACCAAGTTCTTTGTTCTTATACGACACCCCTACTACTTGCTATTTAGTGTTAGTTTTTGTTTTAAAACGGCAAGTCGTAAGTGTTTTGTTACGTAGCCACTTGGCTTTAATTTAAAGCCCTTTGGGCGTGCAAACAATCTTCATTGGCGCTCGTAGCAACTCATTAAATGTGTAATCCTAACTTTCCTACCTTATCTTATCAAGTTGGATTAACTATCTTTAGTTGGATTACTCCTGCTTTGGTATAATTGTTCTGTTTCAAAGAGCTAAACATATCTGTTTTCTCAAATAATGTTATCCTACTTAGCTTTGCTTCGCTTCAACGTGCATTGCTTGCCTTCATGTTTGCAGAAAATCATTATAGTTGTGCCTAAGTTGTTCTAGATAAAAGTTGTTAGCTTACCTATTAGAGTTGCACTTATTTTCACTTTAAAATGTATTATGTTTCTATGTAAAATTAACGATTATATAAATCATGCTTGCACACCAAAATTCAACACTTTGCCAAATGCAACTAACACAACAAGCATACTTATCGCTTGGTTGGAATTCATGCAAAATGGACATCTGCCTAACTAAGGCTAACCGACCACGAATATCACTATTACACTATTTTGAGGCGCCGCGCGCCTAGCAACAACTAGTTTTATCCAAAAGTCTAAAGCCCACACCCTCTTCCATTAAGCTTGGGCTACCTATTAACAGATTTTAGCCAATGTCCATCTCTACATCAACAAGGCAAACCACTCACTAGAGGTGATCATGGGTCGGGTCGGGTTAGGGTCAGGCCTAAAAAAATTACCCATTGGTCGGATCGGGCCGGGACAGACCAAAATTTTGTGCCCAAAGCCCGTTATTTCGGGCCAAAATGAGCGGGCTTTTCGGGTTAAAATTGGACCGGGCCAAAAAATAGACTAAAAAGTCATTTTTGGCTTCCCAAAGCCCGGCCCAAAGCAAAAAAAATCGGACTTGGCCCGACCGCGGGCCAAAAAAAATATGCCCAAACCGGAGTTGATCACGGTCTACCACCCATATAAAACCAAATTACCAAACCACCCTTCAGTCCACTTGTATTTACGCAACAAACCTCACACAAATTCCAAAGATTCACATTAACAAAGAGGGGTAAAAAAACAAAGAGGGGTATTTTCGAGATCATCAATTGAAATATAACCGCTAGTTTTCCCTCTCTGCTCAACGGCTTAAACCCCAACAAAACCCAAAAAAAAAATCATCTTTTCTTCTTAAAGGTCTCATTTCCAAGAAAACTCAAAGAGAAAAGAGAGAAATTGGAAGATTTTTGCATGATTTGGAGATTTCTTTGCTGAGAAATCTGATTAAGAAAGACAAGAAAACAGGGTAATTTCTTAATCCCATATACCTTTCTCTCTTCTTCTCTGTTTTTCTTGACTACTTTTGTGTGAGTTTATTCAATGATCATTTTTGGAAAATTTGATAATCACTTATTGTTTAATATAAAGAATAATTTTGATGTATCTGGGAAAGTGGGTTATACTTAGATTTGGGTTTAATTTACTTTCTTGGTACGAAATTCGGGACGAAATTCAATGAATTTGAGCAACTTTTGGTTGATTTTTGATAGATTTTGATGATTTCCATTTAATTACTTGAGAATGTTATGTTATTTTTGAGGGGTAATCATTTCTGGAATTTCACCATTTAATGAAATTATATACTTGTTAAGATCAATAAAATTTCAATTTCTTGAGAAATGATATTGTTTGCAATTTTCTGATGATGGGTTTTGTAATTGTAGAAATTCTGTTGTAATCAATGCAAGAAACTGGGATGAATAACCAACATAATAACAAAAAAGAGAGGCTTGATGGGTCAATTGTGAAACAAATGGCACAGTTTGTGTTCTTCTTGGTTGTTTGTCTTTGGTTGCTTTACCAGATACATTACTCACTTTATATCAGAGAAGATTATGGTTGTGATGACATAGAGAACAAGTTACGAGACGAGCGTATTAGGAAACTGTTAGGCCGTAAAGGGGGTTTGAGATCATCGTCTTACAATGCTGAGGGGATGGAACTGTATGGAATAGACTCAATTGCGGCAGCTGAAAGAATCAAACATGTCGCGAAAGATAATGATGAAGAGGAAGATAGTACAGGAGATCATAATGCGTTAGATTGGAGTAACTTTGGAGAATTTCTAACCAAAGAGGGTGAAATTACTGAGAAATTACAGGAGATTATGGTGAATACTTCAACAGGAGATGAAGTGAGAAATATAAGTGAATTAGATCAGTCTTTAGTAAGAGTTGGTGCTGTGATCTTGAAAAAAGATGATAAAGAGTTGGGAGCTTTTCGGGTTTCAAAACATGATTCCGCGCCTTCAAGGAGGATTGATATCCAGGTTGAGGGGATCATCTTAAGCGCGGGAAATGTAAGGAAGGAAATGGAAGAATGTCAGAAATTCTGTTTACAGAATATGTCTGAAAAACAAAGCTTAAATAAGTCTACAATGAAAGAAGTTCATGAAGAAGTGAAAGACATGGAAACAGTTGAATCTGGAAAAGGAAGCATGCGAGAACTTCTTTAGAAAGAACCAGCAATTTTTAATGTCAGATTTCAGTGACAGTTATCCTGATTCACAGTGGATAATGTAAAAACTTGTTCCACTTTTGTATTAACGTTTTTCTCTGCTTAGGTAAATAGCAGTCTAGTGTAGTAGTGTGTATAGAAATAGAGATACCATTCTTGTATCCGCGTTTTCACAGTCAATAATGATGAACAAACTACTCGTGGTTCAGTCTTAATCAGTTGAGTCATTCTTGGTGAAGTTATTTCTAATCATGTCGGTTGGACTGTTCGAGATGCAGATTGATATATGTCATTTTACGCACTACTGTTAGCTCTTTTCGACCCATTTTCCATCTTTATTAATTTGGAGCTTGATTTATCAACTAATACTAGTCCAATAGAAATGAATAAGATGTTGATTAGCAGCCATTTAAGAGAGATTTGAAGATGGATAGCTATTATTAGGGCTCTTTTTCATATTAGGCTCCGAAAGAGAAGCTTAAGATGCCTGTTTACAATGTCCTACATCATGTGCACCACCAACTTTTTCCAATGAGGTACCAACATCACAGCAGTACATTTTTTCGACGAAAAACTCGTGGAAAAAACCTTGAATTATTGAGCCCAAGATCTAAATATTTCTAACTCTTTTGGATTTGGCTTATATATGTTGAATGTCAAGCCATTTGCACCAAGTTCAACTTCATTTTTGTGATTAGAAGAGGGAATTAAGGAAGTTTTATAGTATGGAAACTGTTACTATTCAACCCAAATGGGAAGGAAAGGCATGTGTAGAGCTAGATGGTGCAAAGGCTGAAGAAGTCTGGCTTTTTGTAGCAGACTTCTGCAACCTGAACAAGTGGCTCCCAACTCTAAGTACATGTATCAGCTACTGTGCAGGGTTTAAGACCCACATAGAGCGATCCGATGTGAACTGGAGTAAGCACAAATTGTTGTCCATTGAGCAGGATAACATGGCCTTAAGCTACTCTGTAATTGATGATAATATCGGATTCAACTCGTATGTTGCAAAGCTGAGAGTGCTGCCGTGGGTGGATGGGTGTGCTATTGAATGACAATATGAAGTTGAACCAGTGGAAGGGTGGAAATCTGAGAATTTAGATGAGCTTATTGGTAATGTATTGAAAGTTATGGCTAAACAGATGAAGGAAGCTCTCAAAGCTGGTATTCTGAACTAGTGGATTAACAACAACAACAACAACAACAACGTCAAAGCCTTGATCCCATTAAAATGGAGTCGACTAATGAGGCAAGATTTAGTGGATTAAGCTTTAGCTTATAGCTTTAACTAGTATGTTTTAGTTTTGCTTGTATTAGTTGTTTAGAGGCTATGCCTTGGAATAATAGGGTATCGTGCAATTTTTCCTTATGGTCATTGTTTTAGTTTTGCTTTTATTAGTTGTTTAGAGGCTATGCCTTGGAATAATAGGGTATCAGCCAATTTTTCTCGTAATTTTAATGATGAAACTCGGATTTCAAAACATGATTCCGCGCCTTCTAGGAGGATTATTATCCAGGTTGAGGGGATAATGTTAAGCACGGTAAATGTAAGGTAGGAAATGGAAGAATGTCAGAAGTTTTGTTTACAGAATATTTCTGAAAAACAAAGCTTATATAAAGTCTGAAATGAAAGAAGTTCATGAAGAAGTGGAAGACAGAATGAGCCAGCAATTTTTAATGTCAGATCTCAGTGACAGTTATTCTGCTTCACAATAGATACTGTAAAAACTTCTTCTTCCACTTTTATTCAACTGCTTAGGTAACTAGAAGGCTATTTAACAATAGAGATACCATTCTTCGTTTCACAATCAACAATGATGAACAGTCTACTTGTCGTTCAGTTTTGATTGGTTGAGTCATTCTTGATGAAATTATTTCTATTTCTAATCACATTGGTTGGACTGATCGAGATGCAAATCGATTTATGTCGTTTCAGAGACTAGCGTTGACTCCCATTTAGTTCCATTCTCCTTCTTTATTGATTTTGGAGCTTGATTCATCAGCTAGAGTTAGTTTAATAGAAATGATTAAGATGCTGATTAGCAGCTATTTAAGTGAGATTTGAAGATGGAATGTTGTTATTACGGATCTTTTTCATATTAAGCTCTGAAAGAGAAGCTTAAGAGTCAAGATTCCTGTTTTTTACTAGCTTTTGTGCAAGTAAGTACCATCTCTTTCTGGCAATAAGAGTGACACATTTGTCTCCAAGTAGACAGTAGGGCACACCATTAAGGTTTGCTATCTTCCATTATGATTTATGGTACACATCCATGCTGTATTACAAATTACAATGTCCTATTATGTGCACCACCATCGTTGTCCAATGAGGTATCAACATCGCACCAGTACATCTTTTTAACGAAAAACTCGTGGAAAATACCTTGAATTTGTGAAACTGGAGAAGGTAGCTCTAATATTCTTAGCCCCAATATTCTTAACAGATTAGAAATTATAGAAGAACAAGTAGCTGAAACTATTAGAAGGGTTAAAAGACTAGAAGAAAAGAAACCCTTAGAATCAACACCAGAAATAGAAACAGTCCCTTCAAAATGAAGAAGAAACTATAAGCTATGTCAAAACCCCATTATATACTAGCCAGGGTTTTACAAGTAACATGCAAACTATGGTTTGACCAACAAGCCACGATTGAGACTTATGCTATAGTAGATACAGGGGGTGCACTAAGAGCGAGATCACTACCAACTTAGTACCACTCAATTTAAAGTAAAACATAAAGATATTATCACTAATATCCTAGCGAGATGGGAAAACATGTTTAATAGAATACTATGTTAAACCCACAGCCATACAATTTAAAGACTTTGCGGGAGGATATAGCCAAAAATATGATATACCTCAAATAAACATATCACCAAACTTTATAATTCTAGAACTCGGTTTTTGTTAGGCCTAAATTTTATAATTTCGCAAAGAAGGTAGTATCTCTATTACTCGAATAGCATTACCATTAGTAAAAATATCTACCATATCCCAACACGTTATTATCGCGAGAAATCGAGTTGCTACTGAAAGCGTGGTGGACGGGAATAAGGAATTAGATTTTTTAGGAGAAGAAAATCAATTACGGCTGAATCGAAGCAATAAGTTTCCTTCAATATGAAGAATTTAGAGAACTAGAAAAGGGTGTAATATACACCAAACTTCCGATGTATCCTACAATTCAAAAACTTAGAACCAAAGGCTTAATTGCCAATGACATTAGCAAATGTAGAGTTAAGACAATTATTAATCAACAGGTGAAAAATCCCGATATAACCATTACTACAACTAATATAGATTATTCCCCTAAAGAAAAAGAAGAATTTAAAAAACAAATAAATGAAATGCTCAAAGCAGGGATTAATTGAAAAATCAAATAGTCCTCATAGAAGTGCAAGCATTTATAGTCCAAAACCACAATGAACTTAAGCGAGGGAAAGCTCGTATCGTTTATAATTACAAAAGACTAAATGATAATTTAATAGATGATGGTTACTGTATACCTAATAAGGATACATTAATCAATTTAATCCAAGATAGAAATATATTCAGTAAATTTGATCTAAAATCAGGATACAACCAGATTAAACTAACAGACAGTTTTAAACCATGGACAGCATTCATTTGTAGTGAAGGCCATTTTCAATGGAAAGTTCTTTCATTTGGTTTAAAAAATGCTCCAGCTATATTCCAAAGATTTATGGATAACATCTTTGGAAAATTAAATTTTTGCTTTGTTTATATTGACGATATTTTAGTTGCTTCAAAATCTATACAGGAACATACAAAGCACTTAGAGGACGTTTTCAAGCATTATAGATAAAGAAGGAATTGTAATAGTCGATTCTAAAATGGAATTGTTTAAAAAAGAAGATACAATTCTTAGGATTAGAAATTGGCAATGGAAAAATTCAATTACAAGATCACATTGCTAAAAAGATATTAGAATTCCCAGATAAAATGGAAGATAAAAAACAGCTTCAAGCTTTCTTAGGACTTTTAAACTATGCTAGGAAATTTATCCCAAACTTATCAAAATTAGTAGGACCATTATATGGTAAAACTTCAAAAAACGGACAAAAATACTTTAACCAAGAAGATGTCCAGCTAGTCTTAAAAATTAAAGAAAGGGTAAAAACGCTTAAACCATTAGAATTACCCTTAAGCACAGACTATCTTATTATCGAAACAGATGGTAGCAAAGAAGGTTGGGGAGCAGTATTGCTAACCAAACCTAATAAATATAGTCCTAAAGTAGAAGAAAAATTAGCAGGGATATGCAAGTGGAAACTTCAAACCTAGTACTAATTGGTCTTCAATAGATTATGAAATACAAGCTGTAATAAACGCCCTAGAGAAATTTAAAATACATCTAGATAGAGAAATCACTGTTAGAACAGATTGTGAAGCCATAGTTAAATTTATTAAAAATAGCAATAGTAAGAAAGTTAATAATAAACGTTGGATTAACTTTCAAGATCTAATTGCAGGAAAAGGCTATCAGATAATGTTTGAACACATCAAAGGTATAAATAATAATTTAGCTGACTGTTTGTCTCGTGTTATTGACAGATATTGTAAGAAACACAAATGAACAACTCGAATCCAAAGGCAGATACAGCTCCTAAGGTTGAAGAGTTCACCTTTGGAAAGTTTAAACTTTACAAAGAAACCTACGGGAGGATTCAATCCCCTAAGAGGAATAGAACTGGATAAATCTCAGCAGGCCCTATGTAACAACATATGGGAATTAAAAACAGATCCTATAGCAAGCAAGCACAAGTTATTAGTCCTAAATTGTCTTGCTTTTTATTTTTCAAAAATTTTAGAAAAACCCCTCTCCAAAAACTTTAGTTTTTATGTCATCTTACATGGTCAGAAAACAGGAATGTTCAGATCATGGCATGAGGTACAACTTTTAACTAAAGATTTTGAGAAACCTATTTTTCGAGGTTTTCACTCTTTTGGTGAAGCAGCAGACTTTGCCAAGGCTTATTTAGGTATAAATTTTTACATACGGCTCGAGATTTTAACTCGGGCAGATACGAGCTCCGAGTCAAAACGGAGCATAGAAAGACCATTGAATTCAAGAGCAATGGCATTACAAGCGAAATTTCCGAAAATAGAATCAGTCTGATGAATGAAAAAGAAGAAAAAATTGCTTCCCTCCAAAACGAACTCTCTGACCTACACAAAAAATTTGAATACCAACAGCAGACTATAAGTCTGATTTCCAAACACAACCAAAACATCCTTCAAACAAATCAAAGCCTAACTATTGAGCTAGAAACCAAAAACATAGAAGCAGCTGACCTAAAAGATATGGTAGAAGCTTTCAAAAAGACTCTCAAACCATGCCGCAAAAATCTTACTCATGAGCAGCTCAAAGCAAGCCTAAAAAGACCACAAACAACCCTTCCTACTTTAAATCCATTATTCCAAAATTTTCCAGAAGCATAACTTATCATAGAACAAAAGTGTACTGAAGGCTTTATCAAAAAACTCATAAGCTTACAGAAGATACTTCTTGGTATCCATCATTTAACCCAAGAGGGATCTCTGCCAGGAAACAAAGTATGGCAGGATTTACTACATTACAGTCTTTCTAGTTTTGATGGAAGAAGAACAGTTGACACAGGCCTTTTTAAAATTCACATTGATGTCAGACAAACTCATCTGAGTCGTTCTCGAATTATTGAGTTTTATGATTATGGTATGTTAAGCGACCTAACTTTAGATAATCCAGGATCAAATCCCCGATGGGTTTGGATTAAAGTTCGAGACATGTGTTAAAAAATATCTCGCACTATCGAAAGAATCAAGAGTTAATAATAGAGTTCAACAAGAAGATCCCGATTACAAATGGACTACTAGAAGAACCAGCACTTCATTACATCTACATTGATCCACCTTGGAAGATTGACGAAATTCCACTAAGTTCTTTTAACTACGTAGAAGATGAAAGTTTCTACAGAGAACTAATGTCAAGACCCCCTAATCACAGACAAGGAGGAGCTATTGCCATGAACTTTCTAGCAGAAGGCAAAACCTTTAAAATATGAGGACCAGAAAGCTTCAAGATCAATATTCCTTTTCATGGTTTCAATATTAATGATACAGAAGTCTTCGCCATGGAAGAGGATAGCGACGAAAATCATGACGATAATTCCCTAATTGAAGAAATGCTTCAAGGAAGAGATTTACATGACTAAGCACGACAGCTACCTTCATTTTGTCTTTTAGTAGCTAAAGATAATAAGTCATT
This sequence comes from Beta lomatogona, assembly GCA_947646795.1. Classification (NCBI taxonomy): domain Eukaryota; kingdom Viridiplantae; phylum Streptophyta; class Magnoliopsida; order Caryophyllales; family Amaranthaceae; genus Beta; species Beta lomatogona. The sequence goes on along the minus strand of CANSNZ010000580.1, from coordinate 310,341 downwards.
ATTTCTTTGGTGTGTATGCCTTTACTTTATGTCTTGTAAAAACTGTTTGCTTTAGCATCTTTATTTTGTGACCTCTCTTTAGAAAAGAGAAGTCACTATCTACTTTTACTTTAGAAAAAGGAAGAAAACGTGTTTCTCCTTTCACCAGTTAAGATGCTCTGAAGCTCTATATAAGGGCTCTTTGTTTCAGATGTAAAACATAAGTACTTACACAGCAATAAAAAACACCATGTTTTCTTGCTAAATACTTCCTTCTTATAGCTTAAAGTAGCCCAGTAGTTCGTGTTCTTAAAATCTTCAAATACTCTACCAATTCCGCAGAGCCTAAAGAGGCACACCCCTCTTTAATTTGGTATCAGAGCAAGTAACGATTCTAGCTGAAAGACTGTTCGAGGCCACAGGACGGAAACCAGGGAGTAGTACGTCTCCGGCAAATAGTAGGCAGTCTGAAGGTAGTATTGTTATTTAATTTAGTACCTTTGTTATAAAAATATCTATGAGTATTTATTGATAGTAAGAACTTAAATGAACAGTGAGAAAGCTATAAGGTGTTTCAATCATTGAAGAAAACCTAAAGACAATTGCATACTTAGATCTTGCTTATAACTCAAAAGACAGACACTTTGTTTCACTTGGTAAAAATAAGTTTCTTTGTAGATTTGATAATAAGTTTAATCATATATTACATAGTGACAGTTCACACCTAAATAGCATAACAGACTTGTTAATTAGTCTAGCTGAAAACATAGAAAAACAGAGTTACCACGAATCTCTAGATAAAATAATTAGAGCATTTATAGACAATAGAAAGCTCTTAAAAGAAGTCCAGAATAACAACGATTTCCTAAGATCACAGATTAGTTCATTAAGTAAAGAAGTTAAGACCTTAAAAGATAAAACTCCTACTAAGGAAGAAGTTAGACAACTTAGTTTTGACATTCAACAAAACAAGCCTAAACTTATAGAATTAGAGACTAAAAGAATTTTAAACCAAACAACAGAAAAATTAAGTAAGGTTGAAGCCTTGCTGCAAGAAGTAAAAGAATTAGTAATAGGTTAATGTCCCGAAAGAATAGAGAAGACTATTTAACAGCTGAAAAGAAATCAAAAGAATATTTAGATTTCACAGATAACGAATTTGCAACTTATAATCCACCAACAAAAGGGGATAAGTATAACACTATTAGATTTAATATTTTAACAGAATTAATTTTAGATCTAAAATTAAAAGACGAACTTAGAAACGCCAAAGGACAGACTTCAACTTCAAACGAAGATAGTTTAATTAAAGCATTTAAGAATCTTAGTGTTTCTCCAGAAGGAATAATTAAAAAGGTTAAACCAAGAACGGAGTATAAATATTTTATACCAAAACCAACAAAATGACTAGTTTCCCAGGAACAAGTAGAACTTTAAATAGATCTCTAAGCACAATAACAAAGAGAAGAATTAGACACTAATAAAAGATTTAGTCCTTTTAAGTGGCTAACTAAGAAAGAGCCTATATCTCAAATAGAAGAATTAATAGATATAGAGCAAAGCTTAGAAAGATTTAAGAATAATAGGGTAAAATTATTAGAACCAAAGGTTTTATATAATCAAGGAATATTCGACAGATCAACCATGGTATTTAGAACATATAGAGAAGAAGCCATTAGCGTACTAAGTGGATCTAAAGATATAGGACTTATATCACCACAGACAGTCCAAACCCTAACGAAAAAACACAATTATCTTCATCTAGGAATGATAATTATAGGAGTTAAAGCCTTAATTAGAAAAGAAACAGGAACTAAAGCCTTGTTATTAATAGTAGACAATAGTTGGAAAGACCCGGATCTAGCTATTATATCGGGAATGGAAGTAGATCTATCATCTAATAGAGGATTATTTTATTGTGTACCGATCTCTTAAAATCGGTAGGAGATATTAGTAACCTCAGTATTATAGTCAAAACCAAGGGTTTTGAAGGTTACAAAGGAAACAACTTGTCAAGAACAATAGGAACTATAGCTAAACTCGAGTAAAACCACTACAACAAACTATAAATTAGAAGTAGATAAAGTTATTAAGACTATGATGTCCAAAGGGATAAAAATGATAGAACCAACAAAGTAATAGATAAAGAAATCTTAGCGGGAAAGAATGGAAAATCTCAGAATTATTTCAAAATAACAAAAATAGTTCTTTAGTCCCACAAAGTAGTTATATGTATAAAGATAGCAAGGGAAGACTTTCGGTTCGATTTGGAGAATATGAGAAATTAGATTTAGATTTAGAAACCGAAGAAAATGATGCGAGAATATAGCTTAGCAAACCACGAACTAAGTGAAATAGCCAAAGAATTAGAATAATTAAGAAGAAAAATAGAAATAGCAAAAGTAGAAAAGGATTATATTAGTAAAAGACTTAATTATATCCTTTTCACAGATTGTCATAGATACACTAGTGCTATGTTATATACAAGAGAAGGTCAAAAGATAAGAGAAATTGATCAATTAGAAAAACAATTAGAAGAAAAACTAAAAGAAATATCACTTTTTAATGAAGAGGAACCACCTACTTATGATGAAAGTGATACGAGAGGATAACTTCACGAGACTTAGGAAGTTACACTAGAATAAATGAAGATCGACCAGAAGAAGAACAAGAAGTTCTTATTAGTCAAATACGAGACTAAAACCAGAGAAGAAATTTTTAATAAAGATTTTCAAATATATAATATCGGGGAAGTATTAGACGATATTACTATAGAACTAATGAATGACTTAGGAATGACATATTCCGAAGCGAGAAGAAGAAATAAGAAAGAAATATCATATAGAAAAAATAGATTTAATTAAAGAAGGCAAATTAGGACCGGACAAGATCCACAAAACCGAAGCAGCCTTTTATGGCTAATGGAGAAAGTTCATATGGTGATGTCTATAACCCATCGATGAATACATGACTGGACCCACGAGCAGGACCATTATGGAAACAATCAAGGGAGTATAATCCGAGCTAACGAAGGATTAAAATCCTTTGGAAAACCTTATAAGAACATCCCTTACACCCCTAGATTACTAAACCTAGATTATGTAACTCCTCGGCAGTATAATTCCCTTCTACAAAATTGGGAACAATTAATTATACAGGAATGGGCAAAACTAGCTAATAGAGAAGAAACAGATATGTTTGCCTATTTAGAAACATTCTTAGGAGAAACTGACTCATGGTTTGTACATGGCATATAAGACTAAACATCCAGACAAACTAAACAGTATAAAAGCAATGGGAAATAACCCCAATAACTTTACAAATATAATTAGAATTATAGTCATGGGTACAATACCACAAGCAGACACTGTACTTCAACAAGACCAAGCAATTAGAAATCTAGAACAGTTGTCAATTTCAAAATTTGAGTATATTAACGAATTCTTTAGAGATTTTATGCGTAATATAGCATTAACAAACGGAGCTTTAGATGATTCCTTAGCGGAAAAATATTTCCAAAAACTACCAGGAACTTTAGGAAAACAAATTCATGACGAATGGATAAAATCCTATGGAACAATAGAAAACCTAGGAATAGGACCTAGAATTGCTTACACATACCAATACCTTAGAAATAAATGCACCGAAGAAATGGCAAATCAAGAAGTAAAAAGACAATCATATGCATTCCGTAGAAGAGCTATTTACACACCACGGAATTATGGGTACAAACCCAAATATAAGAAGAAATTTAGGAAATCTAAATATTTCGAGAAAGGTAGAGGAAAACCTCAAAAAGGACATCATTTTAGTAAACCTAAAAACAGAAGTTGCCAATGTTTTATTTGTGGAGAAGAAGGACATTTTGCTAGAACATGTCCCAAAAAGTATAAAAATCAAGAAAAATCTTACTTAGTAGAAGAAGCGAGAAAAAATAGGATTCGATAATATTAAAGATGCTTGACTCGGATGATGATTCAAGTGTATAGTTTCATAGAAGAAGATGAAACCGAAATTGAATATATCATGACTAATACGAATGTGAACACCATTGGGTTCATAGAAGAGGAACAGAAGATAAACCATGTCATTTATGTCAATGGTTCCCAAAGAATAGAATTAAGGTACCAATGTAATACTTGCTTTCTAGAAGCATGTAGACATTGTCTCCAAAAACCAATCGAAGAAATAGTCCCCACAACTTTTGAAGCTGGAGAAGGTAGCTCTAATATTCTTAGCCCCAATATTCTTAACAGATTAGAAATTATAGAAGAACAAGTAGCTGAAACTATTAGAAGGGTTAAAAGACTAGAAGAAAAGAAACCCTTAGAATCAACACCGAGAAATAGAACAGTCCCTTCAAAATGAAGAAGAAACTATAAGCTATGTCAAAACCCCATTATATACTAGCCGGGGTTTACAAGTAGCATGCAAACTATGGTTTGACCAACAAGCCACAATTGAGACTTATGCTATAGTAGATACGGGGGTGCACTAAGAGCCGATCACTACCAACTTAGTACCGGCTCAATTTAAAGTAAAACATAAAGATATTATCACTAATATCCTAGCGGATGGGAAAACATGTTTAATAGAATACTATGTTAAACCCACAGCCATACAATTTAAAGACTTTGCGGGAGGATATAGCCAAAAATATGATATACCTCAAATAAACATATCACCAACCTATAATTCTAGAACTCGGTTTTTGTTAGGCCTAAATTTTATAATTTCGCAAGCAAGGTAGTATCTCTATTACTCGAATAGCATTACCATTAGTAAAAATATCTACCATATCCCAACACGTTATTATCGGCGAAATCGAGTTGCTACGAAAGCGTGGTGGACAGAATAAGGAATTAGATTTTTTTAGGAGAAGAAAATCAATTACGGCTGAATCGAAGCAATAAGTTTCCTTCAATATGAAGAATTTAGAGAACTAGAAAAGGGTGTAATATACACCAAACTTCCGATGTATCCTACAATTCAAAAACTTAGAACCAAAGGCTTAATTGCCAATGACATTAGCAAATGTAGAGTTAAGACAGTTATTAATCAACAGTGAAAAATCCCGATATAACCATTACTACAACTAATATAGATTATTCCCCTAAAGAAAAAGAAGAATTTAAAAAACAAATAAATGAAATGCTCAAAGCGAGGATTAATTGAAAAATCAAATAGTTCTCATAGAAGTGCAGCATTTATAGTCCAAAACCACAGTGAACTTAAGCGAGGGAAAGCTCGTATCGTTTATAATTACAAAAGACTAAATGATAATTTAATAGATGATGGTTACTGTATACCTAATAAGGATACATTAATCAATTTAATCCAAGATAGAAATATATTCAGTAAATTTGATCTAAAATCAGGATACAACCAGATTAAACTAACAGACAGTTTTAAACCATGGACAACATTCATTTGTAGTGAAGGCCATTTTCAATGGAAAGTTCTTTCATTTGGTTTAAAAAATGCTCCAGCTATATTCCAAAGATTTATGGATAACATCTTTGGAAAATTAAATTTTTGCTTTGTTTATATTGACGATATTTTAGTTGCTTCAAAATCTATACAGGAACATACAAAGCACTTAGAGGACGTTTTCAGCATTATAGATAAAGAAGGAATTGTAATAGCTGATTCTAAAATGGAATTGTTTAAAAAGAAGATACAATTCTTAGGATTAGAAATTGGCAATGGAAAAATTCAATTACAAGATCACATTGCTAAAAAGATATTAGAATTCCCAGATAAAATGGAAGATAAAAAACAGCTTCAAGCTTTCTTAGGACTTTTAAACTATGCTAGGAAATTTATCCCAAACTTATCAAAATTAGTAGGACCATTATATGGTAAAACTTCAAAAAACGGACAAAAATACTTTAACCAAGAAGATGTCCAGCTAGTCTTAAAAATTAAAGAAAGGGTAAAAACGCTTAAACCATTAGAATTACCCTTAAGCACAGACTATCTTATTATCGAAACAGATGGTAGCAAAGAAGGTTGGGGAGCAGTATTGCTAACCAAACCTAATAAATATAGTCCTAAAGTAGAAGAAAAATTAGCAGGATATGCAAGTGGAAACTTCAAACCTAGTACTAATTGGTCTTCAATAGATTATGAAATACAAGCTGTAATAAACGCCCTAGAGAAATTTAAAATACATCTAGATAGAGAAATCACTGTTAGAACAGATTGTGAAGCCATAGTTAAATTTATTAAAAATAGCAATAGTAAGAAAGTTAATAATAAACGTTGGATTAACTTTCAAGATCTAATTGCGGGGAAAAGGCTATCGAGATAATGTTTGAACACATCAAAGGTATAAATAATAATTTAGTCGATTGTTTGTCTCGTGTTATTGACGGATATTGTAAGAAACACAAATGAACAACTCGAGAATCCAGAGCAGATACGGCTCCTAAGGTTGAAGAGTTCACCTTTGGAAAGTTTAAACTTTACAAAGCAAACCTACGGGAGGATTCAATCCCCTAAGAGGAATAGAACTGGATAAATCTCGGCAGGCCCTATGTAACAACATATGGGAATTAAAAACAGATCCTATAGCAAGCAAGCACAAGTTATTAGTCCTAAATTGTCTTGCTTTTTATTTTTCAAAAATTTTAGAAAAACCCCTCTCCAAAAACTTTAGTTTTTATGTCATCTTACATGGTCAGAAAACAGGAATGTTCAGATCATGGCATGAGGTACAACTTTTAACTAAAGATTTTGAGAAACCTATTTTTCGAGGTTTTCACTCTTTTGGTGAAGCGACAGACTTTGCCAAGGCTTATTTAGGTATAAATTTTTACATACGGCTTCGAGATTTTAACTCGGAGCAGATACGAGCTCGAGTCAAAACGGAGCATAGAAAGACCATTGAATTCAAGAGCAATGGCATTACAGCAGGAAATTTCTGAAAATAGAATCAGTCTGATGAATGAAAAAGAAGAAAAAATTGCTTCCCTCCAAAACGAACTCTCTGACCTACACAAAAAATTTGAATACCAACAGCAGACTATAAGTCTGATTTCCAAACACAACCAAAACATCCTTCAAACAAATCAAAGCCTAACTATTGAGCTAGAAGCCAAAAACATAGAAGCAACTGACCTAAAAGATATGGTAGAAGCTTTCAAAAAGACTCTCAAACCATGCCGCAAAAATCTTACTTATGAGCAGCTCAAAGCAAGCCTAAAAAGACCACAAACAACCCTTCCTACTTTAAATCCATTATTCCAAAATTTTCCAGAAGCATAACTTATCATAGAACAAAAGTGTACTGAAGGCTTTATCAAAAAACTCATAAGCTTACGGAAGATACTTCTTGGTATCCATCATTTAACCCAAGAGGGATCTGCCGCGGAAAACAAAGTATGGCAGGATTTACTACATTACGCTCTTTCTAGTTTTGATGGAAGAAGAACGATTGACACGAGGCCTTTTTAAAATTCACATTGATGTCGACAAACTCATCCGAGTCGTTCTCGATTATTGAGTTTTATGATTATGGTATGTTAAGCAGCCTAACTTTAGATAATCCAGATCAATTCCCTGATGGGTTTGGATTAAAGTTCGAGACATGTGTTAAAAAATATCTCGCACTATCGAAAGAATCAAGAGTTAATAATAGAGTTCAACAAAGAAGATCCCAGGTTACAAATGGACTACTAGAAGAACCAAGCACTTCATTACATCTACATTGATCCACCTTGGAAGATTGACGAAATTCCACTAAGTTCTTTTAACTACGTAGAAGATGAAAGTTTCTACAGAGAACTAATGTCAAGACCCCCTAATCACAGACAGGGAGGAGCTATTGCCATGAACTTTCTAGCAGAAGGCAAAACCTTTAAAATATGGGGACCAGAAAGCTTCAAGATCAATATTCCTTTTCATGGTTTCAATATTAATGATACAGAAGTCTTCGCCATGGAAGAGGATAGCGACGAAAATCATGACGATAATTCCCTAATTGAAGAAATGCTTCAAGGAAGAGATTTACATGACTAAGCACGACAGCTACCTTCATTTTGTCTTTTATAATAAGTCATTATTTCTTTGGTGTGTATGCGCTTTACTTTATGTCTTGTAAAAAGCTGTTTCTTTAAGCATCTTTATTTTGTGACCTCTCTTTAAAAAGAGAAAGTCACTATCTACTTTTACTTTAGAAAAAGGAAGAAAACGTGTTTCTCCTTTCACCAGTTAAGATGCTCTGAAGCTCTATATAAGGGCTCTTTGTTTCAGATGTAAAACATAAGTACTTACACAGCAATAAAAAACACCATGTTTTCTTGCTAAATACTTCCTTCTTATAGCTTAAAGTAGCCCAGTAGTTTGTGTTCTTAAAATCTTCAAATACTCTACCAATTCCGCTTTTGTGCAAGTACCATCTCTTTCTGGTAATAAGAGTGACACATTTGTCACCAAGTAGACAGTAGGGCACACTATTAAGGTTTGCTATCTTCCATTTATGATTTATGGTTCACATCCATGCTGTATTACAAATTACAATGTCCTATTATGTGCACCACCATCGTTGTCCAATGAGGTATCAACATCGCACTAGTACATCTTTTTAACGAAAAACTCGTGGAAAAGACCTTGAATTTGTGAGCTCATGATGTAGATATTTATGAACTCTTCTGGATCTGGCTTATATATGATGAATATCAAACCTTTTCCTCTTGTGATTAATAGAGGCAGTTAAGGAAGTTATATAGTATGGAAGCTGCTAATAATCAATCCAAATGGAAAGGAAAGGCATGTGTAGAGCTAGGTGGTGCAAAGGCTGAAGAAGTCTGGCCTTTCTTAGCAGACTTCTGCAACCTGAACAAGTGGTTCCCAACTCTTAGCACATGCATCAGGGTTGAGGGTGTTGAAGGTCAGCCTGGATGTGTTCGATATTGTGCCGGGTTTAAGACCCACATAGAGCATTCCGATGAGAACCATGTCAACTGGACTAAGCAAAAATTGTTGTCCATTGAGCCAGATAACATGGCCTTAAGCTACTCGATCATTGATGGGAATGTCGGGTTCAACTCGTATGTGTCAAAGATGAGAGTTTTGCCGAGAGTTGATGGGTGTGCTATTGAATGGGAATATGAGGTTGAGCCAGTGGAAGGGTGGAAACCTGAGAATTTAGAGGCATTTGTTAGTAATGGACTAAAAATTATGGCCAAACGGATGAAGGAAGCTCTGGAACTTGGTGTTTTCAACTAGTGGATGATCAACAACATCATCATATCAGAGCCTTGATTCCACCAAAGTGAGGTCGACTGACGAGTCAAGATTTGCTCTAGCAGTCTAGCTTATTAGATGATCAATAATGGAGTTTTTGTTCATTGGCATGGTCATTGTTGTTTTAGTTTTGCTTTTATTAGTTATTTCGAGGCTATGCCTTGGAATTATAGGGTTATTGTATTATGGCATGGAAGAGTTATCGTAGTGTCATCTCTGCTGTTTTTTTTTCTGTGAAAAAGGTTTCATTACGAGCAATTAACAAGTTTGGGAAATAACAAGAAATTACCAACGAAGAAGGCAACAGTCACCAAAGATCATAATGAACAATGGTTCCAAAATGAGCAATAAGTAAAACAACAATTAGCTTTCTTTTAAGAATGTAAACTACCCAGTACTGGCAGCCTACAGATTTCGACTAATCCAGTATTGTGTCATGTTTGACTCCAAATGTAGAGAAAGCTCTACCTCCCATTGTTGTTGCAGTCGCGAGGCTTGAACCCGAAATTTGTGGTTAAGCTCGAACAACTCCCTTACCAGCTTATCCAAGCATGTGTGGTGAATAATTGGCTTTCAATTGATACTAGTTGTAACTGAACTATAACCTTGAAGCTTAGCCAATCTTCTTTGTTTCAATATTACCCTCATCTTTTCCACTTCCTCCCACATATCTCTACTAGCATAAATGTTCGATAAAACAACATAAACCCCATCATTCCATGGCTCTAGCTCGAGAAAATGCTTAGCAACCCATTGTCCCATTTTCACATCACTATATCTCTCACTAGCTGCCAACAAACACCCCCAAATCACCACATTAGGCCTCATGGGCATCGCTTTAACCATAGTTCTCGCCTCCTCCAGCAATCCTGCTCGACCAAGTAAGTCCGCCATGCATCCATAATGTTGCATATGAGGCTCAATACCATAAACCTTCTTCATCATTTGAAACCAATGCTTCCCCTCATCGACCATCCCACCATGCACACATGCACTCAACACCCCAACAAAAGTGACATGATTAGGCATCACACCAGCTTCTATCATATCAAGAAAAAACCTCATAGCTTCACTTGCATAACCATGTGTTGCATAACCCACTATCATGGATGTCCATGATGACACATTCCGTCGATCCATCTCCAAGAACACCCTATAAGCCAACTCCATCCTCCCACATTTCCCATACATATCAATCACGGAATTCATCATCAAAACATCCTCTTTCCCCTTCCATTTCACTTGAAAAACACATTTATGCAATTGAAGAGCTAGCTTCAAATCTCCTAACCCTCCACACGCCGAAACAACACTAACCATTGTCACACCATCTGGCTCAACCCCACTTCTCCTCATCCTCATAAACACATCTAAACTATCCTTACAACACCCACATTGAGAAAGTCCAGCTATAACAGCATTCCAAGACCCCAACTTTCTCTCAGGACTTTCATCAAACACCTTATATGCATCTCTAAAATCCCTACTTTTCACATACATATTAATCAACCCACTTTCAACAAACTCATCATTCTCAATCCCATGAACAAATGCAACCCCATGAAGTTGCTGACTTGTTTTCAAAGTGTAAGTTTGTCCAACTGCTTTAATGGTTATAGGAAGAGTATAACGGTCAGGTGGGACCCCTGTTCTAGACATAGACATATAAACTTTGAAAGCATAACATGGGAAATTTAATCTAGTGTATAATCTTATAATGTTGTTCCAATAAAATGGACCGTTATTTAATTCAAAGTAATGGGTTCTAATAATATGAGCATGTATTTGACGAAGTTGAAGTAAATTTGTGCAATTTGATAGCAAGTTTTGAACTTTTTCTGTTGGGTTTTTTTGGGGTTGTTTTAATAAAATTTGATTGGTTGGAGATTGGTTGATTGATTCAGAAGTTGTTGATATGAGTGTGTGATTTAGATTGTGAAGAAAAATGGTGGATTTTGGATGTGGTAAAGTGTGGAGCCTTTGACATAGCAGAGAGAAGGAGATCATGCGACCTAAACTTGTTCTGAATCTGATCTCTTGCTAGTTGCTTCGATGATTTGAAGCTTGAATGCTTAGTGGTCGTTTGGTTTACGAGGAAAGTCAAAATTCCCATGAAATTGCAATTCATAGGAAATAAATTACTTAATTAAATTTATGGGAAATTGGTTAAATTGTTTGGTTGGCAATGGGAGAATTAAATTCGCATGGGAATTTCTACTTACCTAGAGGGACATAGGTAAGTAACTTCCTTCATTTTGTGGGAACTCAAAATTCCTAGGAATTTCTAATTCCTTCATTTTGCTATTTTGTTGTCAACCAAACAACTCACTACATTTTCAATTCCTATGATTTTCTATTTCCCATGTTTTCTCATATCAACCAAACAACCACTTAACATTGTAGATCATGTAAGAAAATGTTTTGTTCAAGGTTAAAGTTCAGATAAGTCAAGATAAGTTCTAGTGTTTAAGAGAACGCAATATTCAGAGTCTAGATAAAATATAATGGGTAAGAAAACGTAATATTTAGAATCTAAATACGGTGTATTTTTAATGGTTGCACGTACTCAAAGACTTCACCTAAAACACCTAAAAGTTTTGGAAAGTAATTGACTTTGGACATTTCCAAAGGCTTGCATGAACATATCTTAATTATGATGGACTTAAGTTTTCACCCATGTCTCTCTCCCTCATTTCATATCAAATTATCAATATAGAATTTTACAATGTATTAGCCACAGCTTTAATAATGATAGGTATGTGGATGATAGATTAATCAGACATTTAATAATGTCAATAGGGCAGGTTAAATAGGCAGTTAGGCACACTCTTGAAGTTTGGAAGGATAGTTGGGGCAGTTGATGAGGCGGGTATGAAGCGGGCGTGGGTGCCCATGCGAGTGGTGGGGCGGGGATACATTTAAATACTTACCAGCTGAGGTGGGGATGGATTTAGAAATTTTTGCCGCAATAGGGGGTGGGGCGGGGTTGGGATAGGATTTTTAGGCAGGTGCAAGTAGGGGTGACAATGAGCCTGGCCTGTTCGCGAACAGTTCGAGATCGACTCGGCTCGAGACTTTAACGATCAGCTCGGCAAAACTCGGCTCGAAAGCTCGTGAACAAGCTCGATTATACTTTTATATAGAAGAATAATATATTTATATATATACATAAATATATTAACTTAGATATCACACAATAATAAGTTAATAATTTCATTATCTAAAAGAAAACCTATAAATCTCAAATATTAAAAAAGGAAAAACAAAAAAAATATGTAAAAACTAGGGGTGATAAAAAGTCGATCCTATTCGTGAACAGTTCGAGCTCGACTCGTTTAACTTTGGTCAAAGCTTGGCTCGAACAAAGTCCGGCTCAAGCTCGAATACACTTAAACGAACACAAGCCGAGCAGACCGGGTTCGGCTCGATTGATAAGTAGCACTAGGTGCAGGTGTGGAGGGACCATCCTTCGCACCCGTCTCGCGCAATTGATATCCTACTGATTATACCTTTTCAAATTAGATTTAACTATATTATCTTAAATGTACGAATTAGAAAAAATTAAACCATTATATTATAATTTGAAATTTTACAACTTCTTTTATTAGTTGTTCACAGTTTGTTTTTCACATCTATACAAATATATTAAAAGGCGTTCCTATCAAAGGAACAGTGCCACGTGGCACTCTGCTCAAGCTTCTAATACACGTTTTTATAATCTCATTTAAAAATATTAACAATACGTAGTTACTAAGATTCGAACATATGACATTTGAAATAAAATGTGAGTGTTTAACCACTAATCCACTACAATTTCAACGCTTAATATTTCAATGTAAAAATTAATAAAGTCTTATAATTATATGAAATCATAAAGTTATAGACAAGTTTTTTGATCTCTAATTCATTTATTAAATAATGACATTCTCTTACTCTATATCCATTGAAATTGTTTTTTTATCCCCAATTTTTCACAAGTTTTTTAAATCAATTTATCATGCTATAACGTCTATATTTCAATTTTGCACTAGACAAAATATGAAGAAAAGCTAATATAATCAACTATTAGATTTATGAATAATAATAATATATTTGATAATTATAACCTACCCGTGACATCGCCTGGGCCAATATACTAGTGTGTGATGTTAAATCGAAAGCACTCGCAAATTTATAAAAAAGAAAAAGGAAAAATCGAACAAGAGAGAAAGGATGAAGAAACAAAGAAAACAATACCCCTCACCCTCAATTACAATTGACAACTCTCATCTCTTCCTCACTCTAGAATTATCCATTCCATCTTTCTATCTAAAGATTCGACGAATTATAACACAATTTCGAATTTCCATCATCAAATTACCTTCCCCAATCTGACGAACAGATAAAAATTGCTGCAACATCTGACTTTATCATCAACGTCCAAAACTTTGAAGGTTTGTTACTTTGTTTAGGAATAGTTTCAATATACAAGCAAAAATCTATTATCTTTTTATGTTGATTTTTTGACATGGGTAAGCTTGAAAGAAAATCAGATTTTGTTGAACGCATGAATTTAGCTAATATTTACTAGCATACTTCATTAAAGGTCTCTAATTTAAAAGGGTAACTCCAAGAAATGAGTTTTGTTAGTGTAACGGATGAAAATATGAAATGGTGAGAAGACCCTGAGTTGAATACTTGAATTAATAACTTATTTGGAGTTTGGTGTAGAACTTCTAATGTGATTACCATGATACAACTTTTATCATACACCCGGGTATACCGTGAGCATGGTTGGTACACTTAGTGCTATTTTTTTCACGCTTTGCTCATTGGAAATTCTCCAAATGATCAAAATATACACAGAAGGGAGAGCTTCAAATGAGCAGATGAGCAAACAGTGGTCTTGGGTGTATATCCGGGTGTATGATGATTAATGAATGTGCTCTTAACATAATGAACTTTTCCGATACTCTCTCCATTTTATTAATCTAGAGTCTAGACACACTGTAGTTTTGCACTATTCACATCCTAGTATTGTTGTTTGTTATCTTTTTAATTGTTTACCTTTGGGAATAAAAATCGAGCGACTTATCCACTTGATTGGTTTAGTTGTTGGATTGATTTTTGAATGCTTATGGACTTTGAATTTGCTTGGGATTAGGAATTGAGTCCTTCTTGTAATGTGTTCCTGAAAATTAGTGATTAATTTAGATGATTAGATAAATTATTAGTAAAATTCATTACTCCCCAGTTCCCATGTCCCTTAAGTTCATTCACATTAGCATAGGCATTACCATTATATTCTTTCCTCCCTCGGCTGAGCTTTTTGTGGTGAAGTTTTAGTGTGGTCTGCTTCTTCAGCCAAACATGATGCTGAGCGGTGTATACCCATGTCTGTTTTGTAGTACCTAGCACCAAGCTGCTGAATATCGAGAACAAGCTGAAGCTGAGTGCATGGCATCTTGGGCTACAACAACTGTGTCTCTAAAAGAACTTTCGTTATTGCCTGCTGTTCCCTCTAGAACTACAGGATGTACTTCTTGCTGCACGACATGTTATATCAAACCCTTTAATCTTCGTAGAAAGGGAATCTCTCATCCTTACGCAACTGGAAAGTACTCAAGAGGAAGAGTTAGTGTGGTTGAGTCAAGGCAGACTCCTGTATATTCAAATATTGGGGTATGGGAAGATCCTGATGATGGAAGTGAAAGTGATTATGATGGTGAAGAGCAGGAAGCAGAAGAAAATGATCTGGATTTCGAGAGTGACTGGGAAGAAGAGAAAGACTCTTCAGTTGCCACACTTGATGCAGAACATACAACAATTAATTATGAGGATGAACTTGCAAAAGGTTCTAAATCATAGCTACTTTTGCTTATTATTATGTTGATGAAGTGTATTGTGTCCTAAGTCAATTAGAGTATACCACTGAGAGTATAGGATGATATAAAGCGAATTAGAGAGATGGAAGAAAGAGTTTAATGTAAGTTAAAAACTTAATGGTTTCTCCAGCACTACTCCCTAAAACAAATTGCAAATTGAAGAAATAAGGTACCTCATGACATTGTTGTGTATGAAGTGTCTTGAGGGCTGATGCTTTGACATGTTGCTAACTTGGAATAAGGTATTTTCTATTGAGCAGCGAAGCATGAGGAATTTGTGGTGCATATTAGATTATAGTGAATACAATGAGATCTAGCATCCTACCAATAATACAATGTGCAAGTATTGCATGAAAGACAGGCGACATGGAAAATAAATTGGATTTACCAAACATAATGCTGATGATATTGCTAAACTAGCCAAGTATGGCTGATTGCAGAAGCAAGATTAGAAACATTCAACGAGATCTATCATGCTTGGATTTTGAGGCATAAAGCTTAACTATTGATTTAATAGCTTATGTGATTTGTTAATCTGGTAATATGGTAGCATGTGTTTCCCTACTATGCGCTTATCTGTCGAAGACTGTCTATATTTGGATCTTCCGTACTGGGTCATTGTTGGTCTTATGTGCTAAACCGTTGAGGTCTTCAACTCGTAAGGCTTGTTAAATGATTGCACAGAGAAGGGCAAGGACCGAAATATTTCTAGTTGATTGTTTAGTATTCCAGCTCACATAACTAAGGTTTTCGTGAACTCCACTCTACTGGATGGCTTGATAAGCAAGAATCATGGTTGGTAGACCAATGAAGCTTCAAAATCTGGATTGTGTCAAATTCTGTCTTTGGTGTCAGGGCTGATCTTGCAGAATCCTGCAATTTCCTTGTATTATGTTATATAGATGGGTTTCAAACCATGTAAAGGATGTTTGTGGGTGGACCAATATGTGTCACATGGTGTGATGGTGTTAAACACCTTCTGTTACATTCGAAGATATCTGCTTATAACCTTTGGTATCTATGATTCTATATCAAATTGCATCTTTTAAATGTGTCTTTATTGCAAAATGTTGCAGCTTTAAGTCTCTTCTGTAGAGGTTTTGAGACTTAGAATGTTAATAGTTGATTTATTTGTGTATTTTTCATGTTATAATATCACCTAGCATTTTACTTGTATATTGAACTTCGACAATGGCTACTCTCCAGAGATTGAGTATCTTTTGGAACCAGAAGAATGGTTAATTTTGCAACAGAATGCAGCTCCAAATCTTGAGAAAGTATCAACAGTAAGTATTTGGAAACATTCAAAGTTCTCCCCATGCCTTATTGATGTGTATCATAATCTCTTGATTGTAAGAGCAATTGGTATTTTGATGAATCTTTATGCTTCCTAATTTGTTTCCTTTTTAATCATCACGTAGGCTAAATGGAGTTCTATTCACACCTTTGCGCTGTCAGGGCAAATTCATTTTCTTGACCAGCTACTTCAAAACGGTGTCAACATTGATTTTGCAGATAAGGTCAGCCTAATCCGATATAATTCACTTCTCCGTCTAGAGGTGCTCTTTCATGGTATAACCAGTCACAGCTTTTTCTGAGCAGGATGGTCTTACTGCTCTTCATGTCAGCATTATCGGTAAGAAGGAAGCTGTTATTAGTCATCTTTTAAGAAAAGGTGCTGATCCTCACATTAAAGATAAGGTAAACCTGCTCCTTTTCAACTGTCTCTAAACTTTATTACTTGAATGAAAGACCTTTATGCTCTTATTATTGTCATAGGATGGTGTCACCACACTTCATTATGCAGTTCAAGTTGGGGCCATACAGACTGTGAAGTTACTAATTAAGTACAATGTAGATGTAAATGCTTCGGACAATGTAAGTATGAATTTGTTTTTGTCCTTCGATTTGTCCACTTCTTAGCTATGCTCATATTTTTGGTTTCTGGTTCCCATTAACGGGAAGGATGGACCCCCTTACATGTTGCCATGCAAAGCGAAAACGAGAGACATCACAAAAGTTTTGTTACTTAATGGTGCCGATACAATGAGAAAAAACAAGGTAAAACTTTGACCATGTTCCATCGGGTTTCTTAGCATGTGAGACTTGCTCACATTATTGGAAGATTTTCATACCTTGAGGTCCTTCCACCTTAGTTTGAACTGCCCATTTATCTATGTGATTGCTTTTTTTTTTAACCTTCGATGCTATGAACATTTTTTCAAAATGTATCCAACTGCATTTCATTGTCAATACCTGTTAGAAGAGCTTGAGGAGATAATCATGAAATTTGGGAAAGATTAACTCGCAGAAAGAGTTTTCTTTATCTTATTGTGATGAAAGTATATTTATTCTATATGTCTGTCATAACTTTGCGGTAGCTTGACTATGTAACAGGTTTTGGAGTTATACATACTGTAGAGATGGTTTGAATGAATCTCATATTCACTTAAGGTCATTTGACCTTCTTTGTTCATGCACCTGAAGCTTGGTCCATCTATGATTCTCTCCATTACTTTCCTGACGTAGCATGATGTGAGAATAGGAAAAAGGGTTCAAGTTGAGAGTAAAAAATTGATGGGAGTAATTTGGTAGTTATAAAGTAGGATTTTTTGTCCATAACTACCTTACTTACGCTCTTTTTTTCGAGAAACTACCTTATTTACAAAATTTTGTACAAAACTACCTTTGTTACGTTATTGTTTGTTGACCAATACCTAAAAACTTTTTCCGACGTTTGACTGTAGTTTTCCAGTGAGTAAAACCCATTGCTAAGAACTAATATTGTAGGGGGAAGGGTATTTTAGATATTATCTTCTTTGATTTACTTGGGGAATAAGTTGGTTAGTTTGTTAAGGGGAGTAGTATAAATATAGAGCAACTAAGAATGTGAACGGCATCTTGAAAATTGATAAGTTTGGTGAGGGAAATGGTTACTTGGGAGAGCTCCAACCTCTAGAATGTTGGTTAGGTTGTAATCGGTGTTAATCATCAATACAATCATATCTTAGTAGTTTTCTCATTAATTCTTCATTAGTCCTTCTTAATTCCTCTAAGGGGGCGTTTGGTTCATATAGAGGTATGGGTTTGGAATCAGGAATGAAATCAAGGTGGTATAGGTTTGGAACTTGATACCTAATACCATGTGTTTGGTTTTATTTGGGAATGAAATATTTTCTTCTATTTGATAGCTTGAAGTATTGATATGAGCCATACCCACCTCCCCCCTTGGGTTTCTAAACCCCATACCTTATGGGTTTGAGGTATTGGTTTTAAATCTATTAATTTTGTAAACAAACACTAGGTATGGGTTTTGCTCATTCTAAACCCATACCTCATACCAGAATCATATGAACCAAACGCCCCCTAAATATGCTGTTACGCTGAGAAATTAGCTAAGAGTCATAGCAAATGGTATCAGAGCAGTTCATTCTGGGAGATTAAGTACTGATATTCAGTTAGCGTGTTCCAAAAAAAAAACTGCAATGGAGTTTGTCAGAGCTCCAATTCTAGAAATAGAGGTGTTCAGGAAGGAAATCTCTGAAAAGATGGATGAGATCACAAGGAAATGTATCGAGAACGTTCAAAAAGAAATTTCGAAAGTACTCGATGAAGCTTTCGCTCCGATCAAATTAGGATTGAAGCAACTTCGAGAGGCGATTGAGGAAGAAGAAAACCAAGCAAAATCAGAGATGAAAGTGGAAGAAATAATGGCAGATATGGAGAAGAGTCAATCTGAAAATGTTATGTTTTCTTTTGCTGGTGGCAGACAAGCGAGTGTGGCCTGTGAATTCAAAGGGTCAGGTGAAAATCATATAACCTTCAATGGAGGCATCATGGTGGAACCGGGGGTGACAGAGGGTGGTACTTTTGATGACCTCGAGGATGCTAGATCAGTTGGTGGTGAAATCTGCCATTTTACATTGTTGGAATTTGCAAATATACTCATTGGTGAGGCTGGAAGTATAAGAGGACGAGAAGATGAAAAAGTTGGAACAGGATGTGGTTCTGGCGGTGGTCCAGGCTTCTCGGCCTACGGATGTTTATGGGGTGGTGGAACCGCCACTGGTGGTGGCCAGATTGAGGGTAGAGATGGTAGATCTAGTGGTGGCTCTCATAGTGAAGCAACCCTTAGAAGATTTGAGCGAGGTGGTGCTGGAGGCGCGGGATCCGGAGGTGGTCCAGGTACTTTCGCCGGAGGTAGGGTGGCTCGTCGATGTAATATTCCAGAAGGAGCCAGAACGTGATGTTGAAAGAGAGGCATATGGGAAAAGCTTTACATACTTTGGCTTGGGGAGGAAGCCAATTTCAGATTATGATGACAGTAAGGGCAAACTGGTAAATAGCCTCCCAGGTGACGTAAGCAAGGAATTATGGAATTTGCGGCACAGGACTTCAAGGACTTCAAGAATGGTGGAGTACAACAGAAGCTTGACAATGGAAAAAGATCTAGAAAGGGGAGGTAAGGGTATTTCGATCAAAGCTATAAAAGATGACAAAAAAATTGGGCAAGGCACGTGCCTTATCTCAATCCTCCTAAAAGCCAACTCTACTTTAATTAATCAAGAAGGCTTTGAAGTTGGGCCCCACCATTTAAAACCCCCCTATATTTCAACTCATAAGGCCAACTGTGGGGATGGGCTTTCTAATATTAAGCCCACTTCTCTAGAATTAGAGAATCAACTCTGAACCCTAACAGTGTACCCCACCCACCTTTTATATTCTCCACCAAACTTTTACAAGCCCATTTGAATTCCAACCCACCAGTTTTAAAACCCAACTTTTTCAACCTGACCATTATTGTTCCTACCCAATTGTTTGCTAGCACCGTCACAGCCTTCATCCCTAATTCCTTTTCGATTTTTTGCAACTCGCATATTCCTCATCCCCCTCCAAATTCTACCCACTTCACTCATAACCAAACGCTTCCACTTCATAAGCTGCTGGATGTTTCTGTCATGGGCAAGCCACTGAAGCTGCTACACTCCACTCTCAACAAAGAGAAAATTAAACAACAATGCCAACAGTATTTTGAAGATGATGGTAACCACTATTGCCTAGACTGGGAATTGAGTGCCAATTTCTATCCACCTTGAGGACAAGGTGGAAGTTTAGGGGGTCGGTAATGCTAAGAACTAATATTGTAGGGGGAAGGTTATTTTAGGTATTATCTTCTTTGGTTTACTTGGGGAATAAGTTGGTTAGTTTGTTAAGGGGAGTAGTATAAATATAGAGCAACTAAGAATGGAAAGGGCATCTTGAAAATTGATAAGTTTAGTGAGGGAAATGGTTAGAGCTCCAACCTCTCGAATGTTGGTTAGGTTGTAATCGGTGTTAATCATCAATACAATCATATCTTAGTAGTTTTCTCATTAATTCTTCATTAGTCCTTAATTCCTCTAAATCTGTTGTTATGCTGAGAAATTAGCTAAGAGTCATCTTGGTTCTTAGCACCCATGTGCAAGTCGCGTGACTTGTTATTTTCCTTATTTTATTCCCCCCATCTATTTTACGAGGAAAGACTGCTATTGGATGTAAGTGGGTGTATAAGAGAAAAGAGGATCCTTCCAAGACCGATGGTATAAGACATATGGCTAGGCTAGTGGCCAAGGGTTTTGCACAGAAAGAGGGTGTTGATTACAATGAGATATTTTCTCCAGTGGTAAAACACACTTCTATTCGGGTGCTCTTAAGTCTTGTTGCTCATGGTGATCTTGAGCTGGAACAACTTGATGTAAAGACAGCCTTCTTGCACGGTGACTTGGATGAGGATATCTATATGTATCAACCTGAGTGATTTAAGGTTGAGGGTAAAGAGAATCAAGTATGTCGCTTGAGAAAATCACTTTATGGATTGAAACAATCTCCTCGACAGGGGTATAAGCGATTTGATTCCTTTATGTTAAAGCAAGGGTTTTCCAGAAGTAATTATGATTGTTGTGTATACATTCGTAAACTTCGTGGAAGTGATTATATTTATCTCCTATTGTATGTGGATGACATGCTTATTGCTTCGAAAAGCAAGGTGGAGATAAATAGGTTAAAAGCTCAACTCGGTGAAGAGTTTGAAACAAAAGATTTGGGCGCTGCAAAGAAAATACTGGGTATGGAGATTAGAAGAGAGAGATCAAATCAAAAATTGTTCTTGAGCCAGAAAGGCTACATTGAGCGGGTTATTGAAAGGTTTGGGATGAAAGGTGCTAAGTCAGTGATAACTTCATTGGCTCCACATTTTAGACTCTCTGGTCAACAATCTCCCGCTACAGCGGAAGATAAGGCATACATGGATAATTTACCTTATGCTAGTGCAGTTGGCAGTTTAATGTACGCCATGGTGTGTATCACGTCCAGACATTTCACAAGCGGTTAGTGTTGTCAGTAGGTTCTTGGCGAACCCGGGTAAGGCATATTGGGAAGCTGTGAAATGGGTTTTAAGGTACTTAAAAGGTACCATTGACACAGGTTTGTGCTTTGGTGGAGATACATGTCAGATAAGCGGCTTCGTTGATTCGGATTATGCCGGTGATTTAGATAAACGACGATCTACTACTGGTTATGTGTTTAAAATACATGGTACTCCAGTTAGTTGGCGATCAATGTTACAGTGGCTCTATCTACGACGGAGGCTGAGTACATGGCTATGACAGAAGGAGTTAAGGAAGCATTGTGGTTATGGGGACTTCTAGATGATTTGGGATTGAAGCAGGAATGTGTGAATCTTAGTTCTGATAGCCAAAGTGCAATTCATTTGGCTAAAAACCAAGTTCATCATGCTCGAACCAAGCATATAGATGTGAGATATCATTTTGTGCGAGATGTTATAGAAGAAGGCAATATTTCTCTATTAAAGGTGCACACAAATGAGAACCATGCAGACATGTTGACTAGAGTTGTGTCAGGAAATAAATTCCAACATTGTTTGGAATTGCTAAATATTGTCCCATGTTAGGTATTATATGGAAAATAAATGGAACTACGATTGGTTTGATCCTGGTCGAAGAGTACGTTGGCAGTCATTATCAGAATGGTGCAACCGGATATGTATTATGCAATTTGTTCGTCCAAAACTTGATTGTTCTTCAAATTATGAACGAGGTGGATAATTGTGAGAATATATGGATATAATTAACAAACTAGTTAATTCTCTAATTTAAGCATTATGAATTAATGTGAAAAGAGAAGATAAGTTATAGGAAAGTTTAGAGGAAATATTGGCAGAATGGTAGGAAAGGAAAACAAGTTTCTTTGTTTTCTTTAGTTTAAGAATTTAAGCCATTATTTGTTTAGAGCATGTAAGTTGTTGTAAATAGCTTAGCTTGTAATGTAGAAATTCAATTCATTATTCACATCAGAAAAGGTTAGAATATAATTCAAGAAAGTTTATTTTACATTACATTTATTATTTCCTTCATAGTGGTTGTTTGTTTATCCCTAAAAAATTATCTATTTGTGAGGTGTCGATTTCATATTATTTAGTAGAAGTCAAATTTCCGCTGCGAGCTCCAACAATTTGTGAGAATATATGGATATAATTAACAAACTAATTAATTATCTAATTTAAGCGTTATGAATTAATGTGAAAAGAGAAGATAAGTTGTAGGAAAGAAAAGAGGAAATAATGGCAGAATGGTAGGAAAGGAAAACAAGTTTCGTTGTTTTCTTTAGTAAAATAATTTAAGCCATTCTTTGTTTAGAGCATGTAAGTTGTTATAAATAGCTTAGCTTGTAATGTAGAGTTTCAATTCATTATTCACATCAGAAAAGGTTAGAATATAATTCAAGAAAGTTTATTTTACATTACATTTATTATTTCCTTCATAGTGGTTGTTTGTTTATCCCTAAAATATTATTTATTTGTGAGGTGTCGATTTCATATTATCTAGTAGAAGTCAAATTTCCGCTGCGAACTCTAACAATTGGTATCAGAACCAACGTCAAAATATTAAGTGGTTAAATTTTTTATTTTGAAAAAATATTTATAATGGCATCTACTAGTGGAACGGTAAAAGTTGGGAAATATGAAATTGAAAATTTCAATGGAATAAATGATTTTTCCTATTGGAGGATGCAAATGAAAAATTTGCTTATATCACAAAAGTTGCACAAGGCATTGGCAGGAAAAGAACAAAAACACGAGGACATGAAGGTTGAGGATTGGGAAGAGTTAGATCTTGAAGCACGAGCGGCTATAATCTTATGCCTTGAGAGGGATGTTGCATTCTTGGTGAATGAAGAAGCAACGGCTGCTGGCGTGTGGTCAAAGTTAGAGACAAACTTCATAACGAAAACTCTAACAAACAGGATCTACTTAAAATCAAAATTGTATACATGCAAGATGGAAGAAGGCGCCTCAATTCGAGAGTATATCAATAAGTTTGATAGGATTATATCAGACTTAAAGGATATAGATGTGAAGGTAGATGAGGAAAACCAAGCACTCATGTTATTACTTTCATTACCAAAGTCCTATGAAAATCTGGTTCAAACATTGATGCTTGTGGGTGATACTCTAACCATGGATGAGACTAGAACATCACTTTTAGCGGATGACCTTCGAAAGGTTGCTACAAGTGGAATGATGTCTAGTAATGGAAGAGAATACATCGAACAAGCGCATGGATTATTTGCAAACAGAGGAAGGACTAATGAAAGAGGACGAGGCACGGGAGGAAAGCCTAGATCAAAATCTAGACCTCTTGCGGAAAGACCATGTTTCAAATGTGGTGAGCTTGGTCATTTCAAAGCTAACTGCCCAAACAAGAGGGTAATATTCAAGAAGAACAACAACGACAACTCCAGAGGAAAACAACATGAAAAACAAGAAGCTATTTATGTCTCAAATGACGAGGATGATTATTGTTACTAGGTTTCAGAACAATGCAATGAGATATCTGGTAAATGGATGCTTGATACAGGAGCATCACACCATATGTGCCCAAACAGGAAGTGGTTTACAACTTACCAGAGTTTGGATGGTGGCATTGTTTTGATGGGAAATGATCATGCTTGTAAAACGATTGGGTTAGGTACTATTCGAGTCAAGATGCATGATGGAACAATAATAACCTTGAAGGATGTGAGACACATCTCAGATTTGCGGAAGAACCTTATTTCTCTTGGGTTATTAGAGAAAAATGGTTGCAAAATAGTTTTAGAGAACGGAGTTTTGAAAGTTGTTCGTGGTTCCTTGATAGTGATGAAGGGGATTTGTCACGGTAATCTTTATCCTCTTTTGGGGACAACTGTTACAGGTGATTTAACAGTTGGAATCGGTGGAAGTAAAGACCAAACAGAATGCACGAGGATATGGCACATGCGCCTTGGGAATATGTCAGAAAAGGGTCTATCATTGCTTAGTGGACAAGGTTTGTTGAAGAACATGAAGAAGCCACAAATGGAATTTTGTGAGCATTGTGTGTATGGAAAAGCACACAGGGTGAAGTTCTCTACAAGTAAGTACAAGAGCAGAGGGTTGTTAGATTATGTGCATACGGATGTTTGGGGTCCGGCTAAATTGCTTCCAAGGGAGGTTCCAGGTACTTTGTTACATTTGTTGATGATTATTCTAGATATGCTTGGATTTATTTTCTTAAGCATAAGAATGAGGTATTCTACATTTTTAAGCGGTGGAGAGCAATGGTTGAGAACAGAACGGGTCGAAAGCTAAAAATTGTATGGCCAGATAATGGTACGGAGTATACAGAAGGAGCTTTCAAGGAATTTTGTGATCAGGAAGGCATTGTGAGACACTGGACAGTCAGAGACACACCACAACAGAATGGAGTCGCAGAAAGACTGAATCGTACACTACTTGAGAAGGCTAGGTGTATGCGCTCTAATTCTGGTTTAGGCAGAGAATGGTGGGCAGAGCCGGTTGATACAGCTTGCTACATAGTGAATCGCTCCCCACATTCTTATTTAGATGGAGACACACCTTATAGGGTGTGGTCAGTGAACATGCAAATTACAAGAGACTTAGAGTCTTCAGATGCACGACACATTATCATGTCAAGGATAACAAGCTTGATGAAACTGCTAAGAAAGCAATCTTCTTGGGGTATCCAAAAGGGGTTCAAGGTTATCGTCTTTGGAGTATAAAAATATTCTAAATTTGTAATCAGCAGGGATGTGACCTTTGATGAAAAATCCATGGTAGCTTTGTCTAAAGCTATGGTGTCAAATGATGGTATTGTTGGTACAACTTCAAATACTCAAGTAGTGGAGATAGAATCTTACAACTTCAAATACTCAAGTAGTGGAGATAGAATCTATAGACCAACGAGACTCTAGTCATGTTCAGGTGGAGCATCCTGGTGTTACTCAAAATGAGGAAGAGGATGAGCTTGATTGTGAGGAGATTCAGCAGGAAAATGTACATGTGTTACAACAACAACATCATGAATCTTTGGCATCCACTAGGCCAAAGAGGAATTATAAATATGTTCAGAAGTTTGGGTCAGACAAACCTCTGAGGCATTACGGGCACGCGACCTGCACATGGGTTTTACTCACCGGAAAACTACAGTCAAACGTCGAAAAAAGTTTTTAGGTAGTGGTCAACAAACAATAACGTAACAAAGGTAGTTTTGTACAAAATTTTGTAAATAAGGTAGTTTCTCGCAAAAAAGAGTGTGAGTAAGGTAGTTATAGACAAAAAATCAATTTTCTATATTTTCTAATCGTATCTTTGAGAATGTTTTTCCCTATATTTTCTAATGTATTCTTCGAGTTGATTCTATTAGGGTACTAGATGACTAGATCATATAATATTGCTTTAGCATGCTGGGATGTCAAGATATTAATCTATATACTTTCAACAAAAAGAAATTAAGATCAATTTTTGAAGAGAGTGGTGAAAACAGCTTGATGAAAATTGTATATTTTTAACAAATACAAGATCAATTCCTGAAAAGAGTAGTGCAAACAGCTTCTAGATTATCAATTTACTGCTGGGCCATATTTCTAATCAGAACTTTGGCATGAGATTGGGTATGTTATGGGAAGGTTTCCCTACGCAACCTTAGCATGGTAGAGTTTTGAGCAACTCGAAGTCGAACTTAAGCTTTTGGACTATTATTTGATCAATATGGATCATCTCTGAAGAGTTGAGTACCTACTACTCCCTCTGTCCGTAAAATTTCCCTAAATTTTCTTTGGGATGTGATAAAAGATTTTTCCGGTTACTTAAAATGGAAAATCTACCCCATCCAAGCCATGTGATATGGATCCCCCTTTTTCTCACACACTTTGTCCCTATATTTCATGGGATGTGGGCCTCTACCAAGAAAAGAAGAGAATGTTTTCTATTAGTTCTTGAAATACAGGTAGATCATGCATATATGTGCTCAATATCATGGAAACTCTTAACAATATTTCTTAGGTGGGAGAAGATAGGTACAAATCAGCTATTTTGAGGAATATACCTAAGGGAAAGTGACTTTAGCTTGATAGAAGTATGGATGGTAAACAAGGATTAGCTTTTAGCTAGATATAGAATGTATTGTCAAATATTCTATATGATTCTTGCAACTTTTTCTGTTCATTTGGATTTTACCTGATTGAAAGAATCTGCCGATCGATGCATATACACAGGTGTGAAAAGCTAACTTGACCATGGTTACATGATGGGAATATAAATCTACTTTTGTGAATCTTTAGGAAATTTATTTTGATGCCTAATGGATCTGACTTCACTGCATTCACTGCCTTCTAGGATGGAAGGACACCTTTGGACCTGAGCTTAAGTTATGGAAAAGACTTCAACTCGTATGATCTTACAAAGCTGTTGAAGATTATACCTGCTAACAGAGATCTGTAGCTGGTGAACAGGATCATATTAAGTGTAAAATCTTTCGAGATGTTTCATCCTTCCAGGTCTTTCAAGGTTAGTCTGTTCATCCTCTACAAATAAAATGATGAAGAATGAGACTCTGTTCCATTTCCCCCATCTCTTGTTTGTTCTTTTTGTTTCTTTATCGGGTTTTTGGAAAGGGGCAGGGAGATTGGGTAGAAGTCATAGACCATTTTTTCTCCAGGACACTAGGGTTGCTTTTGAGCATCTGCTTGTTGAGATTAGACCTAACCAAAAAGTACCAGTTTAGTCTCCTTTGATGTAATTATGCAGATAAAACAGGAGTCTCCATTGTCCGAGTAACATAGCCGTCAACTAGAAACAATCAGGGTGATGCTAATATGCACTGGTTTTTAGGAGCTTTCACCCTGCATATAAAACAGGAGTCTCCATTGTCCAACTTTAACCTTTGTCCAACTTTAACCTGTCTTTTCTTCGTAGGTTCATGTGGAAAATATTGAGGAAGCTTGTTATGCCATACTTGTTGTTGGTCTTCCGTGCGACTTGAAGTACAATGTGAGGGCTGTCTAAACAGTATCTCGAGCAACCATTGCTGATTGACAGAGGTTCATTTTTGTTGTTTACCTACAGCGATCACCCCCTTGGCCCCCCAAGTAAGGATGAGCGAGATCGTCTGAATCAATATTGATATGCAGATTCGATAGGGGTCAATTGTATTCAGTCTACTTCTCTGCTAGTATAGTTCTTTATTTCTTCTTGGTTCATATGCCACATAGCAAACACGTTTATTCTGTATCTATATGTTTATTCTGTAGTAGTTGTTTTGGTGAAGGGAAGCCAAGTTTTGCTTATTGTCTTTGGTCGCCGAAAATGCAACGAACAAGTTAAGCGTATTTTTCCTTGCATTTTTTAGCCCAAACATTAGCAGCATATGAAAGTCTAGCTACTTTGCTTTATTTTGGGTCCAATTTTTGAAGAATGTATCAAATTGTGAAAGAAGTTCATTTCTTTTGGACAGACTAGAACTCATTTCTTGCAGTCTGAGATGGAAGTCAACTAACCAAACCTTCCTTCCAGGACTGTCGAGTTCATATCAGTTATAATTTGGTTTTCTTATACTTTTTGTATATATAAAACCCTTGATTATATATCACCTCACATATATGTATATAGAAATGAAATATCACCATCTATTACTTAAATTAAGAGGGCTTTAATGATGGTGAATTGGTCATACTTTTTTTAGAACAATTGGGGTTTCAAAATGAGAATTATGGTGTTGGCGAAAGAAAAGAAAGGACTATACGATCAAGGTTTGTTCAATATACAACCAAAAATGTGGATGTTAACAACATGCACAATTGATATAGACCAAATTGTAAAGGCGTTTTCTAACTTAACCCGATAATTGTTCGACAAATCTATACTAATATATTAAAATGCGTTTCTTTCGCCAATGGGGATGGCAAGTTTGTATACTGAGCAATTTACTACTACTGCCTAAGTGATATTTAGTGTTATCATTTCAAAGTATAATATTAATAAATACAAAGCTTCCTTAACCGGGGCATAGCCAGGGCCTAATAACTATTTGGTATATAAAAGTCGATTTTTTTCGCCAATGGGGATGGAAGTATGATATGAGCAATTACGAGGGTATTAAAATGGAGGTGAATGCCCATGATATAAAGAGTTACTCCTAGTCAGAAATGACGTTTTTGGCCATCTTAGACCTTGTTCAGCTAAATTTCAAATTACTTTTTGTTAATTTAATTATTTGGAGAATATATGAAGCATTAGAGCTTAGGAGAATAGTTAGAGGACATATAGATTCTCAATCCAAATTGTCCAAATTATGGCAAGTTGACAACGTCTACTAATATCTCGAAGGTGTTAAACAACACTGGAAAATACTAGAACAGATGAAGGGGACTCACTTGAGTCCCATGAGATTTGATCCCTAAACCTCATGGATATGAGGTGGGAAGCGATACCACTACTCGACCACCTCAACCTCCCGACGGAGTTAAATATAGTCCCAACTCATAACTCACTATAGATTATTAGATACCTCATACCATTCATTTGGTACACTTATGATTCTCAAGTGATTTTTTATAGCAAAAAGTGGAGAGGGAAAGAAAACGCACAAGCATTAAAATTTAAGCATATATACTTCTTCATCATCTTTTTCTCCTTCAATTTACAATCTCCATTTTCGTAAATTAACAAACAATCCTCCAAATTCATCCCTCTTTCTCTCTCCTCTCTTTCTCTCTCCTCCAAGCTTTCTCCAATGGCGGAACAACAACCTCTCGAACATTCCGACGATCTTCACCTCGCTACAAACGAAGAAGAAGACGACTCAGAAACTCTCACCTCTCTCGACCTAACGAGTTACCAGCTCCACGACCTCGACTCAGTCGAGTTACCTCCGAGTTTGACCGAGTTAGATTTAACTGCGAATCGTCTCTCTCAATTGGATCCTCGAATTTGCCTTCTCTCTCACCTCAAAAAACTATCTCTTCGTCAAAATCTCTTCGATGATGCCGGCATTCAATCTCTTTCTCATTCTCATGCCATTTCTTCTCTCGAGGTATATTTCCAGTTTTCGCTTTTTTTTTCTTTAGTTTTATTTTTTGAATGTTTGGACTTTATTAGAATTTTGTTGATCATGTGTTTTTATCGTAATTTGTTTGGATTTTTTATCAAGTTTATGTATGTGCATTTTTTTTCTGTAATTTTCTTTGTTGAATATATGAACTTTCTTAGAATTTTGTTGATGTGTGTTTTTATCGTAATTTGTTTGGATTTTTTATCAAGTGTACTGTGTATGTATGTGCTTTTTTCTGTAGTTTACTTTTTTGAATATTTGAACTTTCTTAGAATTTTGTTGATCTTGTGTGATTTGTTTGGATTTTTTATCAAGCTTATGTATGTGCATTTTTTTTTCTGTAGTTTTCTTTGTTGAATATTTGAAATTTCTTAGAATTTTGTTGATCTTGTGTTTTAATCCTGATTTGTTTGGATTTTTTTATCAAGCTTATGTATGTGCATTTTTTGTTTCTGTAGTTTTCTTTGTTGAATATTTGAAATTTCTAAGAATTTTGTTGATCATGTGTTTTAATCATAATTTGTTTGGATTTTTAATCAAGTGTATGTATGTTTGTTTACAATTTACCTTAATTTTAACAATTTGCCAAATTATCGGTGTCTGGTGTTGTTGGATTGTAATAGCTAGAATATCTAAGTTTTTGCCTGTACTCTAATATGTTCCTGTTGCCTGATTTTTTTGAGTGGTGTTATTGGATTATATTAGCTAGAATGTTTGATTAATCCTCTGTTTTTTTATTAGTTGCAAGGCTTCGGCTTTTGAAGTACTCATATGTCCATGTGTGCTGTTTTACCAAAATTTAGCACATTTATTTTCTGGATGGCCTAAATAGATGACCTCCTGGAGCCAATTAGAGGAATTGTGCCTTTAACTGCTGCGGTAGAAGAGTTCCTAGGTTTTCAATAATCGTGTTTTATTTTAGTTGATCACTGTGGTGACAAGAGAATTAGAGACAAATATGGAGAGGAATACAGGCCATTAAACAAGAGTCGAGCGAGTGAGACATGGATATCACATATTGTAATATACTGATTTCAATTTTTTATCATGATTTAACATACCGTACATACTAATTTCATCATGTTTTCCTAGCGATTTACCATTCCGTACCTTGAACCCCTTTCTGTCCAAATAAATTAAATATAACACCAAGAAAACCATCATAAAAGGACACAAGAAAAATCAGAGAGCTTCAAGATAAATCCTTGCATTGTCAATCTCTTTTTATTGCTCTTGCTGATATGTCTATGTCATAGCCTTGGAATTCTTCATAATTTAGGAAACTCACATCATTACACCTGAGAAGAGTTGAATAGGACGGATGAGAACCCCAAGGGAGAAACGAAGCACGACGTGCTCCTATTAATTACTTCTGCCACATTGGTGGTGCACATATTTGTTGTATTGTATTATTGTTGGAGGAGAAGCTGAGAACTAAAGGGGCACAGGATTGAGATGTTTAAGTAAAAGCACAAACATCATCTTAAGTATTGCTTGAGCCCCAATGCTAAGTACAGCTGTATTATCATCTAGTATTTTGTCAAGCTCTCTAGATGATAGTAAAAGTTCTTCTGAGAAACTTGCTTCATATTTGCGACAGTAATTTAGCCTTTTCTATTATTCTTGTATGCAGGAATTGGTACTCAGAGATAACAAGCTTATGAAGATACCAGATGTCAGCATATACAAGGATCTTGTGGTGTTTGATGTATCTTTCAATGAGATATCTTCCTTAAGTGGGTTGTCAAAGGTCTCCAATACTCTCAAAGAGCTTTATGTGTCCAAAAATGAAGTGACTAAGATAGAGGAGATAGAGCATTTTCACAAGCTGCAAATTCTCGAACTTGGTTCTAATAAATTGCGGGTTTGTGTTCTTAGCATTTTAACAGCTATATGATTGTGGAGAAACCTGGACTTGTTTGCATACTACTAAGAAATGTGAATCACAAATTGTATCCTCTGGTTGATGTGAGGAATTTAGGATTGAGTTTTAAAATACTGATGAAGTGCCCAATATTTTCGCTAATAAGGCTATCAATAATATAACTGCCATTTTCAGGTAATGGAGAACCTAGAAACTTTGATTAACTTGCAAGAGTTGTGGCTCGGTCGGAATCGGATTAAAGCTGTAAACTTATGTGGATTAAAATGCATTAAAAAAACTTAGTTTGCAGAGCAATCGCTTGACGTCTATGAAAGGGTTGGAGGTATAATTTTATGTCCTTTTTCTTATGGAAGACTAAATTGTCACTATTTGAGACTCTTCTTATTGTAATTTCTCTGTTGCCACACTATAATTGTAGGAATGTGAAGCCCTTGAAGAATTATACCTGAGCCATAATGGTATTTCAAAGATGGAAGGGCTATCAACTTTGGCAAACCTTCGTGTGTTAGATATTGCATCAAATAAGCTAACAGCAATAGAGGATATTGAAAAATTGACAAGGTATGTTGATATTATTATCTTCTAGAAGAAAGTTACTTTACATGTAACTGGTGGTGGGCCGTCTATCCGCAGTGTGAGTTTGTCTTTTGACTGGATCTTTATGTTCAGGTTGGAAGATCTGTGGCTTAATGATAATCAGATTGCCTCTCTGGAGGGTATGGCCGACATAGTTTCTGGTTCGAAGGAGAAGATCACCACTATCTATCTCGAGAATAACCCATGTGTAAGTACTTAATCTTAGTCTGGCTACACTGTTATGCATCCTAGAATATGATCCAAAAGGGATTGCCCTCATTTTAGGTACAGATGTGTAATTGCAGTGAAGAGGGGGAAGGGGAGGGGACTGGAGGCTTTGATTCCAGAGTAGGGAGCTTAAATGGCTTTCAATTATATTTTGAATCTTCTTTCTTCCTGGCCTTCTGATTTCTACTCCATTCTTGTTCTTGTGTCTTACAAGATCTTGTTGTTCAAAGTACCTGTAGAAGCAAAAAATTTTGTACAAGGGCCTGCTAGTGTACCACAAAACCGAAGACAACTACTGTATTTGCAGTTCAATTCATTTAAGACTTGGGACTTATAGTTGTAGCACTCATCACTTTGAGCTGGTCCGTTTTGTGACTTCTTTGCTTTATTTACTCATGGCTGGGGGAAAAATTAGATCGAGATAAGACTGGAAAGATAACCATTTAGCTGGGTAGTCAATCTTTGACATGGAATTCTTGCTTTTCAGCTCTCTCGTACACCATATATTTTAGTCCCCTTTCCATTACATACAATATGACTTGACTTTCGGAAATCATGCACAAAGAAGTTGAGGTCTAATTCAACTAATCCTGCAAGACATTCACTGGAGAACTGCATGGTCTATGAATAATCTTTCCTTCTCTTTGTCGTCATTGTCATCAGAAGGCCGATAAGGTCTTGGCCGTAAGTTAAAGACCTGGCCGTAAGCTAAAGACTGTGTTGTCGGGTATAATAGTTCCCTATTCTTATCCTGCTCCCCCCACTGTATTCATTGTACTAGCCTTTGTGCTTCTCATGTGCCGAAAAGTATCATCAGAACCATCTCTTAGATGTGCTACTTCATTGTTTAGCAGTCTTGACTCTTATCTCAAAATCAGTCTCTGAGATCTATGGGAGTTTTGAAACTTCAATTTGTCATCGCTGATGAGATGTCAAATCTACATCCTGTGATTGGCAGAGTGATGCTATAGTTTGAAGCACAAGAGTGATGCAATAGTCACCTAGAGAGGATTGTTTCTATGGAAAAGACCTGTTTAATTTTTTCATTCTTGCCTTGGTTTTTATGGTTGTTTAACACTGAAGATACCTTATTTTGGTTCTTATTCTTGCCTATAATAGAAGATAGGGATGACAGTTATAGTATTGATAGCCTTATCAGCTAAAACATTGGGCTTTATACTAGATGTGATTTTAAATGGTCAAAAAAGGATTTTTCTTTGTCAGACCTTTCCTGTATGATTAGTATCAGTTGCATCAGCACTCCTGTGCCTGGTGCACTTATATGGGCAAGTCAAATTAGGTTGGTGCTATATTGTTAAGTTAGTGCTTTTGGTGGCGTTGTATGCTTAACTTGTTTAAAGTGGATTATCTATCAGCATTCAGCAATCTATATAAGCTGTGAGCCTGTGAGGGGGTAGTGGTGGTCCATTATTATTGAGTACGCCTGCCCCTCTACCAGCTTCTGAAAAGAAAATAATAACTTGAGACAAACTAATTTGTAGAATATCTGATTAACAGCTTCTAATTGGAAAACCTACTATTGGAAGTAGAGATTTACTTGTGATGGTGACTTTGAGTCCTAGTTTTTTTGTGCTTTCACTCTGCATCATCTGGCTTTGTTACGCCTGGTTTTGTTTTATCAATGTTCTTGCTGCAACGTTTGCCTAACTCTTGTTATTGCTACTTGTCAGGCAAAATCTCCCAACTACACTGCCACTTTGAGACAGATCTTCCCATATATTCAGCAAATTGACTCTCAAATTTTTGCCTAGATAGACTTGATCGCCCAAGAGCGTCTAATTTCAATTAAAGATGCTGAAATTACAAGTTTTGGCATCTCGTGTAATACAAATCATGGAGATGAAGTGTGAATTGAGAACGGCATCGAGTGTGAATTCTTGAAAACCAAGGAGCCAAGGACTGACCTTCAAGCCCTTGTTCTTTTTAGAATTCTTTATAAGGCGCAAGTGACCATTGAAAGTACTCTTACACAAGCGATTGGATCTTATTTAGAAGCATGATATAGTGAGGATCTCCATCACCTCTTACCAAGCTGTATACTTATACAAGTTTTCAGTGATGATACTGACCAAACAATTAAAATTTTGGAGTTTTGTTGTTTGTTTCCACTTCTCCAATTTAATTATAGGATTTATACGAGATTGACCTCTGTATGCTATTGATCCATTTGTGTTTTGAATCAGTTTTTTCCAATATGTCCAGCTAAATGTGTTGTGCTCAGATGTTCATAAATTGGGTTTGCTGCTGTAGTATTTGAGACTCGAAGCCTTTGTGCATCGAATGGTTCACAACATGAGTCGGTATCCAGCCATAAATAGGGCAGAATTTATAAGGTTTTTTTTTTTGGGGGGGGGGGGGGGGATAAAGGGAAATTAATGCACAAGTTTTCGCTTTAAGACTGATAATTGAGAATGTAAACCGAAAATATCACCATGATAAGTTACTATGATCATGTTTAAGAAGTTCTCTCTCTGAGTCACTGGTCATTCATCTCTAGATCTAACTTCATCAACCTCTAAACAGCAGAGCTACACTGATTCACTGATTTCAGTCAAATCCACGAATATGACGCGTCCACCACAAATTTGAAGGCCAAAATTTGGTAGGATCCTTGTGCACTCGGCTGCTTCTTAAATCCAATAGACTTCCATCAGAATTCACAGCAAAGAATAGTTTGAACCATTTCAGAGAAACTCCAAGCCCGTAGTGGAGAGACAAAGCTTGGCCTAAATGCATTGACCTCGACTCAGTAAAAAAGAGAGACTGTAAACACTCCAATTATCCTCGAAGCTTTCTTCCGTAGATCACCTTGCAAAAGATGTAAAAATTCACCAAATACCTTACCTCTTGTTATTTGTCAAACCCCACCACCACCACCACCACCAACAAACACTATTCTGTTCAAGAAAACTAGACTCTAAAATAACTCATAGGAGGACCGGAAGCCGCACCATTTCTTCTTCTGGGTAGTTTAAAGATCAGCAACCAAAAATCTAAAACCACATTTACAATGGGAAGAAGCTGTGCCAACTAGAAAATATCGTCGTTAGATGTAACTCCATCTTTATTCTTCAAGGGACGGAGCTCCTTGACGAAGCGATAAGCAAGCCAAAACACAGAACAGAACCAACAGCATTAGCAACACTTAAAAGTTAGCTACCAGACTAACATATAAAGCAGCAACATTAAAACGCAGGAAACTCCAAAACGAAGGCAAGCCCAAGGGAGAGATAATAAATACCAGGCTCTCAACTACTTCAGCAATATCGCAGATTACCATATTTAAACAGAGTTACCAATTAGGACATTTAAAAAAGACAAGGCTTTTCCCATTAGGTTACATATGATACAGTCGATCAAAACAAATTACCTATAGTGCAAAAACATGAAACAGCTAACAAAACAGTAAATGAGAACTTAATGCCCTTTGTCGAACGCAATCCTGCTCCTTCCAGAGCCACCATCGTAGCCTTCTCGTGAAGACCCAGCACTTGCTTTCATAGTACCTCCGCCACCAATTTTGTCCATGGCTTTCTTACCCTTCTTCACTTCAGTCAACCATTGATCCAAACCGAATGGATCAGCCTCTTCAGCAACTTGCTCAAACTCAACAGGTCTATCTCTCGGACCACTCTTCTCTGCAGTTCCCGTGAATCCTTTGTCAGCTTTGAACCTTTCCGTGTTTCTGATCTTATCAAGCTGTTCATCAGCTCCTCCATACATTTCAGAATCCATATCTTTCTTGGGCTGGTATAGAGTAGAAAGCGTAGCTTGGGCAGTGAACAAGCCTTTGTCATATACATTGTACTGATCATCAGTAGCAAACCCAGATTCCAACCCTTTTTCTTGGTTGAACAACCGCTGATCATACATGACTTCACCTCTTCCAGACCCAACAGAAGCCATACCAAGAGCAACCTTCTCACTAATATCACGATCTCTATCTCTAGTAATCTTACTCTTCTTCCCCATTGCAGCATCCTTTGCCTCCAACCTTCTCTCCCTCTCCCTCTCTCGTCGTCGTTCCTCACGGACTTTCTCACGCGACAACCTCTCTTCCCTTTCCTCTTTTGTCTCCCTCCCCATATCTCTATCTCCTCTTCCGGCATACTCGGCTCTCGGTTCATCAATGTCCATATTTCTAGCAGATGGAGCAGGTGCAGCAACAGGAGCTGCAATACCAGTCCTCTCAGACCGTGCCTTAGCAGCCAAAGCACGCAACTCCTGCTCCTTCTTTTCCTTTTCCTTCATAGCCATCTCCTTTTGGACCTTCGATCTCATTGCCACAGCTTCTCTCGCCTTCTGCTCCGCAACATACAGAGCCTCAGACAGCTTCGCAAAATTGTCATTAATCTGAACGTCCTGAAGGCCTCTTCCATCAGCTGCAAGCCGCTTGTCTAATGGAATAGTGTAACCCTTCGGGTTCTTCCAGTTCGAAATACAAGGTGGAATCTTCCAATCCTGCTGATCTTTCACAGTTACAGGACGAGGTGGGGAATGCATGATGGGTACAGGTGGAGAACCCGAAGCCCTGGGAACCCTCTTATGCTTAAACTTAGGAGGTTCAAGAGGGTCCACCGGCATCTCTACCATTCTAATAATCCTTTCCTTTGCACCAGAATTAAAGGCCGCAGCTTGCTGCGAAGGCTTATACTTGATGAACTTAGAATCAGAAGACTGTTTCGGCACATTCTTTGGCTGAGCAGCACTCAACCTCACATTAACAATCTTCTCCATCGCAGCTTTCGTAGCTTCAGTAGTCTCTTCAATCTCCTTTTGCAACTCCTCAGATTCCTCCTCCATCTCCTCCTCCTCATCCTTTAAAATTTTAGGCACAAGGTCCCTATGTTGGGAATAAACAATCTTCGACGCATTTTCATTCTGCTTCACTATAGCATCAAACGCCACATTCCCCTGACTATCCACAGAAACAGGCAATATTTTCGACCCTGGTTTCGAATCTTTCCTACCCATTCCCAAGGGATATTGAGCCACAAGAATCTCAGGGAACGCCCCGCCATCTCCAAAATCCTCAGGTTTTCGAGGAACGAACCCTTGTCGTTTAAGATAGGGAGGTATATTCACTGACTTAATTACTAAACCCTTCTCATCCTCTTGAACACTAAACCGGCTCTTGAACCAGGGATCACTAGTGTGATCATAATACGTTGTTGTTGAAGATTTCGCCGGCGGGAGTAGTTCTTTTAGAGCCGCCATAGCTCGATAAATGCAACAAAAACCACTGCCACCAACGAGAAAATTAGGACCAAAGATCAATCTATCCAAACACCAAACTATGAAAAAAACGAGGTCTACTTGCAACTTTAAAAAGCACAGAAAAACAATTATAATAGCTATTAGATAAATCATCAAGATGCGAAGCAATTCAATCAGAAATTATCTCAGAATTTGAACCGAAATCGTATTAATTAAACTAATATACAACCAGCAAAACCATAAATTAGTCCTAAACAAACCTTCAAATTTTTTGAATCGTC
Source organism: Beta lomatogona (assembly GCA_947646795.1). Taxonomy (NCBI): domain Eukaryota; kingdom Viridiplantae; phylum Streptophyta; class Magnoliopsida; order Caryophyllales; family Amaranthaceae; genus Beta; species Beta lomatogona. Next base: position 272,615 of record CANSNZ010000580.1, on the reverse strand, counting down.
GAAAAGTTCCTTCAATTTGTTTCCTTGAAAAGTAACTTGAATTGATGCTGGAAATCGAACTTTTTAAGCTTGAGAAGAAAACTGGAATGAGATCTGTAATATGCAATTATGTAAAGAGAGAGATTTTATTTTGTAATTGGAGCAAATTCTAGGGATTGGAATTTGGACAGTTAGGGTTACAAACGTCTTCAGTTTTTCCTTAAAATCTAGCCTCTCTCCGATACCAATAGTTTTTCCTGTTCTTTTAAACTTATATTCAGTTTTTCACTCAGTTCAATTTCTCTCAGTACAAAAGAACAGGGTCTTATATTACTATTTTGAGATCCCTGCGTAGTTCCATTCCATCTAGAAATAGACGAAATTGGACCTGTTTTTTTTACATCTTAAGTAAACGTATCCTCTGCATAATTCAAGTCGAAATAATTGGATGTCCAATTCGGACCCATATGACCGATCAATATAAATATTCCAACACTCCATACCTTTGTTATATATTCCATACACAAAAAGCCTTATGTTAGTATTTACTTAATTCTTAGTTTTATCAAAAAAAATCTAATAATCTAATCGGTTCACTACATTTAATCCAAACTATCAATTATTTTTAAATAATCCCAACTTTTAGGGTAACTCCTCAAAATAATTCAAACTCTTATTTTCTCGTCATTATCAATCTGTTTTCGGTCTATTGTATGCAAGGAAAATAAGAGTTCAGATTATTTTGAGAAATTATCCATGAAAAGGTGGGGATTAAATCGAATTGGGCAAAAGTTTGATTATTAGAATAATTTTTCCTATGGATTATTTGACTTTAACCATATTACAAAGACGACTTCTTCTAAATAACTATTTTATAAACATTTTATTTAGGAAAATGACTGTCTTATAAAACTCTCTTTGTTTTAAATTACTACCAATTGACATATTACATGAGAAAAACATAGATTTTTTTGTGAAAATATTGTTTATTCGTTAAATCTATCAAGTAGACATAAGATGTTTCTTTAAAAAATAGTGTTTATAAGGTGGTTATTATTCACAAATTGTGTTCCCTCTAGTGTTTCTCTTTGGGAGGGTTTTTTTCTCTCTAGGGTTTTCTCATTGGGAGGGTTTTTTTCCTAGCATCCATCGCTAGGTTTTTCTTCTTTTTTGAAGGGTTTTCCTTCATTCTGTACCTTCTTTTTCTTTCATCTCTTTTCTTCTTGGCCTCAATTGTGAATCTTTGTAGGGGATTCCACTGGTGTTTTTACCGATGGTAAGCCCCAAAAAATCCTTTAATTGCTTCCAATAAGTTTATCCATCCTTAAGATGGTATTTATTTTAGAGTGTTCAATTTCTTTTTTTGTTCGTCTGATGAAGGGGGAAGATCTAACAAACTCTATTCTCTGTAAGAATCTAGAAGCCCACGGAAGTATTTTCACCCTAATGACTATGCATCAGCGGAAGTTAAGCCGAATCATAGCGAACTCACATATTGTATTGCTTCGGATGAAGTTTTTTTATTAAGGCTATGTTTAATCAAATCTGCGATGTATCTAGTTCTAAGATGTTATATACTTATGCTGGAATTTTCGATTTTTCAGTAATCTACTTTATAAGGTGGTTAAAAAAAATTGTTTTAATTTGTTAAAACAAACCTTTTATGTACTACTTTTTTGCGAGAAACAACTTCTTATAATTTCTCTAACAACTTAGACCTTAGATTTTTTTTTTGCGAGATACAAACTTACCCTATTTTTGAAGCGTGCACAGTCTGATACCAATTTCCTTTCTAATTATATATATCAGCTTAAAAATATTGCTTATATCATGGAGTTCCCCTCATATTTTCCTTACTCTTCTAGATTTTGACTTAAAAATCAACCGTTTCTTCATTTGATTTGTGGTAGTTGAAACATGTCATAAGAAGCAAATGGTTTTGGGTTTGAGCATTTATAATGCCTCTTTCACTCTTTATTTCAAAAGACATTTACATACCCGATTATATATATGAACATATATAAGGTGGGCTTGGGTGTGGATGATGATCTATTTCCACCTTTAATTTCCATACCCATCTCCGCCCCATTAGTCCATTATCATTGGTGGGTACAAAATTGAAATCCATTTTCATCCCAATGGGTACAATTAGATCGTCTCCCATCCCTGACACTATCTCCCACTTGGGTATCTATACTCACTCATACCCTTCTTACCCACCACATCATTGGCCTCAAACAAAATAATGCACACATTTGGCATTTTAAATTTGAAATTCAACTTAATTTGGATTTGAAAAACCACACATAAATAGACAAATAGAAGTTATGAACATAAATTTATTTTATATAAGTATAAGGCTTCTCCCAAAAAGGTGTAGGATGGGAAAAGAGTCGAGATGAGGTTGGATGGGGTGGGGATGGGGCAGTTGGAGATGCGGATACGAGGGTCGAATGAGACGGGTACAATCTAAAATCCACACTATCTCCAACATTTAGAATAGGTAAAAAATTCATCCTTATCCCCGACTCACCATTCACCAAACCTATATTCATTCCCCCCTAACTAGTGATGATGTGGGATAGGTCTCCACCTAATTCGCCCTACTAATATCCCTAATTATACCTACTAAGCTACCACATTTAAATATTTAATGAAGTAAAGATTGAGCAATTCATAGTATTAATTATTTCTACCAAGCTAAGCTTGGCCTAGTACTAGTAGTAAGGAAAGAACATTCCACCTCAGGGGGTTAAAAACGCCAGGGGGCAATAGAGGGTTTCTCCAACAAAGCCCTTCTCCCTCTTACTAACCCCCCCCCACTCCCAACCAGCCCCCTAAGCCGGTTAACCCCCGAGAGGTTCCCGGCCCCGAGCCCCCCTCCCCCTTACAAAAAAAATTATATTAATGATTTCTAAACATCATCAAAGTAAAATTTTCTTATCTTAATTTGTAACCTAAAACTATAATTAATATTAATAATACCCCTAACCAGTCTTTTAAGTCTTCTCTACAAGTCATCCCATAAAACTCTTCAACTACTAGTGAGAGAGTAATTCTAAAACCCCTGTCAAAACTCTCTCTCTCATCTTCTAGAGCTTCAATTATCTCGTCAATGGCGGCCTCTGAGACCGCCAATGTATCATCTTTGAGACAAGCTTGCGGAAATGTGCTTGCTGTTTTCATCCTCATCTTGATCGGAGTTCTCGCTTTCTCGATCCGTCTCTTCTCTGTAACTTCATCTTCCTCCTAATTCATTCTTCTATTTGTAGATCTAATCGTAATTAGGTTATTCAAATTCGATGTTTTGAAGCAATGATTTGTTGAATTCTGTTTGTTTTTCAATTTTTAACATACTAACTTCAAATGCATTTTGATTTTGGTGTGGATTTTGTGTTTGCAGGTCATCAAGTACGAGAGTGTCATTCATGAATTCGATCCGTATTTTAATTATCGAGTTACTCAGGTTTTCGATCTTACTTTCGTGCTGAATTATCTTTTTTTTTCTTCGTTGAATTCTGAAACTAATGAACTTTCTTCAATTTGGACTTGCGGAGTTTTTGACTTTTTTTTTAGGTTTATGTGTTTTTAAACTTAATGATTTGTTGAAGATGCTGAATTTTGCAAGTTAGGTTATTAGTTGTTAGATAGTCAGCTGATAGCAAGTGTTGTATCATCAGCATTCCAAAAAAAATTCACTTATGCGATGTTTGATTGGACAGAATTACAGAAAGCATTTTCAATGGAAAATAATTATCCTTGAAAAACATTTGCAAGGGAAAGAACAATTGTAAATTAGATTTCCTTTGTTTAGTTGATTACAATTTACGAGAAAACTAATAGAGAAAAAAAAACGAAACAGTTTTAGCTGCCACAGCAAAGGGTGAAGTTTTGAAGTCCCAAAATTGCCATAAATGTCACCTTTTTGGGGGGCTGGGGAATTCTTGTGACCATTGAACTAAGCATCTGTTTATAAAATGTATGAGGGGTCGGGGAAGCTGTATTAGCTGATTGTACTGAACTTTTGGTCTGAAGCTGTCCATATATTTTATTAAGTGAATGGGGAAAGACGAGTTTCTTGGTAGAGTGTGAAGGCAATTTTAAGAAGATTAATTAGTTTTGGATGGGGCGTAAAGCATTTTTATTTGCCAGCATATGATATATCGTTTATAAGTTGGACGATAAGATACTGATTAGTGTAGATTCCAAGGACTGTCAATTGTTTGCTACTGCAGTTCTCCACCTTGTTTGTTACGGTGTTGAGAACCTATATGTTCTCTTATATAGCATCAATCTTTTTTTAGTGACAGCTATTATGGCATGTACAATTGTGAATGGTCGAAAGCTGATTTTCCTTTTTTTGATGTATGTTTGACAAATTTTCAGTTTCTCACAAAGAATGGCATATATGACTTCTGGAACTGGTTCGACGACAGGACCTGGTAATTTCTGTGACAATTGGCATACCAAATTTGTTGTTCTTATCGGATTTTACTATTTGTACTAGATTAAATTAATGCAATTCCGCCTTTCAGGTACCCACTGGGTCGTGTCATTGGTGGAACAGTATATCCTGGATTAACACTGACAGCAGGTACCATGTGGTGGTAAGTTTGCACGCTGGGGTGCATCTTATTGTGATGCTTCACTGATTCATATAATTTGTGTTTATGTTTGACTATATTATTGTGAGGACATGTCGTTTAACTAAATATTTTCCCCTTTTACTATGTGATGTGATGATCCTTTTTCCTGGTTGTTTCTTAATTCTGAAGAGGGAAAAGAAAATTAATATTATGTTGTGATGATAGGATACTGCATTCTGTGAACGTTCCTTTGTCTGTGGAGACTGTCTGTGTGTTCACTGCACCAGTTTTTTCTGCTTTTGCTTCATGGGCAACCTACCTTCTTACAAAGGTCAGTTTTTGTCGATTTTCCTCTGTTACTTTTGTCCCTGTTTTGCCTTCTCCTCAACCTATTAAGGAAGGAAAAGTTCTATGTTTTTATTAAAGGTTGATGATTAATTATATATTATTTTGCAGGAAGTGAAGGGCACAGGTGCAGGGTTGACAGCTGCATTACTTTTGGGCATGGTAAATCCAGGTTTTTGATGTCTAATTTTTTCACACGCCAACTTTAGTTTCTTGCAAGAGCTACAGCTTTAGAAACTCCTACTGTGTTTTTATTCTGTCCCTCCTCAATATGGTTACTGAAAGGTTAGGGTGCCTCTTGAAAGTTTTGAAAATTTTGTTGAGATTAATAAGCTTGCCTAGCATTTGATTTGAGCTATATCCCTTTGAAGCTGGCAACTTTTGATGATTGAAATGCCTATTAACTGCTACAGTGAAGCCTATATTCCTATTTCGTGGGCAATTGGTTCAATTCAGTATGAGGAATGGGGTTGGTGTCAGATTTATATATTTGATACTTGAAACCTGTATGTAAAGCCAAGTGTTTGGTTGCAAAAGAATATAAAAGCTACCCCTTTCAATCCACTTCATCTCAAAGAAAATGTTTGTTTATACTCATATTTTTCATTTGGATTTATAGCTTGACCTTTAATAGTTGGTTAGAAAAAGTTTAGACCTTACCTCATATTGAATATAAACAGGAGTTGGTTGAACATAGTAATTTTTGTTAGAAATGGGGGTTATTTTGAAACTTCAGTGCCCTCATATTATTGATTTCATGAACTAAGGTTCCGACATTTTTCTTTGAAGAAAAGTTTTTGTAGAAGTCTTGTCTTTTTAGAATTAAGTTGAAACTTTGGAATCCAAAGGTAGGGTTGATGGACTTTTAGATATCTAGCTAAAGGAATATTAGAAGAAAAGGATATGTGTATGCTGTTTCATCTTTCTTGGCAGATTTGTAAGTAGAGAGATGAGTAGAAATATTTTAGGGAAACACTTTGGATCTTATTGTGGATATGCATATAAGAGTGCTACATGATTATAAGAGCTAAATAAAGATCTTCTTAGGGCATGCTTGGATTTAGGGTAATGGATTAAGGGGGTAATAAAAGTCAAACCACACTAATAAAGGAAAAATGGAGGTGACTTGAAATGATTGCAAGGACATAATGTGATTTTGTTGTGATGAAAAAGAAGGGAAGAATAAGTTATTACCCTCCAAATGAGGGTGACAATTACTCTAGGGGGGGTGTGGGTAACTATTACAACCATAATTAGAGTAACAATTCCCCTATCCATTCCTTTTTCTTCCTACCATCACTAGCTTATCCCTTCTATCACCACTTCTTCTCCTTCATAATCACCTCCAACCACCTTACTTTTCTTAGTTTGACTTTTTTTTTACCCCCTTAATCCATTACACTCAATCCAAGCGAGCTCTTAAGGTGAAATGTGGGAAGGGTAAAAACCAAAGAACCCTAGTCTAAGATTGAGAGATCACATGATAGATGAAGACAATACTTAGATGAGTTGTTTAACGAAGCCAAATAAGTGATGGGAGACATTTTTGTTGAAGAGACGGAAGTGAACTGCGAGTATATGTGAAGAATTCAATAATAAGTGGTAGAAATTAGAGACGACATTAAGAGAATGAATTTGGAGAAAGTAACTAAGCCAAATATTATTCATATCGAGGTTTTAAGATGTCTAGGGAAGGTTGTTATTGATTAGTTTATAGACTTATTTAAGGAGGACAAAAAGAATGTAGTGGTAATTAGAGGAATAGATACTTAGTATCATTTTACAAAAACAAGGTAGATGCCAATCCTGCTCATTATTCAAATCATCGGGGGAGAAAATTATGAGTTATACCCTGAAATTGTAGAAGAGAGTTATGGAGCGCTCTTTGAGGAAATGTACTATTGAGGAGAATTAATTTGGGTTTAAGGCGGGACGATCCACTATAGAGTATAGAGGCTACTCATCTTATGAGATGGATGATGAAATCATGAAATTTTAGAGGGTGAGGAAGAAGGACCTAAACATGACTTTTATTGACCTAGAGAAGGCTTATGATAAGGTTCCTAGAGGTGTTTTCGTAGGTGATGTCAAAGAAGGATATACCAGGTAAGCATATTGATTAGTTAAGGATATGTATTGGGATGTGAAAACAAATGTCAAGACTTGTGGAAGAATAACCAAGAATTTTCCTATTACGATAGGATCACATTAGGGATTTGCATCAAGTCCTTTCCTATTCATGACATTGATAAATGAAATGACACAACCTATCAATGATGATATACTGTGGTGTATGTTAGTTTCTGGTGTATGGTAGCTTCTGGATGATGTTGCATTAGTGGACAAAACCAGAAATGTGGTTAATGAATGAATGGAGCGGTAGAGGCAAATATTTGGAACTTGAGGTTTAGGTTAAGTCGGAGCAAAATGGAGTATATGGAGTGCAATTATAGTAATGAGAGGGGGCTAAGCGAGGATGTAGTAACGATGAATCCATAGGAGGTTCCAGTATTGAGTGTTATAAGTACCGGGGGTCGATCTTATAGAGGAATGGGGATATTGACTTAGATGTGCCCATACTCATAAATTACAATGAGGTTGGCTTAAAATTGAGGGATTTAGTGCAAGTGTAGTGTACCTTTGAGGCTAAAAGGAAATACTACAGGGAACCTATTTCACCACGCATTTAGGCAGGAATGTAGGATCATATTAGGAAGAAGGGAGCAACATATTTACACATATATCAAGATGTATTTGTGGGAACACATTAAGAGATAGAATCTTGAACAAAGAGGTTCAAATTTGCAGTACTGAGGATAAGATAAAGACTAAGAGAACCTGGTTAGGGTAGTGGAAAGTTAGTTTATAGAAAATTTTAGAAGAAGCCAGGGGAGGCCAAAGATGGCTCGTATGATGCGAATGAATTAGGTTTGGGAGCATTTAGCACTTGACAAAAGAGGGTGGAGACATTAGATCTATGTGGAAGACCACTTATAGCCTTATAGCCGACGCAATTTTGTTGGGATTAGGCTCTGACATTGTTGTTGTTATTTAGATATTGAAAGTAAATCTGATTTCAGCAATACGGAGTATCTCAAACTAAAGAAATCTGCTCTATAAAAAAAGAACGCAATTGATTATTTCATTTAGAAGTAAAGGTCTTTGTTAGTTTGGTTCACATAGTTTTGGAATTCTTTTTTTGGGAAATGAATGAGTAAGCAATTGCAAATTCTGCTGGGGTAAGAACCTCAAACTGACCTCATGCGTCTTTGCAAGGCAATCCTTTGCGCATACGACACTCATAAACGTGTGTTATGTATGGCTGGCTAACCTAGAGGCCTAGACTACTCTTAAACAAATATGAAATGATCATATGAAGATAAAGGGCGTTACACCTTAGTGAGTATACAAATGACAAATTCCAGTGCCTTTCAGAATAATGAAAAGGGACAGATGATAGACTCTATTATCAAAAGTGCTTGTTAAAAACAATCACTTGGCCGCCAATGTCAGTATTTCAAAAGCAACTTTAAAAGATTTTTGTAAGATTTTTAAATGTTCAATTTTTATTCCGTCTAGGGGTGTAAATTTCTATGGAGCTTCGCATAAACAAATAGAATTGTATTATTGCCAAAATAAATGAATAGGTCTGAACTTATAAATATTGAAAAAGATAAACATATCAATAAACTATCCTCTTTCTCTCCTGTTCTTGTTAGTATTTTTTTCGTACATGCAACCTCAATTTTATTATATAGAAACAATTATCGCTGTATTAATTTGGAAAAAGAGGATGTAAGCGGCAAGCATATAGAATTATTGAATCATAACTTGGAATGGAATTATTAGAAAAAAATGGAACGAAATGGAATTTGGATCAATTCTGGAGTTGGAGTATGATCAATTTCGTTCTATGCGAACCGAGTTTCACTGCTATTTCTTTCTATAGAAGGGTGTAGTAGTGTTAGCTTGAGATCAGAGTTGGAACGTAGTCTCTTGTTTTCTCCATAAGACCTTTTATATTCAAAGTGGATTATAGTCAAAGTAAGTTTATTTAAATTATTCCTTTGGCTCAAGTTATTTGTTGCTTCTTTTCATTACCCAATTTATGTATGATCCTGATTGTAACTTGTACACTCACACACAGGTGCCCATGATTATTAGAAGATAGAGTTGTCCCACTCTGTTCATGGTGTTCCAGCTAGGGGAAGAAAGGCATATGGAAATATCTTTAAAAATTAATTTTCTTAGATTTTTGGAAAACAAATCTTTTGTTTGTGATGCTGGTAAAGATTCTCTCAATTATTTGTTGCTGAGAGCAATTGAGAAATTCTTTTAGATTTGAGGAAAATTGCCCATTTTGGAGGCCTCATAGCCCCTTAAACAAAGGTACAACTGTACAAGCTTCCAAGCTTGTGGTTACCTTGTCCTGAAGCACATATTTATTTAAATACTCCGTGCCTTTGCATCTTATACATTTTCAGGTCCAGGGCCTATGGTAAATTAATATGCTATTTGTTTCTACTGCAATATTTATTTCCTGGTAAATATTTGATTACTTTGTTCTTTTGCAGGTTCCATCCTATATATCTCGATCGGTTGCTGGCAGCTATGACAATGAAGCTGTAGCTATTTTTGCATTGATTTTCACTTTCTATCTTTATGTCAAAGTGAGTTTTGGCTCAGCTTCTATGCATATTGTGATTTTATTTTTTATGGTTCCCTTTTTTTCTTTAGTTTATTCGCGTGTCAGTCTCTCTGTATTGTGTGGTATTCTGAAGAACAATTCAGTCATTGATGTTGCCAACTTTTTGAGTGCAGACATTGAACACCGGATCTCTGTTTTATGCAACTTTGAATGCCATAGCATACTTTTATATGGTCAGTTTCGTCTGTTGATGTTGGTATTATTTCTAATCGAGCTGTCTGATGGTAATTTTTTTGACATACTCTGTTTTTTCATAGGTTTGCTCTTGGGGAGGATACACCTTCATAATTAACCTTATTCCCATGCATGTGCTCCTTTGCATTGTTACTGGCCGATATTCTCACAGGCTCTATATTGCATATGCTCCTCTGGTAAGCATCTCCACTATTGTCATTACTTGCAAATTGACTTGATTTATGAAGTTTGGTTGCAACTATAGTACAAATGGAATGTGAATGTGCTGGATTTTTTTATTCTTATGTTTGTGAGAAAACCTGCAAAGAATTTGCTTAAGATAGCTCCTCCTACTAAAAAGGAAGCACGTTTCGTGTGATTTACTTCTTTTTTTAGTGAGATGTGAAGAGTACTTGAGTTCCTCCTTTCTAATGGAGGACTAGACAACAGACTTTTCTGATATGTTCTATAGATGATGCACTGCACGTTATAATGTGTTTGCATGTGTATGTGCACATGCATGCGTCTGTGTTCAGTGGAGAGTTCTATACTTGTGTCATCCTTATACGCATTGCGAACTTCAAAATATCTCCTTATTTTGGCCAGAGTTTACAGGGAATGGAGTAAAGCTGGAAACTGGTTGCTGAATGCTATCCAGACAGACGAAAACACATGCTGCATAGTATATGCTCTTTTACATCGTTCATCTTTGAGTCCCCAAACTCTCACAAGAATGGAGTATATACACTATTATTGAAATAATATTAAATGCTTGCTTACATTCTTCTAGTGATGGACGCAAGTTTAAGATGTCTTCCCTGCCATCTTACTTGCTTTCTGTGAAAAATTAGTTTTAAGAAAAACCTTGAACGGTAGGTCCTTCGTTCCCCTAAAATTGCAACAGTTTGACTTGCACACTTGCCAACATACCACTTTGACCATTACTATCTTTCATCTTTTGAAAATGTACTGTGAGACAAATCGAGTAGCATTTTACATAATAACATTTGGTCAAGTAGAGCATGTGAATAGTGCAAAAGTCAAACTGCTTTAATTTTGGGGACCAGAGGAAGTATATATTTACATTTATCATCTTTAATTCAATATTTACATTGTTCACCTTTGAGTCTTTACCCATGGAGTCAATGATCCACTAAATTTTGATTATCGATAGTGCACTTGATTAAGATAGGTCATTAAACAGTCTGCACTTTTTTATTTATTGTGAACTACCAGATTGTTGTTGGATATCATATCAAGGGTCAAATAGAATAGCCATTTGCTGTCATCTTTGGTTTAATACTGTAACTATTATTACTCTATTCCACTCAAGACGGGAGCCGCATTAGAGGCATTAGGGTAATGTTGATGTTGATCTTGACTTTTCAATATCAATCTTGCGTGAGAATTGTTCATGTGGATTTTTTATCTAGTAAATTGGTTATCTCAAGTGAAGCAACGTGTATGCAGGTTGTGTTGGGCACACTGTTAGCTGCACTTGTTCCTGTTGTTGGTTTCAATGCATTTCTGACATCAGAACATTTTGCGTCATTTTTGGTAAGCTATTGTACTGATTGCTGCATCCTAATCTGTTCTGTGATGTCTTTGAAGTTGAGTAAATTTTTCTGATATACTTCACGCAAGCCTAGTGAAAGTCCATGTCCTTTACAATTACAATTGCTTCTTCTAGAATAATTGGTTTGCGTTCTTTTTATTTGTTTGATAATTTTTGCCTATCCAGAGAGAATACTTTCCAGTTTAATGGCTGGGGAGGTGAAGGTGTATTCAAGTACAAAACTTCATGCCAAGGCTCTTGCCAGCAAATATTATTAAGGAGGCTGAAATTCGAATTACCAAGTACCAACGTTGAAGAATTTTTCAGATAATGGTTGACGAAGGGGATAATACTGCTTTTAGTAGTCAAAACATTTTGAAAATAGGAGTGGTAATAGAGGTAAACAAATATAGTAACACCCAGTACAGGTCTCTTAAGGCATGGTGTGGAAAGGGTGAGTTAAGGTATCACTTACGGCAGGGTGAGGAAAGTTTGTACACATTGCATATCTTAACAAGTTGAGACTAGTACAATTTCTTGCTATCAGAAGAAAAGAAGGGCTTCTTGGTGAGGTGGGGGTGGGGGGAGATGACAGTTTAGCTCCATTATTGTTGCTTACTTACCATCCACTAATAATTTAAGTTTATAGTACGAAATTGTAGTTATTATGGGCTGACATTTATGTGTATAGGCTCCTTCACAGTTAAAAAAGATCTTCTACCTTCCATTTGTTTTTGGGATGTCTGATTTATGAAAATTGATTACAGGTGTTCATTATTCTCCACGTGGTTGCACTTGTGTATTACATCAAGGGAATCCTTTCACCACAAATGTTCAAAGTAGCTGTTACTCTTGTAGTATCTGGTGGCCTGTAAGCAATTCTCCTTATAACTTCTTCTTAAGCTTACCAAGGAAGTTGTAGGCTTTAATTATACCTTTTGAAGCTAAGAGGATAGATTCTGAATATACTTCTCGTCATTTATGTTCTTACATAACATATGTTTTAGTCACATAAAAGAAAGTTCTAAGTCATCTGACATTGAAAATTTTGCATTTCTGTTTTGAGATTGCTATATAGTTGGGTCTTGGGTGTTATGGGGGAAAATCACTCCCCTTTTTTGGACTTAATCTTGAGAGATTTATCTTGACTTCCATTTGATATATTTATTAATCTATATATTTCTCCCTTCCATTGGGAACACCTCTTATCTATCTTCTAATAAATGTACATGCCCCAAACCCACCAGCTTTTAGCATGCTGCTTGCTGTCTCTGTAGTTGACCTCCATTTGTTCTCTGGTTTTAATTGAGTCTGGAGTGCTCCAGGCCCCATGTTCCCTGAAAGGGAATATGGTGGTCATAGAAACAGCTGCTATTTGACTGAGGTGGGTTTTCCTTTTTTTTTTTTTTTTGGGGGGGGGGGGGGAGAGGGGACAGTCATACAATTGAAGGTTGGGCCTGGCAGAGAGAAACTTACTCTTGTAAAAAAAAAATTAATCCTTGGTCCAGGATTATATGTCAAGCTGGTGGAGAAAATAGAATAAAGAGACATATTAGCTCTTTTAAGTACAATAATTTCTTCAAAACCAGATTATTAATTATTGTGACATCCAAAACAGAAAAGGCTGCCATAAACGGAGCAGAACATATTCTACTTTTAGTATCAATATCTCAGAAGTAAGAATTGGTTGTGTGATATCTTTGCGTGTAGTTCCGAGGACTGAGGAGTAGTTTGTTTCATCACTTCACCCCCTGCATCCACATTCCACAGTGCAAAAGGCCTCTAGATGGTGTATTTATGCCAAACTATGCAATATGAAGCCATGATGTTTTTACACTACATCTTTTTCTTTTTCTAATAAGCCTTTGACTGATTTATCTTTTGTGGTTCAGGGTTGTTTGTTGTGCTGTCGTAGCAGTACTCATAGCTCTTGTGGCTTCCAGCCCCACAATGGGATGGAGCGGCCGGAGTCTTAGTCTCCTTGATCCGTATGTTCCTATTCCTTCTATATCCTTTTTGTTCCGGTTAAAATATCCTTTCATGTATTGGTTAGTTCCTGATACCAGCATGTCTCTATCCATCATCTTTTCAGTATGTGTCAATCTATTCCCTTCTCATTGATTGACAGTTAAGTGGATGATTGTATATTTTGAAGTTGCATAATTTGTGAATTGTGGGCTTACTTTATCTGCTGAAATCAATTGGCTGAAGGTGACATTGCGATATTATAGAAAGTGTTTTACTATACGTCAGATTGATTAGTTTCACTAGTTTTAGAATCTCATGGAAACTTTCCCTTGTCACATGGGGCTTTTCATACTTCTCTCTCTCTCTCTCCACATAATATAGGTATCTTTTAAAACCTTCAGTCCTCTATGTTGCAACTATTTAAATACGGAGGAAGTATTATAAACGATGAAAAAGAATGTAGGAAGTACTAATGATAAAAGCATTTTGAAATTGCTTATAAAGTTTCATTGACAAAGTAATGTTCGACAAGTTTACGTCTTTATGATACTTATATATTGAGTGCGATGATAGAAGAGGATGCTTCTATCTGTTTCTATGGAGTGGGACCATGGCTTAGGTGGCAGTAATAATTTTTTCCCCTGCTGTAGTGTCAGTTTATGAGAGTGCAGGCAGGACTATGGATCATCATTTAGCTGGGTAAGGGCAGCTGGTCAGAAATGCCCTGTTGGATCCACAATCTTTTCATGTCTTGATATACTAGACATAAGCACTCACTTATTGATCTTGCTAATGTGTTGTACTAGTATCATGTAATGGACTCCGGATTTTATTCTGGGTACCGATGATATGTTACCTTTTGTAAGATATCTTCTCTTTAAGATTTCTGGTTATAGATTTTGATGATGATTCTCTTCTTGTTTCCCCTCCTTTTTGGGGGTTGGTTTGCAAACTACAGCACTTATGCAAGCAAATACATACCAATCATCGCTAGTGTTAGTGAACATCAACCACCTACATGGCCATCTTACTTCATGGACATCAATGTATTGGCATTCTTGGTTCCCGCTGGAATTATTGTAAGTTATTTCTTAAACCTTCACTTTTAATTCTTAGTGATCCCCTTGATTTTTGTATCAGTTTAATCTTTGTAAAATGCCTTTTTTTTTTAACTGGTATATGTTTTTGCAGGCTTGTTTTTCACCTCTGTCGGATGCAAGCTCATTTGCAGTCCTCTACATCGTAACGTCAGTATACTTTTCAGGTGTTATGGTGAGAAAATTAGGAAATGCCTCCTTTCATGTCATGGTTGACAAAATTTTAACTCTGCTTCCGTTGGCAGTTTGCATCCTACCCTGATTATATACACTTTGATCTAAATATAGGTGCGGCTCATGCTAGTATTTGCTCCAGCCGCATGCATAATGTCTGGAATTGCTCTATCGGAAGCTTTTGATGTTTTTGCTCGGTCTATCAAATTTCAGTTGCCCGCATTATCAGAATATTTACTAGATGAGGTGGCTAAAAGGACCCTTTCACATATAAACTATTTGATTAATTTTATCTCCCTTGTGCTGAACTTATTTTGTAATGCATTAATATTCAAGGCAGGAGATATAAGTTCCGGCAATGCTGAGATACAAAATAATGTTGCTAAAACAGATAAAAGTGAAGATGCCATAAAGGAGCGACCTTTGAAAAAGGGAAAAAAGAAGGACAAGGAAAAGGAAAAGGAAGCTTCTAGGAAGGTTTCTTTGAAGTCTCGCATTGAGAAAAGGCTTCTCGTCTTACCCTTTGAAGCGTCTTTAATTGCTTTGATCTTAACTGTCTTGCTGGGTGGTTTCTATGTGGTATGTATACTTTCCATGTCCATGCCACTGCTTATTGTCATCATCATCATTACTGTTCTTTTAAATGGTAGAAAGCTATGTTTGCTGCTACTCACTATTTGTGTTTAAATGTTACCCCTTTCCTCATAAATTATGAATAGAAGCAGAATTTGTAGCTGTTCTTGCTTTATACAAAATTGTCGAATACTTGGTGTGTATGAAGATAATCTTAACTCATTGAAAAATTGATCTTGAGGAACTTAGCTTGAGCTTAGTCTAAGATAACTATATAGCGAGGTACCAGATTGGGATTTATTCTTGTAAAACAATTTCATGGTAGATCTGTTTGAACTTCAGGAATTCTCATCATTCATCATCTAGCCTCTAAATTTCAACTTATCGTAGCTTTCTTTCTGCAATTCTACGATTACAATGTGTTTTCCCACTATCTCGTCTCATGTCCGTAGATCTGTCAGTAGTATGATGAATCTCATATATCTAAAATTAGATCATTTGAAGTTGCTTGATATGCTTTACATACTCATACTATAAATTGGCTTCATCCTGTTTTGGCGCTATTTGATTCTAGTTTCATATAAAATTGGCTGTAATGCATATATTTCTGTAAAAATTTAAAAACATATAAATGACAATTGTGATCAACATCTATTCTTGGGGGACTGGAGATTGATTTTAGGCATCTAACTTTAGTGAGAGTCGGAAGACAATTTTGCGTTTATATTAGTGTTAACTTGTAGTTGGTACAGTCTTATTGGATTTTCCAGTTTTGTACAGTCTGCAGAATAAGGCCATTTCTCTGCATATTTTTATAGTATGGTTCTAGACTGCTACAAAAAAGCAAAAGAATTGCCCCATTTATTTTTTTTTTTTTTGCGTTATTCTTGATGTGTATGTGCCTGTATTGCTGATCAGATCACCAAGTATTTTGTAGGTGCATTGTGTGTGGGCAGCAGCAGAGGCATACTCGGCACCATCTATTGTTTTGACATCTCATGCACATGATGGTCTGCATGTTTTTGATGATTTCAGAGAGGCTTATGCTTGGCTAAGCCACAACACTGAGGTGGATGACAAAGTGAGTTCGATGTGCTGTTGTCATATGATGTTTGATGTTACCACTTTATTTTACAAGTACTTCCAAACTCCTGTCTTCTGAAATGGAAATTATGAATTTTATCTGACATCATATTATTTTAGAGGTTCGGTCCTTTGAATCTGCTTGATGAGTTTTGTTGTACTGATGCTGCTGTGTTTACATTTCATGTGTCCAATTAGCTCTTGTAGTTGCGAGTGCACCGTCCATATTTTGAATATAGGGAACATATGTAGTAGGATAGTATCAGCTTCTTGTGGTCTCTTCTTGTGGTACTTCTTATCTGGGAGCTTTCATCAAACCAACACTATCTCAGAAAACTATGTCATACATATATATTCCAAGAAGTTTGTTGGCTCATAGTGGAACACAGGTTTTTGCTGCTGGTTTATGCAGTTATCTTCTATCTGAACTCTGAATTTAAACCTTAAAGAATCTTTAATATCCTAGGGAGACGTTATGTGGATATCTGCATGTAAACGTTCTTGATGTTGGGCATTAAATTTACTACTCAACATAGTACATCCTAAATCCTCATGATCAAATGTTCCTTTATTACACATTTCAAATCAATTGCAGAAGTTCTTAGTAGGCTTTATGGATATGGATTCCAAGAATTTATTCGTCTTTTGTGCTTACCTCTCTGTGTTTCCCCTGCTTTTGTAACTGAATGATTATTGTGTCAATGTATCCTAACAAGATACTTGTTGCAACTTGCAGGTGGCATCTTGGTGGGATTATGGGTACCAAACAACAGCCATGGCCAACCGTACTGTCATTGTTGACAACAATACCTGGAATAATACTCACATTGCCACTGTTGGAACTGCTATGTCTTCTCCTGAAAAGGCAGCATGGGAAATTTATAACTCTCTGGATGTTAAATATGTTCTTGTTGTATTTGGAGGTTGGTTTACTTGCTCCTCTTTATTTGATTAAATTTTTTCCATATTTGAGAAAACATTGTGGAACCAACATGTGAGATTCTATTTCTCGTAGGTCTTGTGGGCTACCCCAGTGATGATATCAACAAGTTCCTATGGATGGTTCGCATAGGAGGTGGTGTATTCCCTCATATCAAGGAACCGGATTATCTGGTAAGGGACTTGGATTTAACATGATTTGTTTTTAGCAATTGGTAATAACGCTAGCCTCTTTTATCATCTATATGAACTCACCTTTTTGTTTGTTCTGCTCCTTTATTCTCATTGTTTGGGTTAATATCTTTATCCTCATTAACTTTGAGTAAAATACAGATGATATAGTGTTCTTTGTTTTGTAGTGTTTTCTCATTGGTAGTATCTCTATTCTTACCAAATTTGTAACTTTTGATGTTCTATAGAGGGATGGTCAGTATCGGATTGACTCTCAGGCAACACCAACGATGCTTAATTCCTTAATGTACAAGCTTTCATACTACAGGTTAGAATAAGTTAATCATGACTGTTTTCCCTTGATATTCCCCCTTGCTGCCTTTTTAGAACCTAACCATGCTATGCCTGGATTCAGATTTGTTGAAACAGATGGAAAAGGATACGATAGAGTAAGGAGGACTGAAATTGGAAAGAAGCATTTCAAGCTTACGCATTTTGAGGAGGTACTGAATTTTGTATTACTGTAAGATTCAGTTTGTAAGTTTAGCGACAAGGGCATGAAGTTGCCTCCTCCTTTACCTATCTCTCAACCATAAAAACTTCATGGTGCCTGAAGGCTAACCCGCCGATTAGAGTGTTCAGGAGTCCTGAATCCTGATAGCTTTTTATTTTATTTTAAACATTGGCAATAAGAGCAGTCACCTATATCATCTTTAAGACATAAACTATGACCTCTAGGCATTGCATTTGCAAAATCATGTCTATTTTTCCAACTTTTGCACCCTTGTATGTTTTGTGAAAAGCCCATATATCATTGTTTAGCTGGCAATGCTGCTTGCATCAATTCATAGTGGTGTATTATGGGGGTGTTTAGCCTATTTGGCTGGTTTGACGAGCTGTTTGTATAGGTGGTGTTGGTTGTTTTATGCAAAATGAATGAAAAATCTGAAAGCAATATTAATAAGCTATCAAAACGTGTTTCTTTTACTTTTGGCTTAAAGGTTGGCTTTTTTAACGACCAAAAATGCTATTCACAATCACCAAACATTTCTTTCCGGTTGTTTGCCCTCATGTAAAAGCCACTGAAAATCCATTTACCACCCCCCTATCTTGATTATGATCCATGGAATGGTCCGATGTTTTTAAAATTTGAAATTTTGGGCTGTGATCTCGAAATATATTGTTAACAGATAGCAATGAAATGCTCCCTTTGTTGTAAAACATGAAGATTTGTAGATTACATTCAAAATATAGATTTGGATCCTTTATTATTTTTTTAAAGGACCTTTTGGTGTTATGAAAAGTTTCAAATGTGTCAAAATATGTTCGTTGTATGATATTGATAATTTCTATGGCCTGTTTGGTGCAAGGTCAGAAACTCATGCTTGAGGTGAATGTAATGACCTTGTACTAAAGGCTCGTTAATGTTTTATGCGTGAGTTCTTGTATATACATTCAGAACGACAGGTCTATATTAGAATTTACAGTAGTTGAAGAAATGCTATCTTCATCACCGAGACATCATTGGCTTTTTTTATTTCTGTGAAACGTTTGCATGTACAGACCCACTTTTCTCTCTTTCTATAATGTACCCTTTCCCAAGCCGAAGATTTTGGCTGATCTGGTGGCTTCTGCTCAACAAAACGTATCTGTATTATAAAGCTACAGTTACATGTTGCGTGCTTGTTGGTATACTTGACTAAAGGAATACATTTAATATAAGAGTGTTCTCTTATTGATCTTATTTTCTCTTTTGCGGATGTTCAATCCTTCTTCTCTGAGGATTTTACTTGGGTTTATTTGTAACTTCAGGCATTTACTTCTCATCACTGGATGGTACGGATCTATAAATTGAAGCCTCAAAAGAACAGAATACGAGGAAAGATCAAGAAATCTAAATCGGTATCTTGCTTGTAACTAATTACAAATATTTATCACTGTGACTAGCCTAAATTTTAGAGGTCTCACTTACGGGTTTATTGCTTTGGCAGAAAACAAGCTCAGCCAGCTCAAAAAGAAGCAGCACCAGCAAAAGGAACCCATGGCAGTAATTTCTTTCTCGCTTACTTTTGGCAATTTTTTAGAGTAGAGAAGTCATAGGTCAGTTATTTGTAACCAATAGTTTATATGCTTGGCCTTCTAGAGAGAAGCCATAGAGCGTAGCTCATTATATCCAAGAGACGATTACCTTCCCGCTGCAGAAGATTTTGTCCTACACCTCCCTCTCTTTTAGCAATTGCTTATTTACTTTTATGGGGGAGTTTGATGATGCTCAAATTTCTGCTCTGGTTGCTGGATTCTGCTGCTTTTTTTGCCCTAAAATGGAAATATGTAACAGCATGTACTAAGACCATTGACAAAGAGATGCTTTTTAACATACAGAGTTTTACAGCTGAAATGAGAGTGTTCCATATTTTCAATTACAAGTGCTGCTAATTCTTCTTGAATGCTTCTTTTCAGTATATATTTGTATTTTTTCCTTTCGTTATTTTCGGACAGCACAGTTTTTAATTGCTTCGATGCTACGTTTTTCTTTCAACAGTCACAGTTACA
This sequence comes from Beta lomatogona, assembly GCA_947646795.1. Taxonomy (NCBI): domain Eukaryota; kingdom Viridiplantae; phylum Streptophyta; class Magnoliopsida; order Caryophyllales; family Amaranthaceae; genus Beta; species Beta lomatogona. The sequence continues at coordinate 252,710 of CANSNZ010000580.1, read as the reverse complement.
ACTTACAGTCATCCTTTATCGCCGTATCCAGGAAAAAGAAACTAAGGTTCTGTATGAGCTCTTTTGGAAATGCAACATGCAATAACAAAACCTTTCCTTCTTTATGATAGATATTGAGATTGGCAGGCATTAACTCCATAATAATTAGACTTTCATTCCTAAAGCCCTAAACATGTGTTTACTTCACCATCTGATTGCTACCGACCAAAACCGTTTCATTAAGACTATCACAGAGAAACCAAGGAGTCGCGTAATAGGCGAAAGCATTGGATTCCAGTTCAGATGGGAGATATGAATTCACAAGCAATTGATAGACGTCGATGGGGGTTAGTTGGTACTTGGTAGTTCTGCTGGGACTACTCTAATGAAATAAGCAGATAATGAAAGAATGAACCTTTTTCTCAAAAGGAAGACGAACACTAAGGCTCTGTTGGGGTTGACATGACTATCACAACTCTCAAGTCATAGTACGTCTCCACTAGGGGTGTTAATGAGCCGAGTATAGTGAAGTTCGATTCGGAAAGCTCGCGAGCAAGCTTGAAATATGTTTTAGCTATATTGTTTTCCATATTATAGAAATTAAATGAAAATTTATACTTAAATTTTGCACAATAATTGTGAAAAACTCAAAATAAGTAGTCTAAACCTATTTATAGAATATATGTAATATAATTTTTTTTAACTCAAGTTGAGTTTTAAGGTCAATATTTGCAGCATATCTACCATTCTTCTTTGACATTTGTGCTGAATATCAAACCAGAACACTAACAGCAAGAATACAAATATGAAAAAACCACCTCAATCCACACTTTGACAGAGTCCACTACGGAATTCCTATAATTACGAATTGATAGGATGCAGGGTATTGATCTCCATACATCTCGCATGCTAAGCGAGCGCTCTACCATATGAGTTACATCCCCAATAACTAGAAAATTTAAGTTCGAAAAAGCTTGAGGCTCGACTCGAGTTCGAGTAAAAGTGTTACAAGCTGAACCGAGCAATTCCAGGCTCGGTGTCAGTTCAGCTCGTTAACACGCCTAGTCCCCACATAACTTTACCAAATAAATTAATTGACATCCCCACTTTGTTTGACATAGAAAGAGTATAAAGGCCTATACCAAAAAAAGTTGAAAAATTGATGAGCACAGAGAATTTGGAACTCATACGACTGCTCAAAAGCCTTATATTATACCACTAGCCCAAACAATCGACTGTTTAAAAATACATATGAATACCAACGATTATTCTAAACCACTCTAAATACAGGACTACAATTATTTACATGTGTAGATAAATAATACAAATAATTAACAAACATAATTAGTACAAAATTATCTCAACTGTGTGTATCCTTCAATAGCTTACTGGAAACTCAGAAGAAAATTGCAGACTCACTCGCTTGATGCAGCCTCCACCCATAGAAATACAGTCAGAAATATACACAAGTCATAACCCAATTTTGAGAAACCATCAGGACATTCTAAGTCAATTTTGTGGGAAGACCATAAGTTCTCTTGAGAAACTTTGCTGCAACTTCATCATCTCGGTGGCAGAGTATTCTTAGAAGTGTATTTGGCTCAATTGCGTCCCACTCGCCTGTAGTTGGAGGCAAAGGTAGCCTGGATTTGGCAGAAGGGCCATAGCTCTCCACAATTGCTTCCTTGAATTGCTCAATCAAGCTCTCTGTGTCCATACGGAGAAGAGGAAGGATTGTTTTCAGAGTTGTTGCAAACCTGTCTATCACTTCAGACGGCAAACCATCACCGTTAGACCAAAACAAGTCACGGAGGAACTTGAAATCCTCTTCGATAATGACAGAATCTTGTTGAGTAAAAGCCCGAGAAGGGCCTCCAGCAAGCAAAATTAACAAAAACCCTTCGAATGAAGCTTTCATAACCTCGGTGATCAGACGGGTTCGGACTCTATCATGGACCGTTGTCGCGATAGTTTCTAAGTAATGCTCGAGCTCCTGAAGGAACGGCTCGATTCTAGAAGATGAAACTTCACCCACATATAAGCTGTCCCATAAAACATGACTCAGCTCATGAAATACGATCTTGTAGCTGGTTATTTCACTAAGTTGGTGGATCGCTTCAAAAGAAGCAGAGATGGAGAGTTCAAATTTAGTCCCCAACCCTTTATAGTCATTTTCCGTGGATCCTGAACTTTTCAGACAAGTAATGGTCTTTTTCTCCAAAGCATCAACTCCAGAGCGGATTCGCTGCATTGAGTTAATACGTACACATAGCTGTGATACCCCAAAAAGGTCATCCACATTTGTGCTTCCAACCTGCGATCTTCTTCTCACGGGTATTTGGGACTTTTCCTTCTTTTTGAAGAATTTAGAACCAGCTGAACACCTGGTTAAACCAGGTAAGCTAGGTATGTAATTTTTTGGAATTCCTGCATCGTGAAAATGAAATGAGAAGCCTGTGGTCACTATGGAGATTACGACATAAGTAAAAGAATGTAATTCTCCATGACTTACCACAACCAGATTTTGCCTTCAGGATGTAATGCTGTAGGCATCTGTCCAGGCTGATAGTCAAATCATTGACCAAGACAGGCTGCATAGGTATTGGTAACAGGAAGAATGCTTCTAAAGTTTCATCCACAATACGCAGAACTTCAATAACAGAGGGGGAAACTCGCTCTTTATTTGCTTGCACATTCCACACCTAGAGAGGAGAATAAGCCAACAAGGTTAAACTAATTTTTTAATTGGTTTCAAGCCCTAAGAATGAGATTAAAATGAACAAACATATCTCTAATGGAAAAAAGATAATGGCAGGGCTATCACTAAGACACTTCTAAAATCATAGGGTATTGTGGAGACTATAAAATACTCCCTCCGTTTTTTTAATTGCTACAATGTGTTTTGCACAAGATTTTAGGCAACGTCACTTTCAAGCTTTTTGGAGGGTACTTTTTGGCCCATTTAATGTAAAATAAAAAAGGGAAAGTGAAAAAAGAGTACTTCTCGGTGAAAAAAAGTAAAACAAAAAAAAAATACTTTTTGGTGGGCCAAGTACTCCGATTCAGGAAAGTTTAAACAATATAGCAATTAAAAAGAAACAACCATTTAAGAAAAATATAGCAATTAAAAAAACGGAGGGAGTAGGTGAGAGTATAATGTAGATTTTAAACAAACACAGTGGCACAGATAGAAAACCTCTTTTTTTAAGGGGAAGGATAGGGGGATTGATCCATCACCACGTACCTCTTGTGTAAGGTAATTGTCAACCCACTCTTTCACCCGCTCAACTCTAGTCCTTATCCATGATTTCACTAGTGTCCCTATAACAGCTTCTGTGTCGTAGGGAGGCATCTCCTTGATTATTGACTTGCCACCGTCATCACTATCAACAGCATCTTCCACTGCAATTTGTACAAGTTGCTTTTCTAACCTATCAGCAGCTAAGAGTACTTGCACAGCATCTGGTGTCAATTCATTGATGCGAGCAACAAACTGCTTCAGTTCATTGGCGAAGCAACTATGAAGAGTTGCAACAGCAACACCAGACGAAAGAGGGTTCCATCTTTTAAATATAGGACTGTACACCTCCTTCTCATTAAGCGCCACTTCAGTAACTTCTTGTGCAAGGAGTGAAAGAACAGGTATTGGATTTTTCTGGTTCTTAGAGGACTGCTTGCTCAAGTTGATCTTCTCCATTTTCTGTGTTACAGAAAAACAAACTCTGATGAGTGTTAAATTATAAGAATGGAATCGTAACATTGAATCATTGATAGCAAGATTAGATAATAATTCAACTAAAGAGGAGTTAAAGACCTGGAAGAGAAAGACGGAAAAAGTAAGAATTCAGTATACCAGCACACATAGGGCAAGCCTCGCCTGATCAGGACACAATGTCAATTCCTTTTTCCCGGAGGTGGGGTGGGGGTAAGGGTGAGGGTGGGATAGAGACAAGGTTGAAGCACAGGCTCATGATTAATTAATTAAATCAGAAAAACAGTATTCACTTAACCAAAATTCTAACCACTCAAAGACGATATGCAGAGTGATCAATCTGAGGTATTCCCGCAGACTATTTAAATTTTGAAAACTGTGATCTCAAACCTCTACTTCACTGTCTAATGTACTATAAGCCACAGCCTCGACTTTTCCAACAAACCAACAACAAAGTAGACTTATTGATTGGCAGTTTACCGCTATACCAATTTAGGCAAGGACATATAGAGATAGGCTCGCTTAATGATAAAGAGAGAAGAAGGTTTTATAACCTGAGCAAAAGCAGTCCGAATAGAAGATCTGATGTAGGTTTCAACCCTGTCACGCGCTACATTAACTTCTTTCCTCTTCTTGCGATACTCGTGAGAGATGTCCTCCACTAATATCTTGGCTGAGGTTACCGCTAAAGTAGCAACACTTTGCATCAGCTCGACATTACCACTTCTAAAAGTATCATGATAAGTCAGCAACTGTTTCTCTGCCCAACCCAAAATTGCAGTTAACAAAGAACTCAAAACCTTGGAATAGTCAAGATCTTTCATAGTCTTGGCATCGTTTTCAACTTGTATTAAAAGATTGCTAGCTGCAAACAAGAGTTCCTCTTCAATTTCACCAGTCTCCACATACCGATGAAACAGAAGCCACAAAAAGCAAAGGTTATGCAGCTCTTGATTCATGCCAAGAATCACCCAAGTCTTCTTAATAAGTTCTAAAACCTCATCTACTTCTTCAATAATAGAAGTCTCATCATCTACATCGAAACAAGCTTCTAGAAGCATCTGATAGAGATGAAGATTCAATGGGAATCCATCTGCCCAATGGCACATATTTGAAACCTGGTCATCGAAAGATCTGCAAGCAAGAGTCATTACAACAGTCCGAAGTCCCTGCATAAACTCACTATTCTTCCCTGTTTCCAAAGGCTTCTCAGAGGCCCCTCGAATTATCTGCTTCAGCCGCTGAGCAGCAGTGTCTGACTTATCCAAGGGCACGTGAGGATAGAGGAGGAGCCCAGCTTCAAGTATCTTTAAGCTTTTCTTCTGAAACGCCTCAAACTCTTGCTGGTTCGGAAAATCTGATGGTTTCAACTGCTGCAATAGCTCCAACGGGAAAACAACTGACTCTAGCCGTTTTCCTAGCTGATAAAATATATGAGACCAAGATAGAAGAGTACAGTTAAACACTATATAAGTCATTGCATAAGTGCACTATAGTACTGTAACTCAAATATAACTATTTCCAATCATATCCGATTCAATTTTTATTTTATTTCTTTCGATGGAGAACCGATTCAAGTGTTGATCAGTCATTGAGTTCTTGCAACACCAAAATCCATTCACTGTTTTGCTATTATCATCCAATTCTTTACTTGCAACACCAACATTATCAAGTGACATTTTTGTAACAAAAAATGAATACTTCATATTATAGAGTCGTAGAATCTAAACACACAGTCGTTTTTTCTTCAAAAAAAAACCGATTCTTGAAAACATTCATATACAATCGAAGATTCGAGATACTTAGTTTTGTTGGTTAAATCTGGGAAATTAACAGAATCCCCTCAACTCAAAGTGCCATTCTCAGCACTACCGTCTACACTAATCCAATACCAATTCGTTTCAAACCATAAATAATTCCTTAGCATTTGTTTCACATAATATATATATTTTTAATTAGACAACTTAATTTTAACGAGTCAAAAGCAATTTGCAACAACATAAATAAACTACTTCCTCCCTAACAAAATAAACGCAACAAATAACTATTTTATACCTCACAAATAATACCCATTTGTTGCACTTATTATGTTACGGAGGAAGTACACAAAAAATTTCTTATAAATTAAGAAAATTTAACTACAGTATGACACTAGAATCAATTTATTATGTTACGGAGGAAGTAAGAAAATTTGCAACAACATAAAAAATTTAATAACAGCAACACCAATTTCTTAACCAATTATTAGACATACAAATTATCATATTTCTTGCGAACAAGTCAACCCACAAAAAAAACAATAAAAATCAAAATTTCTCGAAAATTCAGGAATTCAAAAAACGCGAAGCAATTACACACCTGACCCGCAGCAATTCTAAGGAAAGCACGACGAACCCTAGAATCAATTTGTTCGGAAACTTTCATTTGAACCCTAATCATCTCTCCAACTGTTCCTCCCGATTTTCTCTCTCCTCTATTTCTACTACTTATACCAAGCGCCTTCTTCACTTTACTCGCCGCCGCTGATGTCAGCGACCTCTGCAAAGACGGAGAAGTAGTCAACGATGACGCACAATTTCTCTCTCTCTCCGTTGACGAACTTCGCTCCGATTGAGGTATATAAGTCAAAGGCTTTGACCCAGTTGAGCTCCGACAAGCTCCGATTAAGATCTCGTATGCAGTTTCTCGGAGCTCCGATTGTGTTAATTCTCCACTGATTTCCCCAATTGGGTTTCGCAGGATTTCCATTGCGTTTACCATGGATTTTTTTTTGGATTTTGGGTTTTTGAGTGATTTTGGGGAAATGGGTTTTGTTGTTTTTGGTTGAATTTTTTGTGGGTGAGTGGAAAATTCTATGCTTTGCTTTGAAGAAATAGAGGGTGCTGTAGTTTGGTGGGGGAGAGGAGAGAGAAAGTTAAAGGGATTGTTGGAGAGAGAAAGAAAGATGGTGTGTTTAAGGAAGTGAGGAAGGAGGAGAGAGAGAGTAGAAAAAGAAGAAGAAGAAGAAGCAGAGGAATTTTGAATTATTCCAATTTCAACACCTGGCTCCTACTAAGATTGTTCTGTTCCCTAGGCCCCAGTTTTGTTTTAACTTCCATGAATTTTAGGCATTGTTTTGGGTGGACGAAGGAAAAAACTTCGTCACTGCCTCACTGGGTTGACGTATCAATCTCCGTTGACGGAAGGGTGGTTGATTCGCAATTTGAGTTAATAGGTCGGGTTTAGATTTGATTTTGGGTCACAATTTGGGTTATGTTACATGTTACACTTTTAAAATCACGGACTCCTACGCAAATTTTTGGAGAGGAGAGAGATAGAGAGAAAGAAAACAAAAGGGTCTCATGTGAATATATGATAGGAGAGAGATAGAGAGAAGTTATTACTCAAAATGAAAGTGTAACATCTAATTTGAAACTTCCTAAAATAGAAAGTGTAACATCTAACAAAAACGGAGAAAATATTATTATAAAGTGTGATTATTGGGTCAAATCGGGTTGATTTCAACTTGTTTGAGTTCTGGGTCAGTTTGAATTCTCTCTCAGAAACTTTGGGCCGGGTTATCAGGTTGGATTGAGGATTGCTGGCTTTGATTGGAGCTCAACTAAACTTACGTTTGCCGAACTAAACTTACACTATGCTCACTTTAACTGATTTTATCTAAAATAATATTAACGTACTTTGTTTGAAGTCATCACATTTGTAGTTCAGTGCTTTGAAATTGTATGAAACTAACTTATTTTTGCTTGAAATTATCTGAAATAAGTTAAAATAAGTCGAAGTGAATGAGTGTTTATTTGAATTTATTGCTAGTGAACTTGATTGATGTGAATTTTATTGTAGTTGTGAACTTAACTTAGCTCTTATTGGTCATAGGCGTAACTTATGCAAATTTAATTTTCCTCCAAATGAATCTACATTTCTTTGTCATATTAGGTGGGTTTTTTATTTTTTTTGTCGTTCTTCTATGAAGATGTAGGTAACAAAAAGAATATGTTAAGAACTTTTTTCCAAAGAAATAGGGTCAGTGGCGGTTCTTGGCCCATATAGTATAGGCGATGGAATAGGGCCCCCAAAATATAGGGGCCCCGAAATATATTTATATCTAATGTTTGAAAGAAAGACAAAAGCAAAGGATTTGGATCAGTGGTAAAGTGGTAAGGGAAGGGAAATAAGGATGCAGGTTCAATTCTGGATAGGAGCAATTTTCATTTACTTTTTGCTGTTTCAACAACTCTAGGAAAGTCTCCATATGACTCATCACATTCATTACCATCATACCAAGCGTAGCTTCTTTTACCCAGGATGAATCTAGCTTCATATTTACAATTTCCCCATTAAATAACATCATACTATTTTTTCCAACTCTCTCTCCTCCCAATTCTCTCTCATTAATTTCTACTCATCCTCCTATATTTTCTTTTGCAATTTCCCAATAATATTTACTCTTAAACTTGAATTGAGCAACACTTTTTAAATAGATGTGTTTAGATTATCTTAATATAATGTGATTAGATATTATTTTCAATATAAAAGTATTTTTTTAAATTGAAAATCTTATATATTTTTATGAACTACATATGAAGGGCCCAATTTTAAGAGAGTGTATAGGGCCCCCGTTATGTTTGCCCCGCCCCTAAATAGGGTCTCAACCCTGCAAAAATATCGCCTCCGATATTTCTTTCCTTTCTCTCACCTTCGATGACGACGCCATTTTTACAACCAGTAGAGACAGAGAGTGTGTGGTGATGTAGAGAGAGAAAGTGAGTAGCAAATGTTTCCCAATAACCATCATTAATTTTCCTTCAGATGAATTTACATCTCTCAAAAATTTTATAGCGTCAAATCTCCAGCTCAACTCTTCTTTTGGCTCCAATATATCCTCCAAAGAGCTACCCCTAATCCCTTTTTTTTTTTCAATTGATGAAGTGGTAGTATATAAGTGATGGTGTATGTGAGGGCTACATACACCTTACGTATGCGTAACCTAATTAGAGGGGAGTAATGTTATGTGACTAATGATTAGACATTAAAAAAAGTGTTTTACTTTTATGTTATCAAATTTATTAATTAATGATTGTTTTCTAGATAACTAACTCAGTAAAGCACTTTGATTTTTTCTTTTTGCACTGCCAAATTAGACCATATCTTAATTAGATAGCATGACTAGGCAGTAGGCACACATTAACAACCTACTTGATTGTATTCTTAGAATACAATCAAGTAGGACACTATTCTTCAATGAGCCAGCAGCTGCGCATGATAATATTATATGTGGCTTTGATTGGAATCTTGTAACAACCAATTAATGGATAAAATTATTCACCATAGTCTACTTTATAATTGTGATAACTAGTTATTAGGCCCGAGCTATGCCCCGGGTAAGGAAAATTTCATTTATAAATATTATACTTTAAGAGGATGACACTAAATGTTATTTGGTCAAGTGGTTAAGACTTTAGTATATGTTCTTGAGGTCTCGGGATCAAACCCTATACTACGCAATTTATAATTTTTTTATTGTTGTGGATTACATGAAGTAAAATTCCCTTAGGGAGAGCGTCACGTGGCACCGTTCCTTGTTTAGGCACGCTTTTTAATATATTAGTATAGATGTACTATAAGATACGTTGAGAAGCATTGTCCTCTCATCATTTGTCTACTTTTTTAATGGTTTGGCCAAATCAAAACCAAAATGCTTCATCAATAACGGCTGTCACTAGAATCCTTAACTCCAAACTAGTACTTTAATTAAGGTCAGTTTGGTGCAAGATTTATTGTAGATTATGGTTCATCACAAATTATACATAATCAAGCCAGATATATCCAACTGTATATCAATAATGAAAGCTCATGCTACCAAATCTAATTAGCATTAGTGCATATAATCCTTTGAGGGCCCAATCACTTATATCCAAATGTCTCCCTTATATCCTTTTTGTTGTTGATATTATATAACAATATACAACCAATTATAGTTAGGCCAATGAGAGAATGTTGATCTTTGTGATGTCGAGTTAGGATAAACCATATGATGGATATTCCAATTTGTTTATGATGTTTCTCATTTGCTTCATGGAGTTTGTTCATGTCATACGATTAGGGGGCACATTTTGGATAATCCAATTTGAAAATTTCAGATCGGATATTCGAAATTTCAGATAGGATTGGATCGTATATACGAAGAATAAAAAAATTGATTTTTTCCTTTGAAAAATTCATAAAATACATTTAGGATCATTGGATACTTTCGGATATCCGGTTTTGAAAGCGGAAGTTTTTTGGATATTTCGGATTGGATGTCCGAAATTGATAATTTTCGATCTGTATCCGATCTGGAAATTTCCAGATATATGATTCGAAATATCCGAAAACTATAAAACCAGATTATATTAATCGGATCACGGATATGGTCAACCAGATCGGATGTTTATGCACATCCCTATCTATGAAGAATCATGCAATACTACTTCAAATACTATTATGTTTCAGATAGTGTCGGAAATTTTACTTTCACCTAGTAATAGGTAATTATAATGCTTTGCTAGAAGCTGTTTATAGCTTGTGGTCTTAATTACTTAATTTCCAGTTTATTAGTTATTATTCTATTTAATCTAGATTTGAGCCTGAGTAGTAAGAGTGTGGTTAGGGCTTAGGGGAAACATAATGATATATATGGACTGATCATAGAGTCAATCATTTTTCTCTATCCTCAAACCTTAAGGCCCAGAGGCAGATTTTTAAGGGGCAAGACTAGACTGACCCCTAAATGGTTTTGGAAAAAAAAAATTGATAAAGCTTTGCTATTTTGTTTAGTTCAATAAAAAAAATAAAAATAGCACAACACAATGGCACAGTACTCGTACCCGCCTTGTGCTAAGAACGAAGGAAAAAGGAGAAAGAGGGAAAAAGGGACCCACACGTTGTGAATACAACTGTGATTATGAATTATGATGTTGATGCTTTTTTATAATCCTATTTGTGATCCACGTGCTAACTCATTTCTTTGTTTTTTTTCTTTTTTAAAGGGGTTTCTTTCTTATTTCATTACTTACTATTAATTGTTTTTAATCTTTATCCAATATTTCTTATACATGTTTTACTTTATTCTATTTAAAGTTTTTTCCACTAGTGAAAGTTTTAACTCTTACTGGAAGAAAAAAAATTATAACTTGAGCGTGTAACTGAAAACTTAAATTAATACAAAAAAAGGACTCAAGACTTTGGGACTTAAAGAGTCGTAACTCGTAGCATAGAACTGAAGGCCAATAATAAGCCCAAGAAAAGGGAACTGAAGGCCTAAATTAGCCCACAAAATTGGAACTGAAGGCCCAATTACATCTTTTATTCGTGGTTTTTCCTTTGTAAAACAGAATATGTAATCTGTTATTGGTGTTATATAAGAAAAATTTGCTAATAACCCACCGTATAAAATATTTTTTTTGTGAAATACCTTATAAAAAGAATGTTGTGAGAAATTATAATATAAAAATATTGTAAGAAGATACATTTTTGTCGGATTCCACCCGTTAATTAACCAATTTTTTCGGCATTGACCTTTTCGGGTTTTTTCCCCTTCATTTTCACAGAAATTATCCAAACATCCGCATATTAACAGTTTTCGAAGGAGAATGAAATTTTCAGGTGAAAATGGAGGGAAAAGAAGGAAAAATGCTTAAAGAGAAATGGTCAACATTGGAAAAGGAGGTCAGTAGTCGAAATTTGACCAGAGAGAGGTTCTTACAACATTTTTGCTTTAATACTCCCTCCGCTTTTTTTATTTGCTACATCGTTGTTTTGGAAAATGAACTACTAATTTTGACTGAATATTTTGATTTTTCATAAGTGAAAATATAGTTATGTGGTCTTGTTAAATTCATCTTGATGTTTTTATTCATTATATCAAAATTTTATTAATTTTACTTAAACGAAATAAGAGATATTAAGGGTTAAATTACGTATTGAAAACCGCGCAACAACAATGTAGCAAATAAAAAATCAGAGGGAGTACATACTTCCTCCTTTTTTATTAGATGACTCATTTTGACTTAGCACTATACATGACTTTGACTATCTCTTGTGATTCGTACTTGAGAAAAAATATAGTTATGTGAAATCTTATTAGATTCGTCTCAATGTATATTTTCAAAACATCAATTTTTTGTAATTTTTTCTTGATAATTAGAGATATTAAAGTTTAAATTAGAATATTGTTAAGTGTAATTTTATATATAAAGTAGTTTTTAACAAATAAATGTTTTTATAAGGTAGTTTCTGATTACATTTTCCTTTTAAAACGATCCTAAAGAACATATGATAAGTCCTGGCCCTAATATAAAGCTGACCATATCTATAAATTGTAGAGGGTCAGGCCCATTAAACTAAACCTGGATCTAAAGCCACGACAATTATCAGAGCAGTTATACGTAATTATTGGACTCTTTTCAAACTCAGGGCCCAAAAGAAGTTGAAAGAGAACTCTGATGCATGAAAAAACTGTCACAAACACTTAATAAATAAACTACAACACATTATATGTATTCCTAATTTAGTTTTAGTCTCTTAGCCTTTAGGGACAATTTAGCCTCGAGTACAATTTAGTCTAGATTAGTGTTAACATTCCAAAGTTGTTCACAAGAGTTATCTTTGTAAGGAAGGTATACTTATTTTCAAGTGTACTCAATTTTCCTGTCTAATTTAATCTAACCTTTTCTTATGTTTGTATACATGTTTTCCTTAGACTTAAATGCATTAATGGTTCATTGATTATGTGACACTCATTAATCTTTATAGTTGTTCTTATTACTTACTCCCTCCGTTTCTTTTTAATCTACACACTTTTCTTTTTGGTCCGTTTCTTTTTAACCTACACACTGTTGCTTTTTCTATTTTTGGTAACATGTCACATCTACTTTCTCCTCTTTTTCCACTCATGTCATCCACTTTTTAATATTTTAACCCACTTTTTAATTTCTCTCTCTACCTTTTCAGTTTCTCTCTCATACTTTTGCACTTTCTCATTGGTTCTCCCCCAAAGTGAAGTGAGTAAATTAAAATAAAACGGAGGGAATATAATGGTTTGTGATCATTAAAACTTAAGATTACTCGTACGGACCCTTATCTAAGGATCAGTACTCCCCAAGGACATACACCTAAAGCATTTTGAAACTTAAAGAGAGACAATGTCATTTACTTGTTTGCAATTTTGCATCAACACTTGGTGATTTAAAAGTTATGATTCTTAATAGACTCAATTTTCTCCTTTCTTTCTATTTATTAGATTGCCTCCCATTAAAGAAGTTATAACTTCCATTAGGACTCTACTAGGAGGAGCGTCAAACTATATAACATATGCACTCTGAAACACCAATTACTTAAGAATAAATAAGGACGTCATAAATATTTGGTAGTGATAAACGAGGTAGGGCCTCTCTTCTCTTCGATAAAACTACCGAACCGAATCAACCGAATCAAGCGAACGAATCAATTGAACCAAGCGAATCAAGCAATTGAATCGAATCAATCAATCAAGCGAATTAAATTATAACTAATTAATAGTAATGATTATCATTTAGGAACGAACCGAATCAATTGAACCGAATCAAGCGAACCGAATCGATTGAACCGAATTGAATCAATTGAACCGAACCGACGAAAATAAGTTGGGGAGAAACAGTCCGTAATGTTACGTAAGACAAAACGCTAATTATTATTTAAAATTTGTTACATTAATTTTAATGTGTAGTTCTGTAATGTTATAGTTTTAAAAATTTGTCTTAAAGATTGAAAATATAAGATTCATAATTTATTTAGATAAAGAAAGTACTTCATAAAATATTAAAATAATATAGGAAGTGCATATGGTAAAGTCCGTACAAAAGTGAATATATTGTTGCAATGTTTTAAACGTAACGATAAAAATTGTGGTTCTAGGAATTCAACACCTCATCCCTTAAGAAATACACATGTACGCAAGCAAACAAATCTCAAGTTTCATATGCAAGTGCATGCCACCGATTTAAGGCTCTTACGATGATGTAATTAAAACCAAATTTGCAAAGCAATAATAATTCATCCATCTTTTCATATAAAAAGGAACCAATATATAGTAATTGACAAGAGAGAAAAATCAAATTACATATACAAATTACAATCAAGAATGATGCGTGACAAAGAAAAGCAGGAGGAGGAGAAGAAGAAAGCTATTGAAGGGACATCAATGTTTACAGCCACAAATGAGAGGGACATTAATAGCATAACCCAAAATAGTAAGAAGTGTAACAAGGAAATAAAACAAAGTGACCAAGAAATAATTTATGGTCTCCCTCATGAACAAGTTCCACAGCCTAGTGATTTCTCAACTGAGGCCCTCGAGAACCTTTAATTTGACTACTCATCTTTATAGTACCAAGGCCTTTACATAAGTGGAGGGAGCAACAAAACAGGTCAATTCCTTCCTTTTGTTTTTAAATTATTACTTCTATATATATAGAGGTAGAAATGACAATAATGTGAAAGGAATATTTCGCCCTAGTTACTAAATCAAAACCTCTAATAAGTTAACTCGGTTCATCTACACAGGCAAGACACCTTCAGAAGTAGGTGAAGAGTAAGTCGAATTCCATTTCAAGGTTGCCTCTAATTAAGAGAGTTTAATTTGGAAACTTGGAGTGATATGTTCAAGTAATGTGTAACTTTTTAAGTTGTTTTGTCAAAAGTGAATTTCTATTTTGTACTGTGAAGTTGTGCTCTTTCTATATCTATATTCAATATTATTTTTTTTAATTTTTTTTGGGCTTTCTTTTGAGATCCCGTGGTAAGATGAATTTCCTCTGAGTTGTCCTCGCACAGGGCCACTCACCTAGAGGCCCAACAAGCCTCAAACCCCCTCTCCCCCCAACAATATTGAAATTTTGCTTCCACCAAGATTTGAATCTTGATCTCCCATGTGGGAGATAGGAAGCCATACCATTAGACCCAAGGGCCCTTGGTATATCTATATTATCAAAATACTTGGACAAAAATATGGAATTGCTACCAATGAGCTAACATATTGATTAGGATGTTTATTTACTCGTAATTTTTTTTTTTTTATAAATGAGCTCATCACAAACTTTTACATTAGAAAGTAAAAGATAAACTAACTATAAGATTAGATAATATAATGTTATGAGTTTTTAATGGAACTCAAGAATTAAGTTACAAGGTTTTGTATCATACCTAATATATATAAAATGCCTTATTCATCTTAACAAAGTTAGAAAAGCAACACAAATTAAAATTAAACATCACCACATGTTGCCCTCCTTTCTCTCAATTGCTTATATGACATGTCTTCTAAACTCTTTTATTACTCATAAAACTAAGGAAAATATTTATAAGAGGTCTCAAACTTTTGACTCCTTAATATACAAGTCCTAATCCAACCATCAAATTATAGCTTAGTTTCTACTTTGATAAAATGTCAACTGGCAATGCCAACAAACAATAACATCTTTATCAAATAAATCGGAGCATTGCCTGAATCCAACTAATAATTGATCTTATATAAATGGAGAATCAAGTTTTTAGCGTTGTGCACAGCACAATATAAAGATACTTTACCCAAAATGATAAAGAGCACAAGATTCTAGCATGAGTTCATTCATCATACATCCGGTTGTACCATGTGCATGCTGCCATGCTTGGTACACCCAAGACTAATTTTTGCTCATTTGCTGATTTGGAACTTTCCTTTTTTTATACATTTTGCTCATTTGGATGATTTCAAATTAGCAATGAGCAAAAAAAGCCTTGGGTATACCATGCTCACGGTACACTCAGGTGTATGATAAATTTTTTGATTCTAGCATTGTGCACAAAATAATGCAGGTTAATAATAATTAGTCAGGGCTACGTACGCAAAATGAAATACTTTACAATTTTGGGTAAATCTCTCTTACCTATTTGGTTGTCTGGCTCAACTGCTTGCATTTCTTTTCATTTAATTTCTATCGGTTTTAACCTTGCATTAGAGAGAAATGAGGGGGTTTCGTGGACCGTCCTTAATAAATACAATCTTTATACATTGGCCATGATTTCCATCATCCCCTATAGCCACGTTTTGGGTGTGAGAGCGCAAGATCTATCCTTTGATCTTGTCTTCAATAATAGAAATAAGATTTCTATGGATCTCATCCAGTAATAGTAAATTATTTCAAATTAGATATTACACATTCGAATGTACATAAAAGATTATATACTCGACGAATTGTAACATGTAAATTACATGTATGTCATACGATTCAACGAGAGTTACATCTTAGCATATATAGGCATGATATGCGGGTATGCGACTGAATATAATATGAGAGTTGGATTAGTTAAACTATAGTTTTTAGGTCCAGGCTATGCCCCGTGGTAATTATATCTTTCATTTATTAAATTTTACTTTAAAATAATAACGTCAAGTATCACTTGGTTTAGTGGTTAATACTTTAGTATATATGCTTGTGATCACGGGGTCAAATCTTATACAACACATATTTTTTTTTATATTGTACGTAGATTAGAATAATTAAACACTCTAAGGGAAAGCGTCACATGGCATCGTTCCTTAGTTAGGGATGCCTTTTAATATATTAGTATAGATTGTAATAAAATGTCAATATTAATTGGATAGCCGATAAATTAGGGGTCATTAACCAAAAGTGTGCCCTTATCCATGAACCCAAGCTGTGGGGAATTACTAGAGTCATCAATGGGTAATTAAAACTTATGATTGAATTAGTCCTTCAGTTGTGTCCCTATCCGGAATTCAATTTGGTTCAATCATAGATTTATAAGTATTCCTTTGACGGGGCGTTTGGTTGACAAAGGGGAAAAGGAAAGGGTTTAAAAAAAGGAAATAAGGAGAATAGAAAGCAAAACTCTTAGGTTTAGTAGGTTGTTTGTTTCAAAATAGGTAAAGGAAACCCTAATATATCACCACCCTTCCACCACCACCACCACAATGAAACAACTCTGTTTCTTCCTCTTCCCCTCTTCCGCTATCGTCACCCCCTTTCTACAGCCGTCACCCCCTTTCTACAGCCGTCACCCTCCTCCCTCCCTTCCGGCTCTTCTTTTCTCTCTCTTCTTCCCCTCTTTCTTCACCCCCCTCTTTCGTTGGGTGATAACTGATTGCAGCAACTACAAGTGCTAGCAATGATCGGTAAGTGCTTTGAAATTGTGCGATGCATCGGCCATCCAGTGCTCCCGTTATGGTGGTGTGGGTTTCCATGCGAGGGGGTGGTTTTTCGGTGGTCATGGTGGGTTTTGGGGGTGGTTGGCAGGTTTTGGGTGGTTGATTGGGTAGATGGTGTAAAATTCTGGTGGATGTGGGTTTTCTAGTGGAAAATTTTTGGGGCTGATTGGTGGTTTTTCGGTGTAGAGGTGAATCCTGCTGGGTGGTGTTGGGCGGCGTGTGGGGCGGTTGGGGGGTGTTTGTGAGATTGAGATGGGTGGTCAAAGGAGGTTTCCCTTACCCTTATTTCTAAGTTGGGGGAGGGGATGGGGAATCAAAGTAGAGGGATTTGGGGTAGTAGATCTAGGGAGAAAGGGAAAAACAATACCCGTCAACCAAACAAATTTTAAGAAAATGGAATCAATTTTCTCCCTTTCCCTTTCTTGTAACCCCCTAACCAAACGCCCCCTAAATACTTGGTAACGCTTTGAACCTACGTGCCTATGACTTCGTTTCACAGGAAATTCGTGGAGCTGAAGATCCTGAATTTGAAACTTTCTATACCAAAAATATTATCTTAAACGAAGGTATTCGTGCTTGGATGGCAGCTCAAGATCAACCCATTAGGAGTACCTTCACGAATGAATGTAGGACAGATATTTGAATGTTGGCTCGGTTTAGCGGGGAGTGTGCGTGCTAGATAGGCATTATCAAATAGCACATTTTGATGAGAGATATAAACAAGAGGCTTTGAGAAAACACTAGTTTTATTTTTTGCTTATCGTTTGCATGTAATATTCCTAGTTTATAATTCGGTTTTAATTAATGCAAACTTTACCGATGTAAGAAAAAGTCCATATATATTTCTTATACCGCACCCAATCGTTGGTTGATGTGTAGGTTGATTGTGGACATAAATAAAAACATGGTTTGAAAAATTAATAAACGAATGCAATTAGGGATCATGTAAAAGCTAGTGACAGTTTGTGTATGTGCCGGTTAATACACTTCCAATTTAGGTGGTTGGATTTTGGAGGGTACGAGAAGGCCAAGAAGAGGGAGACAAAAAGTACTACATGGATTAGAATTAGAAGAGTGATTAGAAAAAGAAGAAGAAGAAGAGCAGTTTTCTGGTAAGGCACAGGGAAGCAGAACTATACATGAATGTTACGCATGAAACATGATGTTTATTAAAAAGAAGGGGTGGGGACTTAAATCCATATGTGTGATCAACAGACTATTATCACTTATCAGGGATGAGTGGATGACCTGTGGTATACGTGTAATCTCTATTATATATGGGAACTCTTGAGGACTTTGGTGTCCACCTGAGTTTCCTAAAATACCCTTTATGTTATTATTTTTCCAAGATAATTAATGAGGGCAAAAAAATCATATAACTTTTTTTTTAAAAAAAAAAGCTCTAATGTAACTGCCATATTTTTCCCCTACAAAAACTACCACTTTTTTTTTAGTGAAAGTAATTTCCTGATTTTTGAAAACAAAAGAAACATGTACAATATCACCGCGATGTTTGCGCACGCATCGCGTGCAAAAAATACTAGTATATTTTAATGTTGAGAGCTAAGTTTAAGAAAAAATTATTCATTAATTAATATTATGGAAAATGTTAAACATACCCATGTAAGACTTGTATCTAATGCTTCCTCCGTTTCACAAATAAGTGAAACATAGAAAAAGTGGGGAGTTAACAAGGAATTTAATGAGAGAAAGTTGGGACCACAATAAAGTAGAGTGGAGAAGTACTGAAGTTGTGGTCCCCTCTTGCTTTTTAGTAGTATATTTGTAATAAAAGTGAACTTTTTTTGCCATTTAGAACTTGGTTTCACTTATTGTGACTATTCCAAATAAGGAAATTGTTTCACTTATTGTGAAACGGAGGAAGTATATATCAATAAATAGTTTTTCCGAGATAAATATCAAACATCAAAATCTTGTGTGATTTTGCATATATTATTGCTTCAGTACAAGCCTTCAAGACAAAAACAAATCTTATGACTTATATATTCTACTTCTACGTACTAGTTTGTTGTGGCTTTGTGCACCATAACTTGAACGATCAAATTTCGTCCACCAATGCCAACTTTTCATAATTTATTTCTTATTTTGCACTAAAAATTGAGATAAGAAAATATATAAAGTTCCCCTAAAAAAAGAAAAGTTATAAAGTTCAGTAGAAAATACATACTATTACTTAGTTATGAACAAAAAAAATGTTTTTCAGAGCGAAAATTTTGTTGAACAAAGTGTAATATTGCATAAATGACAATTAAAAAATTCAACACTATTGCCACTAAATATGCAATAATATGAAAATCTATGTTTTGTAAAATCAATTGTCCACACTAGGATGGAACAATGAAAATCAATATACTATATATATTATATTATCATGTCCACGAGGACCAAAAGGAGGTATTAGCCCTTGTCAGCCTTATTGCATTTCCTATATATATATATATATATATAGGAATAGGATCTTGTGAAAACAGCTCTTAATCTGAAAACTGAAAACAGGGTAACTATTACCACTTTTAGGGCAACTTTATATATTTTAAGGGTAACTTTTACCAGTTTTAGGGTAACTAGATTATATTAAGGATAATTTTATGTACTTCAAGGGCAACTTTATATATTTTAAGGGTAACTTTTACCAGTTTGGGGTAACTATATTATATTAAGGATGACTTTGTATATTCCAAGGGCAACTTTATATATTATAAGAGTAACTTTTACCACTTTTAGGGTAACTTTGAGTATTATAACAGTAACTTTGACTGATATTCAATCAATCTTCTTGCAATTTTAATTTTCAAAATCTTTTGTTTCATGTGGTAATGTCTAGTTTTATGCTTTTGGCGTCCTCTTTGTTATTTTTATCTTGTTCATTATGGTATAGCATAATATGTGTTTTATTAGTTTCCCAAATATTGTTATTAGTTGTTGTTTTAAAGCTATTTGTTACCTCTTCTCTCTCACATATCTTTGGCGAATTTCACACAACCTATTAGCTCAATTGGTAGAGCATTGTGTAATACACAACGATGTAGGTTCGAATCCTGCATAGGTTTAACTATAATCAAAGTTACACTAAAAGAAGTTACCCTTAAAATATATAAAGTTGCCCTAAAAGTGGTAAAAGTTACCCTTAAAATATATAAAGTTACCCTAAAAGTGCTAAAAGTTACCCTTGAACATATATATAAAGTTACCCTAAAAGTGCTAAAAGTTACCCTTGAACATATACATAAAGTTACCCTAAAAGTGCTAAAAGTTACCCTTGAAGTATATATATAAAGTTACACTAAAATTGCTAAAAGTTACCCAAAAATTGCTAAAAGTTACCCTGTTTTCAGTTTTCAGATTAACAGTTGTTTTCAGCGGATCCTACCCCTATATATATATATATATATATATATATATATATATATATATATATATATATATATATATATGTGTGTGTGTATATATATATTATATGATGTATTGATGTGCAAATTCTTGATTACAATATGTTTTAATTAAGTGTTCCTTTATTTACCAAAAAAAAAAAAAAAGATGTTTTAGCCAATCTTTGTAGAAAGTACTCCTATGATGAAACATTTTGACTCACATAGACAATAAGGAACAGTTGGGTTGAAATAAACGAAAACTACCCTTTGTCGTCCTCCATGCTCGTTAATTTTTTCTGATGGACTGACGTATGAAAGAGCATAGAAGATTTTCAAGCAAAAACACCACTTCGACGGAGCACGAAAATGTTAAGCTAGCAATTGGAAAGAAAAAAGTTTACGACATACAATTTTAATCAAAAATGTTTACCTTTTTCCACAATGTATTAATTCATTGAGCAATTCTAGGATGTCTTCATCATACCCTAATTTACTGTGAGATAAAAGAATCTACTAAAAAATATTTCTCCCTCCGTCCCAAAAAATATAGTTATTGTTTCTATATTTAGTTCCACATTTTTCCGTAAAATTTGCCTAGAAAAACTGTGTCCTCCATTTATTTGCTTCTTGAAATTAGTTTTTTGCTTTGTTAATTCAACACAAGTGTTACAATTAATGCTATTTCACCAATTATTCTCCATACTCTCTCCTAAAATCATCTTTTCCCATACAATATTTATTTAAATAAACAAAAAATCTGTACTACCACTCTTAGATTCTACTCATCTTAATTCCCGTGAAAAAATAGAATCAAGAACTATATTTTGGGACGGAGGGAGTATCTGGTTCTTAGAGTTAGTATATGACCTATAAAAATTTGTCACTCTATGATTATGAATTAAAAAATTTATCTATTAAAGAGAATAAAGTTTTATGAAGAATGATGGTGTATAATAATATTAAATAATAACGTTAACAAGGTTATAATTACCCGTTGAGGGCAATAAATATGTGTTTAAAACTATATACGAAGTGTGTTGTATCTAATTTAGTCTTTGCCATTTTTCACCAAACCGTTTGGTGTTTAGTTAGACTAGCTCGTAGGAAAACATTCAATAAAATTATATTGTGGGCGTATATTTTCCCGGTCTAATTCGTCATGTATTCAGAGAAGCTAATCGTGCTGCTGATTGGATAGCCAATGTAGGGCACCTAGTGTCTTCTAGTTTCGATGTGTCCCCTTGTAATAATTCTTCTCTTACTTCCATTCTTGTATCCGACACATTAGGTGTCCCCCTCGAGAGGAGGGTAGCCTAATGTTCTTTTCTTACCTATAAAAAAAAAAAAAAAAACTAGAGTTGGCTTAACACCTTAAGATAAGGAGCATAAACTTAAACAACACTCAAAAGACATAATTACCCCTAACTTATCATGAATGTCATTCACTATGGTGCATCATTGATAGTATTTAAATCCATTTTACATATAGTACATACTTCATTCTTCCCACATTAATTATTTATTATACTGATATTGACTCTTTACTTTCATATGATAAGTTGTTATCTACTTATATTATAACTACTTACCATATCCCACATTTTCCTCGAGGGTATCTACTCTACCTCATATGGTTGATTTAAAATGAACATAGCTGTCTAAATTCTAAATGCTTAATGCGAGAGGCCTATTTATTGGTTTTGGGATCATATTCAGGGACTCAAGGTTGTGGCTGTGTTTGTTTAGGTGGGTCAGTCGGCCACTATTTAAAAGCCCAACCCAACAACCGGCAAAATTTTGATGATTGAAGAGACGATTTTGACTGCATTTATCTAGAAATAAAAACGTTTTTTGCTAGCAATGTTACTCCCATATCAATACAGTGAGCTACGGTATACAATTATTTGGCTGATCTGCTCTCTGAATTGCAGCTCGATATTGACTGTTGTGACCTGTGAGGCTAATTGAGTTGAGCAGCTCGGTCAGCAACTCAAACTTGATTGAGTGAAAATTTGTTCAATGTTCAACCCCAACTCAAACTCAACTCGATACATTAACGAGTCGAGTTGAGCTAGCCTAAACTCGACTCGATAAGCTCGTGAGCTGCTTGGTAAAATTCTTATCAATATATACTTCCTCTGTTTCTTTTTAAGTGCAATACTTTGACTTTTGCATTATTTACACACCTCACTTTGACAGTTTTTTTACTAATATATAAAAACAAAAATGATCATATAAAATGTTGTTGGATTTGTTTCAATGAATGTTTTCACAATATCAACTTTTTTATAACTTTTACAAATGCATAATTAAAGATAATTAATGGTCAAAGTTGTGCGTTGGCAAGCGTAAAAGTCAAACTGTTGCACTTATTTAGAAACGCGTTGCACTTATTTAGAAACGCGGTTAGTATATTACAATATATCAAAATTCAAATGTAAAGTATTTTTAGGATAAAATATTAAATTGATTATTTGTAAGTTACTTGAAATTACTATCAAAATAAAGAATTTTTCATTAAATATATAAGGTAATAGATCAATAAAAAATAGAGGAAACTCTATTGTGAATAATCTAGGCCCTACGGGAACTAATCAAGTATATCTGTTCGCGAGCAACTCAAACTCGATTATAAACCTTAATGAGTCGAATCATTTCAAGCTCGACAAGAAATAGCTCGAACCGAACTCGACTCGATACCTTAACGAGTCGAGTTGAGCACAAATCAGCTCGTGACCGACTAACTCGATGAGAACCCCTACTTTTGAGTAAATTTAAGTTGTTTTGATTTCTCTACATGTCTTTTTCACAGCTAATTTGTCTGAAAATAAATATGGATGATTTTATTTTTTTAAAAAAAAATTAATTTCTTGAACAGAAATGGGATTAACTTGAGTGGGATGCTTTTCTATTTTATTTTGATAATTTTTTGTTTCTCACAACTTGTCCAGTCGATGATAATAAATCTTTGTAATTCCCAATCAAATAAAAAGAATCTTGATAAAGAGGCAAACATTTATACAGTTACAAGGGAGTTCGGATCCTCTAGAGTTTTAATAGAACTCTACAAGGTAGAGTTGTATCTGAACCATACATTTTAAAATCAAGGGCACATATTGGTGGAAGGGGAAATTTAGGGGGTGGATATTGATGAGAAAAAATAGGGGGGAATTTGGAAAGATAATATATAAGCCATTGATGTTTTACTCAATGGTTGATATTGCTCAAACTCTACCTTGTAGAGTTATTTTATAACTCTAGAGGATCCAAACACCTCTATCCTCTTCCTCCTAAAAAAACCCTAATCCTTTTCTTCCAGTTTTGGGGCTGCCATCATCCTTTTGATGGTGGTAAGCCCACAATTCTTCTTTTTTCTTCTAGTTTTCATTATTTTTGTTATTAATAATCTTCCATTCTCTCTCTCTTTTTGAGAGTTTTCTACCCAATTTTTGGGTTCTTTCTCTCCTTTCATGGGAGTACTTTGGAGTGTGGTTTTATTCTCTTCCCTCGTGGAAGTTTAAAAATTGGTATGAGGAATTGTTCCTATTGGTTGAAGTTCAAGACCATCAACATCGAAGTATTGAAAATTTGGATGCGGTCAACATGGTTAAATCAAGAATTTTCTTCTCCAAACTATGTTAGAATGATAGACTTCCCCATCAATAGCTGCGTGATTCAGCAAATACAATGAGGCTGCGTTGTATTGTTCGATCTGGTTCATTGTACTTTCTTCGAAGACGAATTTGATTTGATATTGTCTGATTATATCTTGTTTTTCATTAATACTTATTGTAGATGTCGTTTGGCCTTCAATTAATGAAATTTCTCTTTTTTTTAAAAAAAAAAAAACTTTAGGGCCTGTTCTCCCCAGCTTATTTTCAGTTCAGTTCAGTTCAGTTCAATTCAGTTCAGTTCAGTTCAATTTAGTTCAGTTCAGTTCAGTTCCTAAATGATAATCATTACTATTAATTAGTTATAATTTAATTCAGTTCAGTTCAGTTCAATTCAGTTCAGTTCAGTTCAATTGTTTTATGCCGAAGAGAACAGGCCCTTAGTTTATAAATTTGAAGTCATGGGATCAAATTATACAATACATTTACTACTTTTTTGTTGTATATGAATCATGTGTAGTAAAACAACATAAGGGAGAGCGTCACGTGGCGCCGTTCCTTGGCTAACAACACCTTTTAATATATTAGTACTAGCTTTTTATACACGCTATGCGTGCGGCGACATTTTAGGCATAACTATTACTCAGTAGTAAAACAACCAAAAGCGAAAGTTCGTATCTAAGTTCTTCTTTATTTTGTGAGTAAGAAAGATTGAAATACTTACATGTTCTACCCATCACCCTACGTATACCTCTTATAAACCAATTTATATTTTACATTAAAATCTTAATCAACCATTCTATACCTATGCCTCTCACTTGGTCCTAAAATCCTCATTTTCACTCACATAACATCACTTTCTCTCTCTCTCTCTCTCTCTTATTTTCATAATTTTACTCTGACTGTAGTTTTGCACTATTTCTACCTTACAAAAATTGAATTTTTAAAATTTAAATTTTACAATTATATTTTTCATGTAATTGAAAGGAATTCTTAGAAATTTTTCCTTGTAGATTCGTTTTTTTATTGTAGTTTTCAAACTCGATTGTATTTATCTAGGACTTTTTTTTACGATTTTAGGACCTTTTTACTTTAATTTTTACAATTCTAATTTTTATGTATTTTTTTAAAAATTAATACAATGTGTATCAGCGAGTTCTACGTTTTTTCCAAAATTTGTTGTTTGTACTCTTTTTTTTAAAATTTAATTTTACAACTAAAAAATATGTATTACTGGGATTACCGACCTCTATTGGTTGTTTGCATTTCAATTGATATATTTTATTGCACCAACTGGGAATTTTTTTCATGACAAATAAAAGTTTTATTCATGGGTTTCACTTAACATTTCTAAGTGCTATTCATAGTTGTAACATTTATGAGGACCATTATTTTCTCATCTAACTCATTCTTTTTATTGTAAATATAGAGTGAGAAGCATGTGCTATTGAGCAAGAAGATAAGTAAACAAAGTACGTTTGATTCAAAGTGTAGTATTCAGAATTTGAGAGTGTTGAGATGTTGCAAGCAATTCGGGAACACTGATGTGTTTTTCTAGTTTGTGCTTCAAATTGATATTTTTTTTAAAGAAGCACCTTTGATTTTTGTATTGTTCAATTCAACATTATTTCTGTGTATTTTTTTTTTCAGTGTCCTATTTTGTTATGGTAAGTTTTTGATTTATTATTTTAGTCAAAGATAGTAGTGCAATTTGCATTGATTGTGTTGCTAATTAAGGCCAATTAAATTTTATTGAAATTGGCAAGTTTTTGCAATGTAGAAGGATTTACATGTCAAGTTTTTGAAATGTAGTAGTAATATTTATGTTGTGGAGGGGTAATTAAGTAAATTCCAAGGGGGACACCATTGCTCCCCCCTTGGCTTATATAATAGAGATAGATTGCTGGAGTAATTGGTTTCTTTACCAGATGTCAAGATATCATTGATCAATGACCATCCTATTTTTTTGTGTAAAGATCAATGACCATCCATAACGTTTATGTTGTAGTATCTCATTAAATAGTCATTACCTAATATTGAGATGAAATTGGATGAACATATATTCGATCTCCTAATTTCCTATCAACTTTAATTTTCTAACCAAAAATACCATGGCCGTTTTGAATTATAGTATATTGTTGCATGAGAAAAAATAATATTCCTACCCAATTATAATTTGATAAAGCACGTGTAAATTATTCTCTAAAGCTTTTATATATAGATTTGTAAAAGAAAAAAAGTTTAGAGAGATTTCATCATTCAACTATTGAGAGAGAAAAACAGAAAAGAAATCTTACAAGAGAAAATTGTAATAATAAAGTTCTGACTAACTCTTAGCTAAGCTAACAGAATTTATACTGCAACTACAACTTGTTATTCTAACCAACTAAAACTGACTAGGACAACTAACATAACTCATACACCCCCTTCAAGCTGGACTTGGGATACAATACCAAGCTTGCCACAAATAAGATTATGCTGACTAGAAGAAAGGGCTTTAGTCAGGACATCTGCCAATTGAGAAGAGCTGGAGACATGAGCTGTTGTGAGAAACCCAGCTGCAACTTGTTCTCTCACATAATGCATATCTCTCTTGAGGTGTTTTGTTTTCTCATGAAACATAGGATTTTGTGCCAAGTGTTCTGCAGAAGTATTATCACAATGCTAAACAATAGGAACATGAATAGCAATCTGTAAATCTTGTAAAAGACTATGAATCCAAACCAATTCACTGGCAGTGTTGGACATGCTCCTGTATTCAGCTTCTGTAGATGATTTGCTGACTGTAGCTTGCTTCTTGGTCTTCCAGGAAACTAGATTTTTACCAATAAACACAGCATAAGCACTAAGTGACCTGCTACTAAACTGACAACTACTCCAGTCAGAGTCACTATAAGCATGAACATCAAAATCGAAATGCTGAGTGTAATGCAAACCATAATCAATTGTACCCTTGAGATACTTGACTAGGTGAATAGCTGCTCTTAAATGTGGAGCTCTTGGAGCATGCATGAACCGACTCAAATGTTGTACAAAGCATAGGAGAGATCGAGTCGAGTTATACCAAGGTATAACAATCTGCCAACAAGTCTTCTGTAAACATCTGGTTCAGTTAATATCTCACCAGTATCAATAGAAAGTTTCAAACCAACAGACAAAGGAGTAACAACACTTGTACAATCTTCCATCCCAGTATCAACAATGATATCTTTTATGTATTTCTTTTGAGACATAAAAGTACCAGTAGAAGTTCTTGTAATTTCCACACCAAGAAAATAATTTAAATCCCCTAAATCTTTTATAGTGAAAGCGAATCCAAACCATGTTTCACTTCTTGTATTTGAGATAAAGAAGTCCCCGTCACCATCATATCATCCACATACACTAATATCACCAAGAATTCACCATTTAATTGCCTTGTAAACAAAGAATAATCCTGTTTGGATTGAGAAAATCCAATTGAAACTAAGAACTTTGTAAGTTCTTTGTTCCATTGTCTAGAAGCTTGTTTCAGACCATATATTGACTTTTGTAATTTGCAAACTTGTCCAGGTTTGGCTTTGTCATAACCAGCAGGAGGAACCATGTATACTTCCTCATCTAGAAAACCATGCAGAAATGCATTATTGACATCTAGTTGACACAAAGGCCACTTCTTTACTGTTGCAAGAGCTATTACCACTCTTACTGTTGCTAGTTTAGCAACTGGAGAAAAAGTCTCGAGTGAAATCTTGGCCTTCAACTTGCTTCGATACCCAATAGCCACTAACCTAGCTTTGTGTCTTTCAATTGTGCCATCCGGTTTTAACTTTGTTTTATAGACCCATTTTGAGCCTATTGCTTTCTTTCCCTTAGGTAATTCTGTCAAAACCCAAGTTTCATTGTCTTCAAGAGCCTTAATCTCTGTTTCCATAGCAATAATCCAGTTTGAATCTTGCTTAGCTTGATTATAATATTTAGGTTCTATCACTTGACAAGAGTTCACAGCAAAAGATTGTGACTCAGTACTGGAAACAGGAAGAGGAAGATTTTTGTGAGGAATATAAGTTGCAACAAAGTCATTAAGCTTAGTAGAAGGAACAACTTTCCTGCTACTATGTCTTATGACAGGTTCAGTTTGAGAAACATTATTAGTAATAGGAATAGAAGAATCAGGGGATGATACATGAACATCATTATTGTTAGTTTCAGAAGGAAAATTATGAGATGATATAGGAGAATCAATATGTAATGTGTTCTGTGAAACAGGAGAAGAAGAAATATTTTGTGATGAAAGCTGTATAATAGGAGAAGATGAAGTAGTAGAAGGTATAGAAGAAGAATTATATTGAACTGATAACTCAGGCTCAGTTTGAAAAGAAATAATAGCAGGATTGTATATCAGTTTAAGTGTTTCAGGAGTATGAAATGGAAAGGATTTTTCAAAGAAAATCACATATCTAGAAACAAGAGTAGTATTTGTTTCAAGATCATAAAGTTTATAAGCCTTTTGACCATAAGGATATCCTATGAAAATGCATTTCCTTGCCCTTGAATCAAATTTATCCCTCTTTAGTTTCATATTGTAGGCATAACATAAGCACCCAAAATTTCTCAGACCACTGTAATCAGGAACTTTTCCAAACATCACTTCATAAGGAGATTTCCGAGACAATACTTTAGTAGGAAGTTTATTTATCAAGAAAGTTGTTGTTAATACACAATCACCCCAAACTTCTTTGGTAAATTGGCTTGAAACCTAAGTGCTCGAGACATCTCAAGTAAATGTCTGTGTTTTCTTTCTACCCTGCCTTTCTATTGAGGGACATAAGGTATACTCTTTTGCATCAAAATACCTTTAGATAAAAACAATTGTGAACACTCTCTTTTAACTATTTCAGTACCATTGTCTGATCTTACAGTTTTAATCAACTTCCCAAACTGTGTTTCAATCATCTTGAAGAAATTTTCAATAGTAGAAGCAACTTGGAGTTTGTTGTGTAACAAAAATGTCCATGTAACTCTACTGTGATCATCAACTAGAGTAAGAAAGTATCTTGCTCCATTTAAAGCATGTATTCTATATGGTCCCCACAGATCAATGTGAACCATATCAAAACATGAATCTGCTCTACTAGTGCTGATAGGAAAAGGCAATTTATGCTGTTTAAAATTCAAGCAAATTGCACAATTATACTCATGTAAACCTTCACAGTTACATACAGGTATATGTTGCATTTTTGACAAAGATGAATGACCTAACCTGCTATGTAACAGATGCAAATCATGAACAGCCACAGGTGCATCTTTTCTTCCTATAGCAGTCTTATTAGGTAACATACCAAAATCAACAGAAACTTCCACAGTATGACATGCTGATGTTGTAAACACTCCCTTATTTATATGACAAGCATGACTGTAGTAATAGTATAAGCCTCCTTGCTTTTTACCAATGCCAACGATCTGTTCATTACATTGGTCCTGCAAATAGCAAGCATCCTTGGTGAATTGAGCCAAGATATCAGCCTTCTCTGCCAACTTACTAACAGATAGCAAGTTATGTTTAAATCCTTCTACCAACAACACATCATGAATCACCACATTATCAGTAAGCACTACACTTCCAATCTTATGAACAATCCTAAATGTTCCATCAGGTAATCCAACTTTAATCTCCTTATTTAACAGCTTCTTATCAATTAACAAATTCTCATCAAAAACCATATGATCACATGCACCAGAATCAACAATCCAAACATAAGACACATGATGTTTAGGCTTAGAACAATACACATTACCTGCAAAACTGGCAAATGAACTGTTACCAGAAGCAGATGTCTGTGCTATACCCTTGCCTTTCGTCATCTTCATTACTTCTTGACAAATAGTACTCAGCATCTCAGAATCAACATGTTCTTGAGATTGATATCCAGAATTATTTCCCAGATTATCTTCATAATCCAAAGGAGAATCAGATTGATCAAATCCTGAATCAATGTGCACATTGGCAGCAAATTTCCTTCCATTTCCACCATTAACATGAGCACCTCTTGCTGATTTCACAACATTATACCACTCTGGATACCCGATCAATTTGAAACATTGATCTCTAGTATAACCCTTGCCTTTGCAATGATCACAACTCTTATCAAACTTCTCTTTCTTCCAGTCTCTTTTTCCTTGAAATTTCTGCATTCCAGTCACCGTTCCTCCTTGATTGAATCTCTGAGCAGCCATGGCACTACTCTCACTAACCTCCATATTACCAGAAATCTCCTTCTGCTTCTCAATTTGTTGAGCAATTGAGAAAGCCCTATTTATAGTAGGTAAAGGCTCCATAGACAAAATATTGGTAATTGTGCTGTCAAAACCACTATTTAAGCCTAGCAAGAATTGCATAAGCTTATCTTCAGCTTCTAAATCAGTCAATCTCTTCAAGAATTGACAAGAACATTTACTTAACGCACCACAACTGCAGATAGGAGTCATTCTTAGAGACTTAAGTTCATCCCAAAGCTTCTTAATCTTTCCATAATATGATATTATAGTCAGATTTTCTTGCCTCAAACTATCAATTTCTTTCTTTAATTGATAGATCAATGGACCATTAGATTGTCCAAATCTTTCATTCAATTCTTGCCACAATTCAACAGAATTAGTTACATAAGCAAAATCATCTGCAATATGTGGACTCATAGAGCTAAGAATCCAGCTCATCACCATATAATCTGCTCTAGTCCATTTCAGATAATCTTTACTAGTTTCATCAGGTTTAGGTATCAATCCAGTAATAAATCCTTCCTTGTTCTTCGCAATTAATGCTCTTCTAACATTTCTACTCCAGCGAATGAAATTTGTGCCAGAAAATACAGTAGAAACCAGAGTTGATGTAAGATTATCATAATTTGCAATAAAAAGAGGATCAAGATTACCTCCATTGATAACATTGTTCAATGTTTCATCACGAACTGAATTAGCATCAGATTCTGTCATTGCAACAATGATTTCTCCAGAAAATTTCACGAATTTCAACAATTAACACGAATACTTCAATATGATCAAGAAATTGAAAGTTTGAAACTATCAATTTCGATCAATCTTCAGGCAGAAAATGTAATTACAATTTTATCTATTGTAATTCAGCAAAAATTTCGAACGAAACCTCAATCTCTTTGAGATTCAGCTCTGATACCATATAGATTTGTAAAAGAAAAGAAGTTTAGAGAGATTTCATCATTCAACTATTGAGAGAGAAAAACAGAAAAGAAATCTTACAAGAGAAAATTGTAATAATAAAGTTCTGACTAACTCTTAGCTAAGCTAACAGAATTTATACTGCAACTACAACTTGTTATTCTAACCAACTAAAACTGACTAGGACAACTAACATAACTTATATTATACAAAATTAAGTTTTTGTGAATATAATTAATGTTTATCTTAGCTTGTATACATTTTACAACTGGAATTGGCCGCAAGCTCGAGCGAAGTCATGAGAAAGTTTTACAAATGCCTTTAATAAATGATATACTTTCTCCGTTATAAAATAAATGAAACATTTTTTTTTATGTGAGAGCTTTTTGAGTGTAGCGTTTCATTTATCTAAGAACGGAGAAAGTATTATAAAGAGGCAACCTTGAAGAAATTTCGATAATCTACTCAACAGTCCAAGGTATTAAGTTATTATCGATCAATCCAGCTTCGTTATTGAAGCATACCAGTAAGTGTAGCAAAATTTGTACGTCCACAACAAATGTGATGAAGATCTACACGAAATGGCCCATTGTAGAGCATGAAGAATAACAAGTACTTTTATGTGTAATGTGTAAGAATACCAAACTTTTATAAAATTTACCAATATATAAATCAAGATTTTTAACAATACAAAAATTGCATTGACGTTTGTGAAAAGTAGAAATAGGAAGAATCTTATGAAACGGAGGGAGTATATAAAATAATAATCCTTTTTTGTATTGTATATAATTCGACATTGTCCTATAAAATTATTGTCCCATGTAAACTAAAAGTTCTTTATATTATATGTTACTTAATGAAAAGTAATATAGTTTAAAATAAAATACATATATAGGTTAATGTAGTATACATGTAGGAAGGAAGCCTACTTTTTAAAACTTTTAGATATACAAATAGTTCGGTTTCAATCTGAAGTAATCCATCTGTTTTTTTTTTAATATTCTCACTTTCCTGTACGCGTCTCCAATGCACCTCTTTGAATTTATATATCTTTCATTATATACTAGTAAAAATCATAACGATTGAATTTTAGTAAAGTACTAATTGAGACGAATCAAACAAGACCCCATATGACTATTTTTTTTTTATAAATTGAAAAAAATTGAGAAGATTCACTCTAAGTATGAATAGTGTCAAGATTTCAAGTGAGAAAGATAAAAAAAAAAAAAAAAAAAACAGAGGGAGTATGTCCAAGGTACTTATAATGGATTAATGGTACACGATACATTAATTATTTGAGTTCTTTTTTAGTGAAAGTTTTTTTTTGGAGTTGTGTTACTGTGTATCTACAGTTATAATCACCATACTTATATCTCTAGTTAGTGGTTTATTGAAACCAAACTCTATACTTTTAATGGCCACACATATTTCGTTAATATCAAATTTTCTAACATCTTATCTACCACTTTTTTTTGTAAAGATATAGTTTAGCCACTAGATGTTGTCTAATGTCCGTACCTCTTCGCTTTTATTATTACTAGTATTTTTTGCGCGCACGCGGTGATATTGTACATGTTTCTTTTGTTTTAAAAAATCAGGAAATTACTTTCACTAAAAAAAATGTGGTAGCTTTTGTAGGGGAAAAATCTGGCAGTTACATTAGAGCTTTTTTTTAAAAAAAGTTCTATGATTTTTTTGCCCTCATTAGTTATCTTGGAAAAATAATAACATAAAGGGTATTTTAGGAAACTCAGGTGGACACCAAAGTCCTCAAGAGTTCCCATATATAATAGAGATTATTATTATTATTATTATTATTATTATTATTATTATCTATACAAATATATTAAAAGGCGTGCGAAAGAAATCATATGTGCCACGTGGCACTCTCCTCAACTTTCTAATGCAAATGCTTTATGTCTATGTGTACTCCTCACTTTAAAAAAAGAAATGTGTAAGTGAAGGTATCGAACATGTGACCTTTGAAATGAAAAGTTAGAGCTTAACCATCAATACACTATGAATTTGTTGTCTAATGTTTCAAATAAAATATGATAAAGTCTTGTAATAAGTATACTTAACTAAAAATACTTGAACAAGTATATACATCTCTAACACTCTTATTACGTAACTTACAAGAGAATATTGATGTCATATTCTCTTACCACAATTCCTTTTAAGGTATTGTTTTCAAACTCAAGCCTTTCAATTTTTCTTTATTTATCACGTTGTGACGTGAATTTTTCAATTTCTTAATGGACAAAAAATACGAAAAGTAGCAAAATAAATTATAAAATTTAAAAATAATAACATATGAGTTTATTGTAACTGACCCGAGGCATCGCCCGGGCAAAAAAAAACTAGTTATTATTATTATTATTATTTCACCTGATACCCCCGAGTTTTCAAAAAATTCACCTGGTACCCTCCATGTTTTCAAAATTCACCTGGTACCCCTCAGTGTTTGTTTATTAGCATGAAATGCCCTTCCACTTTACAGACGTTAATGCTCCGTTACTGCTTATTTACAAAGATGCCATTAATTTATTGGCGCCATAATGATAACCCCCTGTCAGACATCTTCAACCCATTTCGAAAAATATCGTCCCCTCAACTTCCACTCCTCTGTTTTGGTTCATCCATGGAACCCTAAAACTGGGGATTTTGAAGAAAATTCTATAACCATTTGGTGCGCATTAGGAAGCTATTGGTCAGATTGTTGTCCACTTGAAGAATCTCAACAGACGATTGAAGGAAAAGTGCGATTTTATGGAATTGCGAAGAAGTTGAAAATTTCTAAGCGACGGTTTTAAAACTGCTAAAAGGTTAAATTGTTCTGCATTTTCTTCTACCTAAATTGCTTTGAAGTTAAATAATTTCACATGCATGAGTAATGTTTTAGGATGTTAGGGTTTAGTTGGTTGTTTGACTAGTTGCATACTTAGGTTTTCTTAGATTTTCTTTGGTTTGTGTTTGATTTTGATGTTATATGATTATTAGGATGGCTGCTGTGTGGTTATTGGTGCATTTCAATACTCAAGATTTTGATGTTAGGGTAGAGGACACAGATTTGTGTCATTGAATGGGCTTGTTTGAGGATTTTTTGGAGGACTCATTGAGGCAGAATGTGTATTTACCTAAACTATTTAGGGTGTTAGTTGAGAATCCTAGGACCAAGAAGAAAATTGAGTTGAGGACTGATGCTGATTTGATGAAAGTGTGGGGGTGGGGCTTGGGCAAGGATACCATAGAGGTATGGGTAGAGGATACTGCAGACCATTGCCAAGTATTTAGGTCTGTTCTTGCAAAGAAAGATAAGGAGGAAAGGGAGAAGCTTGAGAACATAAGGAGAGTACAAGAGATATTGAGGAGGGAGAGAGAAAAAGAGGAGGAGGAAAGGAGGAGACAAGAAGAAGAGGAAGAGCAGAGAAGGTTGGAAGAAGAGAAGGAATATGCAATTGGGTTTTGTGTTGCTATTGAGGTCCATGTGTTGTCTGTTGATAATGATGATGTTGAGTACATGAGAGTGTACTCAACACAGGATGCTGATGAAATGGTCCCTGGTTTTTCACAACCACAACCTGAGCAACAAACCCAAGATCCTGTGGACACCTCTCAACCCACAAATGAGCCACAACCCAGCCCAAGTGAGGCACATCCCACATCAACAACCCCAACAAATGAGCCACAGCCCACAACAACACCCACAAAGAGAACCCCAAGGAAAAAAAACCACAGCCACACCCAAGAGAAAGAAACTGACCCCAAGGCCCAAGAAGAAAGCTGAGCCCACTGAAACACAACCCTCCCCTCCGAGCCCACCGAAACACAACCCACCCCCCCTGAGCCCATCGAAACGCAGCCCACCCCATCACACCCTAGTGAACCACAACCCCCCAATCACCCCCTATTCACCACAACCCACCATCACCACCTATTTCACAGGGCACCCTATTTGAGCCTACCCCAACTGACTAAGCTTCTATGGTAAAAGGGAAGGGCAAGAAGGTTAGGCCCTCGGGTTTTAAAGTGCCTATAACCACATCTAAGAGGGAGGGCACCTATGTTCCAAAAGGACAAGGAACTGGGAGGCAAGGCAGTGGAAGGAGACCAAAGAGGATGGATTTTGATGATGATGATGGAGATGATGCACCAAGCGGAGATGATGCACCAAGCAGTGATGATGAGGACTTCATTGCTGAGGATGAATCATCAGAAGATGATGATGTTTTTGGGGACTTCATTGTGGATGAGGATGAGGATACTTTTGCATATGATGATGTATCTGAGAAGGCTTTTGAAGATTTCTTAGATGGGAGCTCAATTATGGACAAGATGTATAAGAATGGAAAGATTTGGAATGAACAACCATATGGGTCTATTACAATTGAGCCTTGGTCAATCTTTCCAACTGGGGAAGTCTTTTTGGAGGTTCTGAGGGATTTTTGCATTCAAGAAGGCTTTGCTCTTCTTGTCTTGAAGGCTGATAACAAGAGGTTTACAGCTTCTTGCATAATGGAAGCATGTGAATGGAGGATTCATGCTTCAAGATTAACTGATAAAATCAGTTGGGCCATCAAGACCATTAAGGGGGAACATACAACCTGTGGGAGGTTAGAGGAGAACCCCCTGGTCTCTTCTTCTTGGCTGTGTAAGAAACTATTGGAAGTCATCAAAACAACCCCTGATATTCCTGTTGAGTCTTTGCAAAAGGTGGTTCAAGAGAAGTTTAGGGTGACAGTTTAGAAGAGGTTGTTTTGCAAGGTAAAAACAATGGCTAAGGAGGAGATTTATGGAGGGTTTGCAGAGGCTTACAACTTACTCCCTACTTATGCTGAGGTCATTAAGTCCACAAACCCAGGGTCATATGCCCTTATAACATGGACAGGGAGCACAGGGCACATAGCACCTAGATTCAAGGCCTGTTTTATTTCATTTGCAGCACAAGTCAGAAGGTTTTTAAGGGGTTGTAGGCCTTTGATAGGTATTGATGGGGCACACTTGAGTGGATATTATAAATGGATCCTCTTGTCTGCTCTAGGTGTGGATGGCAATAATGAAATATTTTTGATTGCATATGGGATTGTTGATACTGAGAGCATAGAGTCATGGGAGTACTTTTTTAGGAACTTGAGGTTGTGCTTTGAAAAAGAAGGGTGCAAAAAGGATGATTGGTGCTTCATTAGTGATAGGATGAGAGGGGTTGATGCTGCTGTGCATGGGATGTTTCCCAAGGCTACTAGGAAGGTCTGCTGCCAGCATTTATACATGAACTGCAAGAATTTGGGCTGGAGTGGATCAGCCTTCCACAAATTATTCTGGATTGCAGCAAATGCCTACAACACATATGTGTTCAACAAAGCAATGGAGAAGATCTTGGCTTTTGATAAAGATGTTGTTGCCTATCTAGATAGCACCACAGAGCAGTGGTCTAGGCATATGTTTGACACAACAATCAATTGTGATCACAATACCACAAACTTTGTGGAAAGTTTCAATGCCTGCACCAAAGCTCCAGAGATTTACCTGTGCTCAACCTACTTGAAGGTATACAGTTGGAACTTTTATATTTTTCACTTTTTTCAATATCTGAATTATTATTCATCTAAAAATTTTGTTCACTTTTTTTAGCCATAAGAGTGTGGTCAATGAAGAGGATTGGTGCAAGGTTTGACAAAGCTATTGATATGGACCCAGGGCACCTCACTGATTATGCTACAAAAGTGCTGGAAACTAGGAGTGCTGATTCAAGATTTTGTCATGCAACAACTTGTGGAGGAGGGGAGTTTAAAGTCAAATATGGGAATTTCAGTTTCCCAATTAACTTGGCTAGGTTAAGCTGTGGGTGTGGCAAGTGGCAAGGATGTGGTATTCCTTGCAAGCATGCCTTAAAGGTGATGTACAATGAGAGAGTTGACCCTCTTGCCTATGTTTCTGATTATTACAAGGGGGCAGCTTACAAGGCCACTTATGCTGAGCACATCCATCCCATGGCTGATTAATCTCAATGGCTAGATTTTAACCTCCCACTAATTCACCTTCCAAACAAGAAAAGAGGTGCTGGCAGACCTCCAAAACAGAGGAAAAGAGGTGTGAATGAGGCTAAGAAGGCCAAGAAACATAGCTCTGTGACGTGCAACAAGTGCAAGGAGATGGGCCATAATGCAAGAACATGTGGCAGAGGGGATGCAGGAAAAAAGAGATCAAGGCCACAAGCTGAGAGTGAGGCTAGTACTTCCAAGAAGACACAGAAGAGAGCAAGAAAGGCCACCTAAGCAACCTAGCAACATTTGCATATTTTGGGTTATTAACTTAGATCGGTTTTTTGTAAAGCTACTATCATATGGGAAAATCAGTTTCTGTAGTGTCCTTTGTTATGGTGATTAGGGGAAGTCAGTTTTATGTAATTACACTAAACTTGGTTGATCTTTTTGGTTGTGCATGCATATTTATGCTACAATGAATATTATTACAAAGAGAAGCAATACAAACATAATTAACCCTAACTTTATTATAAGCCTAACTAACTTCTTTTGTTCTTTAAGCTTCTTCTTCATTTGCTTCAGCTCTTCTTGCATATTCTCATTCTCTGAACTTCCCATGCTCTGTGCCTCATGATGGAACTCCACCCAACCTTTGCACCACCTAAAAGTGTCACAAACATCACACTTATAGTACAATCGCTGTGGGTTTAAACTTGAATCAGAACTTCTAATCGCGAATTTCCTCCCACATCTACACAATCGATTTGGAACCCTAATGTATGTAGACTCTTGGGTTGAGGAGGATGTTTTAGAGAGAGAACTCATTAGGATAATTTAGGGAGATGGTAAAAAGAGACTACTAGTAAGGATGTTAAAAGAAGGATCCGCAATATATAAATAAAAGCACCTAACGGCTAGTTTTTTAAGGCACTTTCTATCCGTTGTTAACTTGCAGGTTGTATTTCAAAACATTTAGGGGTACCTAGTGAATAAAGTTTTAACTTAAGGGTACCTTGTGAATTTAAGTTTGCACTAACGGAGCTCTAACAGAAGGTTGACAGTAGGGGCAGTTGGGTGTATTTACATAACACTGAG
This sequence comes from Beta lomatogona, assembly GCA_947646795.1. Classification (NCBI taxonomy): domain Eukaryota; kingdom Viridiplantae; phylum Streptophyta; class Magnoliopsida; order Caryophyllales; family Amaranthaceae; genus Beta; species Beta lomatogona. The sequence continues at coordinate 214,542 of CANSNZ010000580.1, read as the reverse complement.
GGGTACCAGGTGAATTTTGAAAACATGGAGGGTACCAGGTGAATTTTTTGAAAACTCGGGGGTATCAGGTGAAAAAACCGTTATTATTATTATTATTATTATTATTATTATGAACATTTTGTCTTATAAATGACTCCCTCTCAACTTTATTATATTCCTAACATTATTATTATTATGAACATTTTGTCTTATAAAGGACTACCCCCCAACTTTATTATATTCCTAACATCACTTAGTTCGGGTTTCTTTAAGGCATCTTGTGAGATCATGATATAGACTTGTGCGAAAGGCTTGATACTAACAGTTTTGGACCCTCCCAGGTATTAATATAGAGCTGATCAACATCAGCCCGACCCAGTTTTTGGGCGGGTTTGGGCATTTTTTTGGCCCGCGGGCGGGCCGGGCAGTTTTTTTTTTCGGGCGGGCTTTGGACAAGGCAAAAAAGACATTTTAGGCTAATTTTTTGGCCCGGCCCGTTTTGGCCCGAAAAAGCCCGTTCGGCCCGGCCCGAAATAACGGGCTTTGGGCACAATTTTTTGGCCCGGATTTGGGCCCGGTCCGATCAATGGGCAAATTTTTTTTGGCCCGGCCCATGATCACCTCTATATTAAAACGATTTAATTTTATTGAAGAAAACGAAAAAAAAAGAATTTCTGATTGATAAAAAATGAATGTATTGTAAAGGGCGTTGTGGATAATAATAATAATGTCTATATATATATCCATATGGCATTTTTCCCTCTCACCCAGTCACCCTATACTATCAAGTATTTTACATCTATCATCAATCCAATGAGAAATATGTGAGTTTTTACTACACTTAATTTCTCAAAAAATGATTGTTAAATAAAAGATTTGAGAAAGAAAGAATCCATGTACTAGTACACAAAAGTCTACAAGTTACAGATATGTACATTATTGAGTGAGTTATAGCTCAGTTGGTTAGAGCTTCCCTCCTGGTTCCAGGTGATCCTGGGATCGATTCTCATCCCGTCCTTGTGGCACATTCGCACCAAAAAAACAAAACAGATATGTACATAATTGAACAGGATCACAAACTAGTTTATCATAGAAGTATAATGAGTAGGTTCTGATTGAAATCTTGTAACAACCAATTATTTAAGTATAAGATGTTAGGAAAAAAATATATAAAAAAATGTTTATATGGGTACCAACTGTATAGAAAAAAAAAGTATAGGAGTACCAAAAGGTTATTTGGTACCAAAATGTGCTCTTATAGTACCATCTTATAATAAATTGTGTTAATTTGTTGGTACTAGAAAATTTTCGTTTAGTACTAGAAAGTGTGGCAATAATACTTCTGTTAGTACTAAAAAGTGTTCTAATTGTACCATAAAGTGTTCAGATGGTATCATTTTTTCTTAAAAAAAAATTATTGGTATTATGAATTGTTTTGTTGGTACTAGGATGGCAATTAAACTTGACATTTTATATAAATACCAAGGTTGACTAATTTTTTTTGGAATCATTGCCACTTAATAGAATCTTGCAAAAAACGTTAGTTTTGCTCTGTTAGTAGACGTGAAATTAAGATTTTACCCTTCCCCCCACCACCACCGCCCCTACTACATGCAACAATCATGCTTGCCACCGTTGCCGCCACCACCCCCATTGTAATCCCCCACAATTTTATAAATATATTTCAATGTATATTTATATATATATTAGTATTTTTATAATAAAATTCTTAAGTGTTGACTATTTTAAAGTCAAAGGGATTATTTAATGTCTTTAAATAATCAATTATTTTATTTAGTCATACTTTAAGAGTTATTTAATAGCTTAATTTTTTTTGAGTTGTAGTATAAAAGATTTGAAAATAGGTTAGAGGAACCCAACTCAACTCAAGCACCCAATCATTGATTCTAAAAGTCCAAACACAAATCCCTACGCTCACAAGGGGTTACCTATATAAACCCAATGTAAACCCAAATGTCCCACACTAAAAGTCACTCACCCTAATTTTCTCTCTCTCTCTCTCTCTCTCTTCCCCCACGGTCCCCCTCCCCTTCAGTTTTCTTTCTTCTCTCTCGGTTCACACTCGCCGGCCATCGGCCGACCACCGCCACCGTTCACCGGCAACAGCAGCCGGCGGCAGCCCAACGGCTTCCCTCTCTCGGTCGTGCTCCTCCTTTCTCTCTTCTTCTTGGTTTATTTCTTCCTCCTCTATATCATTTAATGTTAAGTTTATGTTTTAAGGATTGATTTAATGTTGATTAAAGTTTGTAATTTTGATGATTTAAACATAAATTTTAGATTATATGATTTGTATAGTAAAGTAATTAAATTTCAGATTTATTAATTATGTTTAAGTTAGGGTTTTAAGCATCAAAGCATGGATTTTTAGGGTTTTATGAGTTGGAAGTTGTAGTACTATATTATAGTTTATGAAAATTGAGTACTCAAATGTTTATGATTATGTTAAAGTATGTTTTAAAGGGTTTTAAACATATTATAAGTTGTTACAATTTTTATTAGTATGCTTATGGTGGAGTTTTAAAGGTCAAAGTATGGTTTTTGAGGGTTTTTAATGACTAGTATGGTAGTACTATATTAGGAGACATTAATAGTTGGAGTTTTAAATATTAAAAACGATTTTAAACACTTTTAAAGAGGGTTTAGAATATTTTAAAGTTGCTGGAAATTTATTTGAGTATTGATTCTTGGTTATTTTAAAGTTGCTGGAAATTTATTTGAGTATTGATTCTTGGTTATGTTGGTATTTGGTAGGCGGAGAATATTCTTTAGACGACTTCTAAGGTTGTGAAAGTGGCCTCTCGTTTTGTCTACACAAGGTACGTACATACCTATGTGTTAGTAGACTAGTATCATGTTCTAAGAGTAGGATTGATGTAGTATCATGTATAGGGAACTTTTATAGTTTATATGTGATTCGTATTCAAGTGGAATTGCATGTTTTATGCCGTTGTGTGAGCATATTGCCTATGTTGGTTATAATATTTTTGTATGGAATATTGATGGAAGCATGTGGGATTGGGAACTTTATTTTATTAATTCACATGAGAGATTAATATTTATATTGTTTATTGGATCATGAATTGAATCATGTTGTTCCATTTGGATTATTTATAATATCTACTTTATGAGGACCGTGGACCTTATTTGGTAATTTGGATATTCACCTATGGAAAGGTTGGTTGATTGTTGACTTAGATCAACAGATAAATATTGGTTGGTTAACGAACTAAGTATTGGAATCATTCTTGGATTATTTGAGTTGTTGATCACCTTATCTAATCCTAAGATAAAAATGGAAGCTTTGTTTATTCATGATATTTATGTTGGTTGTCTTACTTTGTGAGTCACAACAAGTAAATAATTTATTAATAACTTAAAGTGGAAAGTGAATAGCAATAAGCTTTAGACTTGTGCACGTCTGAAGTGTTGGACTAGTATGAGTTGGAGTACATAGTGGTAGCCCATGGCTGTTCTTGGGACCAGATTGATCATCGTGTCCTATTTTTATTTAATTAGTACCTCGATATCGTTGGTCATGGGAGTACGGAGTCGCGCCTGTACTTCGTCTTTTAAATTGAAGACTGGTTTGGTTTGGACAACTTTATCCATTGCCTATTCAATTAATTATAATTAATCTATTGATTTTGGAGTCTAGTTCAGTATAGTCAATCTGTTATTTATTATGTCATTGTTTATCATTGAGTTAATGTTTATTAGTATCATGTTAGGTTTTATATTTTATTTAGTATGTAGTACTCAGCTTTGCTGATTACGTGCTTTTGTATATGTCGATCATGGCTGTGCGTTATTGATCCTGTGTCTGATGACCCATATGGTGAGCAGTCTCTCAGGATCAATAGAGCATCGACCATTTTAGGTCTGAAGATGATGCATCGTGGGTTCGGGTTTCGTGGAGAGTTTGTGTTTAGCTTTAATACTTTTATAGTTTGATTTTAATTGTGGTTTGAGTAGTTGACTTTTGGTTTGGTTTTGGAGTTGACCTTATGGTTGACTAAGTATTTATATTTTCAAAGTTATTTATTATTTCCGCTGCAAAATTCTGAATAAGCCGATACGTTATCACACGGGCGATAATGTTTTGATAATTCTTTAAGTTTTATATTAAAAAGGTATTTTGGAAAATAGAGAATTGTCGGGGTGTTACACCCACTCACCCACCCAACCAACGAAAAATCGACCCACCCACAACCATAACCAACTACAAAACTACCACCACCACCACCCACTCAAAAATCATCCCACCCACTCAAAAATCGTCCCACCCCACCACCCTAACAACTACGAAATCACCACCACCACCTCCTCCTAGCAAAATATCGACCCACCCCACAATACTAACCAACTATGAAACCACCACCACCTCGTAATGGTGGTTAGGAGAGAGAAGGGGATCGCAAGGGTAGTGAGTTTCGTGGGGTTTTGGTGGTCGTGGTGGTGGAGGAGATTAATTGAAGGTAAGAAGGTAATTTCACATGCCACTAACGGAGCAAAACTAACGGGTTTGCAAAACTATATTAAGTGGTAATGATTCCAAAAAAAAGGGCATAAAGTTGATATTTATATAAATTTCAGACAACCTAGGTATTTATTTCAAAAAATACCCGAAGTGTGGTATTTATTAACAAAATTTTCTTAGATTTATATCGAATTATTAACCGTTAGTTTTGCTCCGTTAGACTTACTTTTATTAGATTTAAAAGTAAGTCCATAAATCTAAAATTTTATATAAATTATGCAAAGTCGACGATGAGCATCGAGCATGTGCGACAACGGTTGAGTGATGCAAAAATATGGAGTAGTGCATACTAAGCCAAGGCTGAAGCGTGGCTGTAGTGAAGCATATCAATAGCAGCGAGCGTTAAGCAGTGTAGGAGCAAGCAGCTGGGTCGTTGGGCCCGGGCAGGCGGAGGCTTAGTCGAGCATGCTCTGGCTTCTAGACAGTAGGTTTTAGCGTGGGCGGGCATCAACCGATGCTATGGAGACTTCTATAGAGAGACAAAAAGAGTCTAGAAAAATTGAATTGTCTCCTTGTATCATCATCCCGTATATATTCAAAGTCCTAGTACAATGTTGTGGTCTTTCTCCCTGTTCACAAGGTCTCTACATAAATCTTGTGTGCCTTTATTGCTTGATTTGTTTTTGTCTGTTGATTTCTGCAAATTACATACTTCAATTGCTCGATTTGTTAGCGCCTGCAATATTTATTCTTAACATTTATATGATACCGATTGCTAGATATAGAACCATTTTTGTAAGCCAAAGATCCATGGAGGAAATAGAAGTTATGATGTACATGTCATCAAAGTAAACATGGTGAGATTAAGCTTTGGGGTTCACCTTTAAGCGAAAATCAGTTGGCTTAAATCGTTGTTCTTTTCATATATAAGTAGCAAATATATTTAGTTATTTAGAGCAGAAATTGGTGGAATAGGGTTCATGTGACAAACTTGTGATGGAACTGTACTTGATACACCTTATTTAGGGTCGCATATACTCAAAATTAGGAAGCTATAATTGAGTTAATTTCAGTCCAGCTAATTGCCTGAATTTCGCTCAATGGGTGGTCATCATTTTTTTCTTCTCGTGAAAGCGACAAAACCGAGGAAACAACCTATAGGATCTCGACAAAGAAATTTAAGGATTAAAATGAATATAATTCTAACTTCTTATGTTGATATTTAAAACGTAATACACTTTCTTTTGGTAAATAAAATCTTTGTATATATTTACTCTCTCGGAGGGACCATGTCTAGACCCAACTTATGCATCTTCTCAAACTCGACGCCTGGAGTTTGGGAGATGCCGAGATGGTAGTACAATATCCTTTAAGCTCGAATCTAAAACAAGGTAGATATATTTCATTAAAGTTATTTTTGCCAAAATTTTGTAAGCATTGAAACATAGCTAAACTATTTCCAGAACTTTGTCATGGAAAAGGTTTTCCAGATTTGAATTATGCATGTTATGCACGTAATGGTACTTCATAAATATCCTTGAAGTACTACTTCAATTTGTATTAAGGCCTACAAATTACTTCGATTAGTTAATATGCCGCTGTCTAGCCTAGTTGGAGCCATAAAGTCCAATCTGAGGTGATATAGTACCTAATTTCTTTGCTAATATTATTGATTTTTCATCCTAACACGTTAATTGACTTGTCATCATGGTCCATGTAGTCTTTTTTTTCATGCATGGGCTTACGCGGAATATACTCTTTCTTCGCGTAATTACGTCGAGTTGATATTATTTGGTCTCTCTTTTAAAAGTAATGCCTGCTCTCATCTGTTGTTTGGAGAAACCATATTTGTTGGAAAAGGAGTAACATGTTTGACTTTAATTTACTTTCTTTTCTCTTCTTTTTCACAAATTCTTATGTGTAACTATTGCACCATAATTTATGGTGTAACAACCCAAAATTCAACGCTTCTTTTGTAAAGAAACTCAAATGACATGAAATAAATAACAAAATGACATCAAATTCATGTCAATAATATTTATATAGTGTATGTCATTTTTTGGAGTCTATGTCGTTATGTGCGTATGAGGTTTTATTACACAATAAGTTATGGTGTAACATGTTACACCCAAGATGATGTCATTATTATTTCTTAAAATTTTGAGTAAGTTTTATCGTAAAGTATAGGTCTTCTTTTTCATATGTATTAATTTTGAAAATCAGGTATTAATTATAGTAATATATTCTAATTCTATAATGTAATTCATATGTATTCCCTCTGTTTTTTATCCTTCTAACTTTCTTGTGTGCGTCTCCTAATGCACATCTTTGAACTTAAATATCTTTCATTATATATTAGTAAAATATTATAACGATTGAATATTAATAAAGTACTAATTGAGACGAAAAACAAGACCCCACATGACTATATTTTTTCTTATAAATTGAAAAAAATTGAGAAGATTCCCTCTAAGTATGAATAGTGTCAAGATTTCAAATGAGAAGGATAAAAAAACAAACAGAGGGAGTATCTTTTAATACTATAATCATACTATATTTTCTTTAGACTAATTTCAAGTCTAAAAAAACTATAATTAAAAAGAAAATAGTAAATGTATGGCATGAATAGAGATCTTATCTCAAAGCATATTTTAAGGTTTTTTTTAATAAAGATAACTATTTTGGAAATAAGTAACATAAGTTATAGCTACTTATTTATAAGTTTGATGAAATTTTTAGGTATTATGCTAAACATCGTCCTAAATTTACCCTATTTCTCCCTAAATACAAATTGAATTTCACTTTTACGTATTGAACTTCACTTTTTAGTTTCTACGATTTTAAACATTCATGTACACTATATCCTTTAATTCTCACATTTCTCTACACTTTATCCCTTCACCTCTCATATTCCACTCTTATCACTTGTACAATTATGTAATTTTCTGATTTCGAGTTTCATATAATATTGGATATTATAAAATTTTCAAAATTCGATTATCTTCTTTAATGACATATGTTATTCATTATATGCCAACATATTTTTGCATTTAGCCAAAATAAAAATTCACCAAAATATTGTTACGGTGCGTTTAGCAAAAGCTTTGAATGAGCATAACTTTAGTTTTGGGGTTCCAAACAAAAAAAATATTTAAATAAAAGCATAAATTTTCGGGATCTAGGCCGTGGTACAACCAAAAAATCGAAAATTACTTTCGGCCCATATTTTCTTAAAAAAATGTTTTTTTTTGTTGTACCATAGTTATGCGCTTTCAAAATATTATTTCATTCCGAGTCTAGAAACTAAAATTATTTTTTTCTAAAGATTTTATTAAACAAACCAATTTTTTCAGTGACTTTTTATTTTGGCTAATCTGTTCTCTTCGGCATAAAAGCTACGGGCGGGCGAATTGAATCAACCGAACGCGAATTGAACCGAGCGGGCGGGCCGAATTAAATTATAACCAATTAATAGTAATGATTATCGTTTAAAACTGGCCGAACCGAAGCGAAAATAAGGTTTGGGAGAATAGGCCCTAAGTCACATTGAAGATTGATGCTCATGCAATCTTTTCTCGGCTGATTTTTTTTTGTTTTTTGGAAAATTTGTAACACTACATATTAGTTTTCACTTTTTGAAAATATCTACGTAACAATCTTTTAAAAAAGCAACTGTCTATTATCAAGTTTTACTTTGAATTACACTCTTAAATAACAGATGCCGTTAAAAAAGTTCGTGAGTGGACCTAAACGAAGAATTACGCTTGATAAAGGTAAAGAGAATAGAGGGGTCGGACCAGCAAAGTTACAAGGTCAGGAAATTAATTTTGTTGACGCGAGAAAGAGGAAAGGCGCTTGGCTAAATTGGCGTTTTTTGGGGGAGGGAGTGATAAAGTCATCGAAACTTGAAAGTGCTAAAAGAGGCCTCAATCGTTCACCAGGATAATGAAATGACGTTGCTTTATCATCCATATAATTGGAGGTACGGCCATAGTATGCCGACTATAAGGACTACCTTTTATTAATACTGACACAGTAAGGACTAGGGACAAGTAGGGTCCTTGGTGTGATCCTAAAAAAAAAAGGGTTTTGCTATTTGACGCCCTATAATTTCTTACTAACGCCCTAAATACATACTTTTATACTGTATTTATACCTTTTCATTTTATTATAATTTCTCTTTCTTTATCCTCTTCCTTCATTTCCATCACTTCCCCTCCTTCCACCCCATCACCACTGCCCACTGGAGCCACCGCCGGCCATCACCATGCCCCACCACCGGCTATCTAAACAACACACCTTCCAAGGAATAAATTCGACAATATCAATTCAGCACCTTCCATGTAATACTTCCAGTCAAGTAATTTCTTGACAATTTAATTGTCTTCAAATTAGTAGCATTTCCATACAACACCCAAAAATCTTAAAAACACCCAAAAAACAAACAAATCCCACAATACAAAAATCACATCCACAAAATAAATCCCACAAAAAGAAAGTAAGATTCGAATTTATGAGAAAAATAAAATTGAAATTTAAAAAAAAAAAAAATTGGTGAGGGCGTCCAAAGTAGACGCCCCCACCACAGGTGCAGGCGTCCATGGTAGGCGCCTGCACCTGTGGTGGGGCGCCTTTTATAGACGCCTCACCACAGGTGCAGGCGCCTACCATGAACGCTTGCGCCTGTGGTGGGGCGTCTACTTTGGACGCCCTCACCATTTTATTTTTTTTAAAATTTAGTTTCTTGGTTATTGGGGTCAAGCTCGCCGGGAATTTTGTAACAGTGGTGATGGTGGTGGTGGTGGTGGTGCAAGGAAAGGGAGAAAGAGGAGGGTAGATAGGAAGTGAAGGAATGGGGTAGATAAAAGAGTGAGCTTCGAGGAAGAAAACCTGTAGGCAGAAGAGAATATCAATTAGTTGAAGATGATTGATTTGAGAGCAGCCCATCTATGTCCTTTATTTTCCAGATCTTGCTGCAACGTGTGTGTGATGTTGGGCAAGATGAACTAGTCGGATACATGAAGGAGGGGTATTCCAATGAGTATATAATACATGAAGGTGGGCCAACGTATTTATTGTGGTGTATTTAAGGCGTTACTAGAAAAAACTAGGGCGTCGTTTAGCAACCCAGAAAAAAAACCTTGAATAGACTTGGTGTATAAAAACATATTGTAGGTGTTTGACAATTAGAGGTTTGGAGTGGTGCTTGGTAAGGAGAGTTTCAAGAGAGAGTTTTGGGGTGAAAATTCTCAAAATGAAAAAGTTTCTCTTTGGAGCTTTTTCTTTAGAGGATCAGGTGAGAGAATGTGTGAATGACTTTTTTGCTCACAATTATAATACTAACACATCAGTTAATATATCCATAAATGTCATTTTATACAAACAAAGGATAATCAATTTTTAGCAATCAACTAAGTTTTACCAAACACATTTATGTGAAAAGTTGGTCAAATCTGCAGTGAAATCTGCTAAACAGAAAAGTAAAACTTCAAACTCTAACTGCTAAACTCTAAACTCTATTTGCCAAACAGGGCCACTGTATAGTCAGTTTTTTATTTGATATCGTAAGCTTTTATATGATTTAGTCAGTATTTGTATAGTATAATCACTTTTTATATAGTCAGTTTTTTATATAGTCAATTTTTGTGTAAATATAGTCAGTTTATAATTCATAATATTATTGTGAACCTGGTCAACCAAGGATTTGCTGTCACCCTGAATGCAACTTTTTTTCTAAATAATGGTCCAAAAATCGATTATTAATTAGGTAACCAGAAAGAACGAAATCTTATAAGAAATAAATAGAATGCTATGTATTAAATAGTTATATATAAAAGTCTGAGTTAAACACAATAGTATAAAAAGAACTCAAAGTAAAAGAAAAGGGTACAAAGTTAAATAGTCCGACAAATAAATGTTATTTGATAAAATCTTTTAATGGAAGACTAGTGGACTTTTAATCCAAGATATAGATTATCAATATCTATCTATAACTATTATCAAAATATGTGAGGAGCGATAGAAGTCCACATGTTACCTCATCTTTATTTATTCACACGGCGCCTCGTAAATTATGATATGATAAATTCTTAGTGTCCCAAAAAGTTGTGTTTGAGGTTTGATCTCATGACCAGTTTGTTAATGATGTCATCATTCTACCACCTATCACATTTCTTCTTTTGAAACTGAAGTTCAAATCTATGTAATAATAATAGAATTTAAATCTATAGAATGTGTATTAAATCACATTAGTCGTCCTGTGAAAATATATGTGCCATGTGGCATGCTAAATTGATCATTTGATTTCTTTCCATGTCATTCATATATATATACAAAAATGGCATGCTCAATCATTAATTTGTGACTATAATTATGTAACAACTTTTTATTATCAGTTTAAGCTTAGATATAAAACTGGTCAAAGGCGTGTCTTAGAAATCATATAAAGAAAACAAAACAATAAAATTATGATGGAGGGAGTATTATGATGGAGTATATTTATTGTATGGGAAAGGGAACAATTTCTAAAATTATTATCATTATGATTATATATTTTCTTGAACAATTGCATTTTCTGTGTGGTCATGCGCATGTCTGCTCTGTCAACTCATTTTCAAAAGGCCATATCTCGCTTGTTTTTTTAATCAAAATTGAGCTTTTGACTATGCGTTGGAAAGTTATCGAACCAAATATTCATATCCAATTTGAATCTTTCCAAAATGTTGCATGCATGTGATATGAGAAATGTCCATTATAAGTTGACCCTTATGCATGTGAACGAATCCTTCCCCTCTGCACAAACTCTTCCAAATCATCTTGTTTGCCCCATTGAATCCTTCTATGGTCGGTGTGTGGGACGACGACCTTGGAGGCAATACCTAAAACATAAAACAGAATATGGTGCAATACTAAGTTCTAAATAGATAACACTAATGAGTAAAAGCGATTACTCTCATGAACAAATGGATTTACTCATATGAATAAACGTGGTTACTCCAGACGAATGAGGTTACTTTTAACAATAAAAAGGTATTACTCTTATGATAAAACGGGGTTACTTTTATAACAAAAGGGGATACTAATAAGTTTATTACTCTTATGAATGAATTATCAAAGTTACTCGTATGAATAAATGAGGTTACTTTTGTGAACTATTGAGGTTCTCATATGATTAAATGTGGTTATTCGTATAATTAATTGTGGTTACCCCTGATGGACGAGGTTACTTTCAACAATAAAGGGGTTACTTTTATAAACAATTGTGTTACTTTTATAACAAAAGAAAATACTAATCACTTTACTGTCATGAACGAATGTGTTACTAGTATGAATAAATGCGATCAATCTTGTGAACATTTGGGGTTACTCATATGATTAATTGAGGTTGCTGGTATAAATAAATGAGGCTTCTTTCATAATTGAATAGGGTTACTCATAAGATTAAATAAGGTTATTCATATCATTAAACAAAGTTGTATGATTCAACGAGGTTACTACAAAATATAATTGAGGTTATCATATACTTCCTCCATTTTGAAATAAGTGAAAGAATGCTCTAAAAAAATCTCTCACATACAACAGATCAAAAAAGTGTTTCATTTATTTCAGAACGAAGGAAGCAATATTTTAAAGTTTACACATAACAATAGAAGGGGGTTACCCTTATACATAAATAAGGTTACTTATATAAACAAAAGGAGATATTGATGAGTTTACTCATATAAACGAATAAAGTTACTCATATGACTAAATGTGGTTACCTCTGATAGATGAGGCAATTCTTAAAGTCTTAACAATAAAAGGGGATACTCTTATAAACAAATAGGGTTACTTTTATAACAAAAAGAAATACTAATTAGTTTACTGTTATGAACAATTGGGTCAACTTCAAATGGATATTTCTCACAGCATATTGAACAGTTTGGGAATATTCAAGTTGAGATGAAAATTTGGCTTGATAGAATTCCAACACCTAGTCAAAAGCTCAATTCCAATGAAAAATGAGTGAGATATGACCTTTTGAAAATAAGTTGGCGTAGCTGACGCGTGCGCGACCACACCATGTTGATGGGTTCCCTTTTAGCCCATGAAAAGATTCTGAATCATGCAAGTAATAGTTTTTTTTTAGATTGTGGATGGGTTCCTTTTAGCCCATAAAAATATGATTTTTGGTTCCTATGGAAGGAAAGGAGACAAGTCAATTGCGGTGAAGGGGTAATCTTCACAAGCAAGTTAGATAATTGACAATATGACAAATGGTAGAAGTTGTAGTAAAAACATAAACGATTTTCGAGGTTGTAGTAATGGTCGTGGAATAAGTCGATGTGGTCAATTTGCAAGACAATGTCAAACGTATTTATGAAGAGAAGTGCTCCAAATGATCAAATGATTTGATGTCGATGATGATGTGCATCAAATACAAATGCAAGTGTCGGGAAGTGTGTCACAAACAGGAGAGAAATAAATGCTCCAAGGCCCAAAGGCTGGTAAAATTTGCGGCAACAATGTACATTGATGGTGGTGAAACGTGCATCACAAAATTAAAGAGAAGTGCTCCATGAAGATAACTTTGGAGCGAGGCGCGCAAAGCTACACATACACTGGGTGTATGTGGGCCACACATACACTAATTGTATGTGTTACTACTAAAATTTATACCTTGTGTATGTGTTACTACTAAAATATATAATATTACTAAAAATATTACAAACTTACAATATTTCAATAGATAATTTTTCTTTTAATGATTTGTTCTTTATCTTTGTTTAAAAAATCTGTTTTATGAAATTTTCTTTGTTTAGATTTGTATGAATCCTTCGTTTAAAACTAAAAAAAATGTAATTTTTTTTTCTAGATTATTTACATATTAGCTTTATCTTATTCATCTTCACCATTTTTCTACTATTTATTTTCTACTAAATTTTCCTGTCGTTTTCAATTATTTAATTTGTTTGTAGAAAAATAATGCTATGTTTTCATCCCTACCATGTAATAAAATTCAATTCGAGACATAGTATTTTAATCGTTTAAATACATAAATTCAAATATCATTGAGTAACAAAACAGGTTCAAATGATTGTAAGTTTATAATTTTCTTAGGAACAATACACATTTTAGTAGTAACACATACAAAAGGTATGCATTTTAGTAGTAACACATACATCCAGTGTACGTGTGGCCCACATTTACCTTTTAATTTGCACTTAATCCAAGAAACATATAATCAATGCTAATGATATTTTCCCCTAACATTGTACTATCCAAAAGCTAGCTAAAATTGGAGCCAACTTACCCTATATCACAACCAAAAATTCCTCCTACACATATAGTCCAACACTCGCAAGTTAGGCTGAAAACCCACAAAGGGCGACCGTGAAAAAAGTAAGGGTCCATTTTGTTCAATATCATGAACTACAAATGGTCTAATTCTGCAAAGATATATGGAAAATCTCAGCTTGAGGCTTGACTGTGTCAATAAGATAAACTACAATCACATTAAAATTTTCTAACGTTGTCTAAGCCACCATTATCTCACATAGACTTGAGTTTGAACCTAACTATTTTATTAGCTTTCCACCTCTACCCATCTTAGTCACCCATTATACCCTTTTAGTTTTATTTTTCTAATCCAAACTCTTTAGGCACCTTCTAAAAATGGACTCTCTAGCCCTTCAATAAAATTCAACTCAAATCTAACTCAACCTCAATTAAGACTACGTACTTGTCTCCTATGCTTCAAAATTAACATTTTCAACTTCGTTCAAGTTTCCCGAAGTGGGAAATTCTCTATAGACTCTGCTTGTAAGTGGAGTCTCTTTCAAAAGATGTTTTAAAATTCATTCCTCCTTCGCCTTGCATAAGCAGGAACTTGCATCAAACGCTGCATTTTGCACTCTACATCATAAGTCATCGATCTCTCATAGTCTCAACTCCCATGTCTTAATCTATAAAGCAGGGGAACGGCTGGAACGTGACGTACCCGTACCCGTACTCGTACGTTTCCACCCCGAAACGGGTACTTGGGGACGTCTCCGTTGGCGTAAATTTAATTTTTTTTGCCGTTTTCAGTCTCCTTCTCTGTATCTGTACCTGCACCCGTCTCCGTGCAACCTAGTTCTCAATACATGGCGGGCGCGGATGTGTCGTTGTGCACCGCACCCGGCCAAAGATAAAATTTCTCCTACTCTCTTTTACACTAAGCAAGTATAATGGAAGTAGGGGTCGTATCCACAGGGAAACAGGGACGAGTTTTATATTCAGCGCGATTCAAAACCTAGATTAAGCTAAGGGCCGAGAAACCTAATTACAAAAGGGGGGTTTCAAGTAGATTTACGAACAAACTAAAACTAACTAGCATATAAACAAAGTGAGAAATCAATATAGGAAGATCTTGAATCCGATTAACATCCACTTCAATTCATTATCGATCATTTAACCTCGACTCTAATTATTTCCATAATTATCTATTGTTGAGAATTAATCTCGCATTCTCCTTATTCTTAGTTGAATAGCACGATCAGCGTGACTATAAAACCCTAACTAAAGGATAACCTAGTCCGATAGCGTCTAAGTTCAATCCAATAGCAGCAATAAACACAGAGAACCAATAGACCTGCTAACGTCATACAAGCGATAAACATTCAACAGTTGATTCAATTTCCCCAAGAAATAACCAAGACGATCTGCATCTAAGTTACTCCCTAGTTTGCTACCAATTGATAAAAGAATAAAACAATCCGATTCTATTCTTAAATCTAGCATTAAGTTAATTACACAATCAAACTAGTAACGTTCCTAGCATAATTATGCAAAAACCATAGAAAGCAATCATAGAAATTAAACCATAATCAAAGAAACTAAATAGAGAGGAAAGATCTCACAATAATGCTTGAAGCTCCATATTAATCTCGTTCAAGAACGGTTCAAGCTACAATCGGCATAACATAAGCCAATCCCATAATTGAAATCTACAAAAACTAAACTAGAAAATAAAAACAAAAAAGAGAAGACGACAAGAGAGGAGTGGAGTGTAACAACCCATAATTTTGCTCCTAGTTTTTAGGACGGGGTGTTACAGGAGTTTTGGAGACTCCCTCTCCTTGTGGCTGCTGCCGCCTAGGTCCAAAAATAGAGCTTAGTATTTATACTAAAGCTCAAAAATCAGCCGACAATTACACCGACCTAGGGGTCGCGAGGTGCGAGTCTGGTCACACCGTGCGATGAGCTACTGCCTTCGCAACGAGCTGAAGAGCTGGGCAAGCCAAGGAAGTCGCGAGGTGCGACCTAGCTCGTGAGGTGCGAGCTGCTGTGCTGGGCAGGTGCTGCTTCGAGTGCTGGGAGGTGCGAGCATGCGCGAGAGCTGGGTGATGCTGCCGAGCTTGCTAGGCATGCGGTGCTTGGGCTTGCGATGCTGGGCATGCTTGCGATGTGGTTGCTTGGAGCTTGGTTGTGGCGGAGCTTGGTTGGTGAGACGATGTTGTGGAACCATTCATGCTTCCAAAAGCTCGGAACTTACAACTTTAACAATAATTAATGTATAAAATTCCGAACTTCTGCTAAGGTCGATTTACATGCAACATTAACAATTACAAATAAATCCCCTAGCAAAGTGTACCTAAAATACCACAAAAACATCGTATAACTTGAGCGTATCAAATACCCCCACACTTGAACTTTACTCGACCTCGAGTAAACTCAAAAATGAGAAATACCAATTAAATCATCGCCCAAGTTATCGACACCAACCTACACTCCCATCAACTACATCATCATCATCACATCTTAACAAAATACGCTCAAAACCTAAACGTAAGGGATGATGATTCCACCACACTTAGATTCAAGCTCACCTGAAATATACAAAGACGCGACAACAATAATAACCAGCAACACCAACAAGTTTAACCAACAACACCAACAAGAATCAAAATGCCAGCTTACGACACACTAAACTATCAGCTCTCCCAAACCTCAAAAGATGACCTACTACTACAACAACTAACTTAAAATAGCAAGCCATGGAACAAAGACAAAAAGGGATAAATTCCATGCTTACTCCCAAAAACAAACAATTAACCAAAAGAATGTGAAAGCCAAAATAAATCTTCACAAAATCAAGGATGAAATAACCAACCCAACCCGAAAACGCTTTCAACCTTATGACACCATCTCCGGCAAATGAGTTTTCAAAGTGTATAATTCTCTCTTAATCTCTCATTTTGCCTAGGAGCCCTTTCGGGTTTTCATCCTAGCTTCTCACATTTTTTTTTTCATCTCTCTTCTTTTTTCGGCTCACAAAACTCACCCGCTCGATATAAGCCACTTTTTTGCATAGGTTGCCCTTTTAGGTTTTCAACCTATCCGGGCCCCCAATTTTGCCCGAGTCGCCCGCCCTTGCGGGTTTTCAACTCAGCGGGATTCACTTCATCATCATTTTTTCTAATATTTTTTTTTTTCATTTTTTTTTCTTTTTTTTTTTCAAATTGAAAGTAATAAACACAACATAGATACATGAGAATGAGAATACCCTCCCCCCCTACTTAAACTACACATTGTCCTCAATGTGTCGACAATTAAAAGAAAAAGTAAACTGAAAATGGGGGGGAAATCGAAAATCGGGTAAATCGAAGATCGAATGCTCAAAACTCATGAAAAGCAATCCGTCAGACTCAAATTTCTTAACAACACCAACTCAAATCTCATAACTCAACTCACAACCCTCTCCCTCGAATCACTCAAACAAATGACAAATTCAAATTTTGTTTAAATTTTTGAGATTTGCACCTAGCTTAAGAGATCGAAAAGATACATTAACAATCTCAATCCTCTAGTGTTACCAACTCCTAGCTATTGAAGTCCTCCCAACGGATTTTCTTTTGTGGATTTTGGTTACAAGTGAATTAAGATTGGTTGTGGATCTTTTGTAGTGTGTGGGCGGTGGGTGAAAGGTGGTGGAAATTTGATGAAAAATAAAGGAAAAGAAAGAAAATAAAGGGGTCTCGGGTTGCCTCCCGAGAAGCGCTGTTGTTTAAAGTCGTGAGCTCGACTTAGTACCTTAAGCTTAATCATTGGGTTGTGCTCCATGTGTGACAATGGTGGTTCCATGTCAATCTCCACTTCAAGTACCTGCAAAATTGATTGAGAAGGACTCTTGCAATGCATTGTTAATACCTAGCTTACTACAACATGGTTGAGCATATAACATCAGATTATATCCAAAACCTAGCATTAAGTCAACAACAAACATCAACTAGTAGTACTCCTAGCTAATCCAAGGCATGACCATTAATATAAATGTGTAAAGCTAGACAATAACCAAGTTATAGAGTATGAGAAAGAGTAAATCTTACAATAAACCGTCAAAAGCTTCAATCAACCATTCCCAAGAGAGTTTAAGCAACAAGTTCCATGCTTCTTGTCCAAAATACAAAAGAGAAATACATGGAGCTCAATGGAAGATGAAAACTAGAAACTAAAACAAAAAAGGAATTCTTTATATGAGTGGCCAACCAAAAACAAAGAGCACAAGCAATACCATTCAAAAATCACACTAAATACAAACAAGTAACACCGTTTCCCCGGCAACGGCGCCAAAATTTGGCTGGCGCGGATGTGTCGTTGTGCACCGCACCCGGCCAAAGATAAAATTTCTCCTACTCTCTTTTACACTAAGCAAGTATAATGGAAGTAGGGGTCGTATCCACAGGGAAACAGGGACGAGTTTTATATTCAGCGCGATTCAAAACCTAGATTAAGCTAAGGGCCGAGAAACCTAATTACAAAAGGGGGGTTTCAAGTAGATTTACGAACAAACTAAAACTAACTAGCATATAAACAAAGTGAGAAATCAATATAGGAAGATCTTGAATTCGATTAACATCCACTTCAATTCATTATCGATCATTTAACCTCGACTCTAATTATTTCCATAATTATCTATTGTTGAGAATTAATCTCGCATTCTCCTTATTCTTAGTTGAATAGCACGATCAGCGTGACTATAAAACCCTAACTAAAGGATAACCTAGTCCGATAGCGTCTAAGTTCAATCCAATAGCAGCAATAAACACAGAGAACCAATAGACCTGCTAACGTCATACAAGCGATAAACATTCAACAGTTGATTCAATTTCCCCAAGAAATAACCAAGACGATCTGCATCTAAGTTACTCCCTAGTTTGCTACCAAATGATAAAAGAATAAAACAATCCGATTCTATTCTTAAATCTAGCATTAAGTTAATTACACAATCAAACTAGTAACGTTCCTAGCATAATTATGCAAAAACCATAGAAAGCAATCATAGAAATTAAACCATAATCAAAGAAACTAAATAGAGAGGAAAGATCTCACAATAATGCTTGAAGCTCCATATTAATCTCGTTCAAGAACGGTTCAAGCTACAATCGGCATAACATAAGCTAATCCCATAATTGAAATCTACAAAAACTAAACTAGAAAATAAAAACAAAAAAGAGAAGACGACAAGCGAGGAGTGGAGTTTTGGAGACTCCCTCTCTTTGTGGCTGCTGCCCCCTAGGTCCAAAAATAGAGCTTAGTATTTATACTAAAGCTCAAAAATCAGCCGACAATTACACCGACCTAGGGGTCGCGAGGTGCGAGTCTGGTCGCACCGTGCGATGAGCTACTGCCTTCGCAACGAGCTGAAGAGCTGGGCAAGCCAAGGAAGTCGCGAGGTGCGACCTAGCTCGCGAGGTGCGAGGTGCGAGCTGCTGTGCTGGGCAGGTGCTGCTTCGAGCGCTGGGAGGTGCGAGCATGCGCGAGAGCTGGGCGATGCTGCCGAGCTTGCTAGGCATGCGGTGCTTGGGCTTGCGATGCTGTGCATGCTTGCGATGTGGTTGCTTGGAGCTTGGTTGTGGCGGAGCTTGGTTGGTGAGACGATGTTGTGGAACCATTCATGCTTCCAAAAGCTCGGAACTTACAACTTTAACAATAATTAATGTATAAAATTCCGAACTTCCGCTAAGGTCGATTTACATGCAACATTAACAATTACAAATAAATCCCCTAGCAAAGTGTACCTAAAATACCACAAAAACATCGTATAACTTGAGCGTATCAATACATTTCATTCGAGTCTGACTCGATGTCTCGATCACTCTCGGTGATACTCGTGTTGTCAAAGATACTCTTGTATGACTTTTTTAATCATTGTACTAAACTAGTGATCCTAATAATTATAGCAGATCAAATTTTAATTTAAATTCAAACAAATTTGACCATTTACAATTAGCTCTCAACAATAACCGTGATGATTTTCTTGACACCTACAGTTAAATTACTCTTTGCATAGTAAGATTGTCATTTTGATTCAACAATCTTTGCATCATTTATTCATTTCATTGGGTCACTGAAATTTTACAATAATCCTGTTTTTTTATTGTTATATACTTATATTAGTCTCTTCACGTATTGAGTCATCGTAGTTGTACCTCTATGTTACTTCGACATCTTGGTTTACCACAAAAATCGCGTGTTGTATCGCGTTCGACACAACACTTCACTTGGATACTAGATTTCAAACTAAAAAAACTCGACTTTTTTCTATAAAATAGCTGTGTCGAACACTTGAATACCCGTATCCGACTAGACACTTTGTCCGTGTCTGGCTAACATAGTTTTACCTTATAGCAATAGTTGTGAGTTGTGACTATAACTTATTCCATATATCTATTTGTCTTTGTACTTTTTTGCGTTGGGTTACCACGTGATTTCTATTCACTTGGTTTACCTTCATGAGTTAATGTCTATTCTAATTAGCCTATTACAATGATTCAGAATTTTGTTTTACGTATTTCTTTTTCAAATGGCGTCATTCCATTTGTTTGATTTGAGACTTTGGAATTATCTCAACTTATGTGACATGCAAAAACTTTTCAAGTGGATTTTATCCAAATTCCTTACTCCGTTACTCGAGAGGTCTAGGAAGAAGACATTATGCCGACTGTGCATACCTTTGTACATTTGCGTTGCAGGCCTCGACAAAGGGAGGGGGTAGATACATGAATTTGTATTTCTCGTGTCCTTGCATGAACACTACACCATTACCTTATTAGTCTTGATCGAAGGATGAACGATTAACAAGTCTACATACCAATAAATCAAGCAAAATCTATTCAATACACCCAATGTATTGATTATGTTTGTTGATTTGTTTTATTGGCCTAATAATATGCAAAGAAGCCCGAAATTGGATCGAAAAAAAGATACAATTTATTTTGATATCGGTGAAATTTGCATTAATTGAAAACGAAAGTACAAACTACATGGAGTACATCCAAACGAAAAACAACAACTAAACATAAACTAAATTGAGCTCGACTAGCTCTTACAACCCACTAAAAAAAGAACAAGTTAGACATTACAAACCATCGTCTACCTTACCAGTCCGATGTGCTATATATGCAGAGGAGGATATGACGACTTTCACTTAGGGGCTTTCCCTTGGGCGATTGTTGATGGAGATGCCCTTTGTGTCTTGCAACTGAATACCCGTTCATATGTGATGGATATTGTTGTGTAATTAAACCAAAACTATCTTTAAAAAAAATACAAATTTGGAATCCTCGCAAAGCTACAGTTTATTAGCTAGAAACAATTGCTTGCACGAAACCTATTATGAGGGATGCAAATTTGAAGCAGCTGTTGACTTTGATGGTGGATGATCCAAACTGCATGTTAAACATCTAGATTTATATTGCACATTAAAAATTAACAACCTATATTTCATGATGGAGTTTGAGAATATAAGTTAATATTCTCTTCATAGATGTACGATATATTTTTGGTAAAATTGGCCTCAACACCACAAATTATGGCGTAGGTGCACCCAACACCACGAACTTTGACTAGTAGCCAAAACACCACCAACTATGGACCTGGGTGCAACGCGTATTATAAAGGGTCGTCGGAGAAGGTGAATCCTCATTAATTTTTTAAAACACTTTTTTTCGCTTTCCTTTTGTTTGTTTTTTTAATCGTTATATGTCAGTTTTTCTTTAATCGTTATGTAATTTATTTTCCTTTAAAAAAAATGCTTTAATACCTAAATTTAAGAATACAAGGAGGACATAAAATATGGGTGAAGTTATCGTTAAGGAACTCATTTAACTTCCTTTACTTTTCAGGTCCTTAACAATAATATTTCAAAGTTGATGTCCTTAACACTAACTTACTCATAGTTTAGGTCCTCCCTGTATACTTTGCTCTATAGAATAATATTTTTTCTACTTCATATTCTCTTTCCATTAGCCATATATATTTAAAGATCGGAATCAATTAATATAATATACTTTGCTAATATTACTCCCTCCGTCCCAATTTAGTTGCTACATTTGCTTTTTCACAGTTTACGAGATGCAACTTCAAACGCCAATATCTTGAGTTATATATATGAAAAAATTATAAAAATTATATATTTGGAAAATACAAATTGGGACGAATCAA
This sequence comes from Beta lomatogona, assembly GCA_947646795.1. NCBI lineage: Eukaryota > Viridiplantae > Streptophyta > Magnoliopsida > Caryophyllales > Amaranthaceae > Beta > Beta lomatogona. The sequence continues at coordinate 192,599 of CANSNZ010000580.1, read as the reverse complement.
ACAAGATCCGACACGTACTATGTTTTTCTTATATATAAACTAAAAGACAGTCAAAGTTATGACGTGAATAGTGCCAATGGTCAAAATGTAGCAACTAATATGGGACGGAGGTCCCTTCAAAAAAAAAATATGGGACGGAGGTAGTAGTAAGGAAGAACATAATAAAAAAGAATCGAACGTAAGGTAACTAATATTAGAGTATTATTCTTGTAGAGCCATCATTATGCATCTATAGAAAAAAGAATAACTTGCAATAGTCAAGTGTTATTCATGTTGTAAAGTCTTATTAATAATTGAATAATTGAAATTAAGACGGTGAAAGCCTGACATTTGTACAGTCAGCGAACATCTCAGTAAAACACTACAGAATTTTTAAGAATTGCTTTTTTTTAGTAATTGACACCTATAAAATACAATAACGCCAAAATCTTCACTAAAAGCATGATCTTTAACCATCATATCCCTTTCGGTACACAATTATCCTTTAATCTTGGTCATCTTTCCATTCAGCAAATAATACAACCTAATGAATTCAGTGATGTCAATTTTACTTTACCAAGATGGTCGAGACAAAAGGCAACTGGTTGCTCTCTATTGTAGCTTTCCTTTAGCCTTTTCTCTATATATTGCCCTTGATTGGTTAATTCAAAGATTTGGAAGTACTTCAAAATTCCACGTGCATGCCTTTTGTATGTAGAATTTGTCCAGAAATTATGTAAATTCTACATTTTAATAATCTAAAAGAATATAAAAACGGATACATTGAAAAAATCCAGCTGCTTATAGTACGTAGTTCACCATGTAAATCATGATCACGGGGGTCTATGTATGTTTACTTGGTGTATGGGTTGCGCGTAAACGCCCATGCAGTACTTCTTCAGTTTATTTTTACTTAAATTAATATTTTTTATAAATAGATATTCCAAAATCAATATATATCATATCATATAACTAATATATAAAGCAGAGTACAAAAGCCAGCTCACGAGGTCGCGACATTTGGCGTCCTTATTGGACGTCATTTGTCGCGCTCATTAAGTGCCATGTCATATTTTTTTTGAATATAAATAGAGTTCTAAATTGATTAAAATACAAATAAAGTTTAGGATAAGAATAAATAGAGTTGGGTTCACAATGAAAAACTTAAATATAGTAAATTGATTATAACTTTTAATATATAGTTCGTAATATTATAATTTTTATACCATTGGAAAGTGTTTAAAAATTACTTTAAAATAAGATCCATTTATACTATGTTTAAAATTTTATATTAAAGTAACATATAGAAATATTGACTATACTAACGTATTAAAGTAACCTACTGCAATTGGAAATAGCGATTCAATTAGAATTAGGGTTAAAGAATTATAGTAGCCTACTGCAAGTGGAATTAGGAATTCAACTAGAATTAGGGTTGTTATAAGAGATTCAATTAAAATTAGGGTTGTTCTACAAAACCTATTCATGTTAGAATATTCAAATTTATATATACTAGATTGCCAGCGGTCAACTTTGCACATTGAGTTTTCTTGCCTATATTTTATTTCCACTTAAGCTAATTACGTGAACTACATATATATTACTCATATTTTCTTTTCCTTTGATAAGAAATGTTGCATCCTTCGTCTCCTCCAAACATGAATATTGGATAAGATGGGACATGGTCAACATATTAGAAAGAGGGTTGATATTGTTAATCATGTTGGTCTATTGAGGCTTGAAGGGCACCGTAACAACATACCATAGCAATATTACCAATTCTTTATAATTTAACAAATTGTTTCATATTTATATGGCAGGTGCTTTTATTTGATTTGTAAACACAATGAGTACTAAAGAAAGTGGGAATTTTGTTAAAAGTACCTCTATTTCCATTACCAAGTTCTTATCTTCAATTAGAAGTCAAACCTCTGTACTAAAGCAAACAATTTAAAATAGAAAGCGTGTAAGCATCTTGCATCGACAATTATTCAAACACTTAAATGGACGTGGTGCACACTAATGTTGAAAATTCATATCAATTAAATTTATATAGTGAAGTGAGTGTTATATAGATATAGTCATGAACTTCTATACAATATACTGGATTTGCCCGGGTCCAATACTAGTATATATATATATATATATATATATATATATATATATATATATATATATATATATATATATATATATATATATATATATATATATATATATAAAAAGAAGGAACTTTTCGGGAGCATAGGGAGCTCCTCAAGATTTCGAGGCCATAGAGAGCGCCACGTAGGATTACTATGTCATCAAATTCTATTTTTATTTTTTACAAAAATAAAGTTCTACATAGATTTAAATACATATAAGGAGCTTTGGATAAGCGAAAATTAGTGTTTGGTTTTGAATGAACAACCTAAATTATTATATTATGTAATTTGTGTATAACTTTTGCTATGTAATTCAGAATATTATAGTTTTTGTACCATTGGATAGTGCTCGAAATATGCTCTGAAATAAGATCCATATACAATATAGTTCTACAACTTATGAAATAGAGAGCGCCACGTAGGATTGCCATCATTAATTTTTATTTTAAATATTTTAAAAAATAGGGAGCTCCTCAAGATTTCGAGGCCATAGAGCGTGCCACGTAGGATGGCCATGCCATCAAATTCTATTTTATTTTTTTACAAAAATAGAGTTCTACATAGATTTAAATACATATAAGGAGCTTTGGATAAGCGAAAATTAGAGTTTGGTTTTGAATGAACAACCTAAATTATTATATTATGTAATTTGTGCATAACTTTTGCTACGTAATTCGGAATATTATAATTTTTGTACCATTGGATAGTGCTTGTAATATGCTCTGAGACCAATTTTACCTTTTTTATATATCTTTGTCCTTAATTAATTAATTATCTATTTTTGTTTTGGTGCTTTTAGGATTTTATGTGTTTGCATGAAATTTTAGGGTTCATTTTTCTTTAAAATTTTAGGTTAGAAAATTCTACAGTAAATGTCGGTCACCGCTAATCACCACTATTGTGAAATATAGACCATTAATCTTCTTTGTGCAATCATAGTCGTAGGATATTAAATTTTGTTCTTTTTCTACAGTGACAGTAGATATTGTTTAGGTCGCATATCTCTATTATATAAGTCAAGGGGGGAGCTATGGTGTCCCCTCTTAAAAAGACTTATATACCCTTACTCTCACAAAAAATAATAAAGACAAGATTTTTCTTAATTCTTTCCTCATTTACCAATATGGGTATAAGGAAAGTCCTACATTACCAAAATGAAATACATTAAAATGTGTAAAAAGAGGAAACTCACAACTAAAATTATAAACTGATGACTAAATTAATTTTCAAACATTTATAAAAGCAAAGATTTACAGAGATTCTTACTATCTAAACTCTCAGTTGCAATAACAATTTCAAATAACATGCATAAATAAACAATAAAAGAATTAAGAAACTTAGAGAATATTCATTTTTTTTTTGTTTTTTGGGGCTCACAATCAGTTGAGATAATAAATAGCAAAAGAGATAAACATACATCATTAGATAATATCAATTTATAATTTTTTATTTATTGAAACACTACTCACCATAGTATGCCTAAAAACCTCAATTACCCAGTGAAATTAAATTGAACTACTACTCATAAAATACGCCTATAAAATATATTTTTAAATAGATAAAAAAAATAACCTAGATAATTGTTTAAAAGGAGAGTTGTTGAATTATCTACCAAATACAAGATAACATATCATACCTCGGCATAGTCCTTTCTGGAAAACATTACTCTTTACACTAAAGCAATGCAAATAAAAAATTATAGCGCTCATCAATATTCACCATAAATATTACACTCTTAAGTTAGTTTTTTAACACTTTTTGATGTTAATATTAATATTAATATATTGTCGCACGCATCGCGTGCATATAGTGCTAGTATCCTATAGTTGAATGACATATATGAGATCAAAGGCCCGGTTAGAACTGGTTTCGATTTGGGTAGCGATTTTTGGACCCAATACCCAGTGGAACCAATTCTGGGTCCAAGTCTGGTTCGTGAACAAGGTACTGAATATTGGAATTGGTAAATTTATGCATGTGGCCCATAAAAACAAGTCCAAATCCCATATATTGTCCCAGTTTCAAAGCTATTCTTATCCAACGAAAAATCTTGCTCACCGCCTAGCTACTTATAATGTTGCAGATGTTAGCAAAAATTTCTATTTTATTCATACACATTAAGTAGTTCAATGGCTTAATTTTAGAAGGCCATGTAAAATGCTTCCCAATATAGAATGATAAAGCAATTTCTTCTTGACAAAATAATGATACAAGATAAGTATATAGACCAGGAGACAATGGATCAAAAGTGAATAGAGGAAGATGCTATCGACCCTAGGAAAAACTTTTAACATATAAATAGAAAAGCCTTGACTTTGGTGTCAACTACAATGATTTTAAAACACCATATATGATATTAATCAAGATGATAATAATAAGATATGATGGCTTTTAGAAAAAAAAAAAGGGCTTTAAGAGGTCTTGCAAATTCTCTTTTTGCTTAATTAGTCAAATCTTTTAATGATGCCCAACTATTTTAACTCTTTTATGTACGTGGCTTCATCGCTGAGCAGTAATCAAAGAGTTCTCTGCTCAAAAAGTTGATAGGTAGAAGATTTTGAAGAGATATGAAACAGATGGTCACCTCTCATGTAAAGACATGTAGGACCTCAAGAAATTGGACATGAATTTCAGCATGGTTTGATTATTTGCCTAGTTTTACTTCCGTACTGTTGGACGGCTCACTATAACTCCATTTGGTAAGTGTAATTCATGGATGATTCCTAGGTGGTAATAGAATAAAAATTGTAGTAATTTAGGATGGTTTTGAATATCTCTATTATATATGAAAACTCTAAAAAACTTTAGTGTCCATCCTTTTTGACCAATATATCTCTAAATAGAAATGAAAACTACAAAATCTACCACTCTATTAGATAGTTTAAATAAAAATAAAAAGAGAAAATCGATCTAACAAACTATAAGGCAGTTACCACTCATCTTTCAACTTCACATGCATAGCCGCGTGCATATAGATGCTAGTATTGATATATGCAAACTTATAGGTAATAATAAGTATTAGATACATACTCTTAAATGGTATTATTATTTCAGTAATTATGAATTTTTCACGTGTTGATACTTTTCATATTGAGATTCTTATATGCAGCCTTAACAGCTCCATATATCATTTTTCAATTATAAATTCTAAACTTATTTTGAACCATTATATTTTCGATGATAATACTAAATACAATTATACAACCACATATAATTAAATTTTTTATTACTTTATACATTACATAACCAATAAGAAACACTATATATATTTCAAATGCTATTTTAGTGAAATTGGAGAAACTCTCGACTTTTATTCCATCCTGATCGAGTAAGCATTTGGATAATTGGGAGTGCTTCACTTTCATGCATGTCATTGCATGGATTAACCATCAATACAATATTTTTAGCAAAAGGATATAAAAGAAAAAAAAATCAAGACATGGGAAAAGGAATTAAGTTGGTTGTTATAATGTTCTTTTCATGATTAAGTTTAGATCTACAATAATTAAGAATCACTACCTAGTGTTATTTGTAATCACAAGTCACAACGACATAATTGGTGAAGAAGCCCCTTAAACACACAAAAAAAAAAAAAGATTTGGAAAAGCGAATATGTCGATTTGAAATAAAACTCTAAAAATTTTAATTTAGTTGAATCTTTTTTACTGTATTTTTGCGCGAAAGGATGACATCAATTTATCATCCATTTTATGTATGAATTCAGTGCCAACTGATGCCAATATCGCTTTTCTCAGTTCATGCTATGAGCTATTATACAGAAACAACAATATCCAAATTGTAAGCTTGTAAACATCAACCTCTTGCATTTGTACATCCAATCCATAAGTACTTATTGGTAAAGTTTCTAACTAATTAAAACATATATATCTTGTCATGATCCTTGCATTATTTCTTAATTATAAACAAATATTAAAGATATTCAGATTGTATCAAATGTAAAAAAAATTTCCTAAAAATATCCACGTCAAATAAACAACTACTTGTGTTTTATTTTTGAAAACCCTAGCATCCTCCTCTCCCCTCTCTCCTATTCCTTCTCAAAAAACCCTAATTTTTCTCTTCTAATTTGGGGCTGCCATCATCCTTTCGATGGTGGTAAGCCCCCAATTCTTCTATTTTCTTCTAGTTTGCATTGTTTTTGTTATTATCAATAATCTTCCATTCTCTCTCTATTTGAGAGTTTTCTACCCAATTTTTGTGTTCTTTCTCTCCTTTCATGGGAGTTTGGAGTTTAGTTTTATTTTCTTCCCACGTGGAAGTTTAAAAATTGGCATGAGAAATTGTTCTTATTGTTTGAAGCTCAAGACCATTAACATCGAAATATTGGAAATTCGGATGCGGTGAACCTGGTTAAATCAATAATTTTCTTCCCCAAACTATGTCAGAATGATAGACTTCCCCATCAATAGCTGCATGATTCAGCAAATATAAGAGGGTTGCGTTGTATTGCTCGATCTGGTTCATTGTAGTTTATTCGAAAACGAATTTGATTTGATATTGTCTGATTATATCTTGTTATTCTTTAATACTTATTGTAGATGTCGTTTGGCATTCAATTAATGAAAATTCTCTTTAAAAAAATAAAAAATAAACAACTATTTTCACCTACTATTAATTGAATTTCTCACTTCTTTCAAGGAACATTCTGCCTCCTAACTTTTCCCGACACTTTGTACTGAAATAAAAGGAGAGAATCTACCGACTACCAAATATCCCCACTTAGATTGTCATTGCTACTGTTTTGTTGTTCAAATTGCGTATTCTATCTAATTAAAGTTAACTCAATTCTTTTGTCGACAGCCGCAAATCTTGAAAAAGCCTGGCATAATTGAATACTATCGTATCAAGACATCATAATCACTACATAAGATTATAAATACTCTTTTGTAATTGGTAAAGGTCTACGTTCTACCAATCAAGCGGGGACCTAAAACTAAAAGGGACATTTCGAGTTTGTGCTATACGCCTATATAGTATATAGTATATATCCAATCAGATCAATTCCAGTATAAGTTCCAGGTAGGGATGGCAACGGGTCGGATCTGGACCGGGTCCTTAAGGACCCGGATCCAGATCCGTTTTCATCCATTGGATCCGGATCCGACCCGGATCCACCGGGTCTGAAAAAGTAGGACCCAGATCCAGATACTACGGATCTTACGGATCCGGGTCTGAAACGGGTCCAAAACGGATCCGCTCGTAAAAAATATTTTTCAATTCAAAATAACAAAATATTCAACTCAATAAATTCAGCAATCAAATCACAAATTGACATCAAGAACATTATTGAATATTTGCAACTGGAACAATGAATTAGATTACAAAGAATGGGTGTAGTCGTATAGATCTGCACAGAATGTGTAATAAGCACAAATTGATGACCCAAATCTACATAATAGTTCCTGCAAGCGCCATTTGTTTCTTCACCAAAGTTATACCAACATAGCATATCATATTTAGTAGATACACCAATTGAGTGATACCCAGATCTGTAGTAACGGGTGGTGAGATGTGCGTGCAGGTGGTAATGACGGTGGAGACGATGGTGCGCGCCGCCGCCTTGCTTGCTTGGTGGGGCCAGATTGATCGAGAAAGTGGTCTTGGTGGGCGAGAGAATTGATAGAGTGGCGGTGGTTGTTGGTGGAGAGGAGAGAGAGGGGGGGGGGTGAGATCAATTTAGAGTGAGTGAGGGTTTATTTTGACAGAAGGGAGAATGAATAGGAGATTAAAAAGAATGTGGAGGTCGACATAAAAGTGTAAAGCTGCCAGATATTTTTTTTTAAACGGATCTACGGATCCGGGTCTGGGTCCAGGGATCAGACCCGGATCCGGATCCGTAATTTGACCACTGGATCCGGATCCGACCCGGATCCGTCGGGTCCAATTTTTTGGGATCTAGATCCGTAGAAACGGATCTGGATCCACGGATCCGGGTCGGGTCCAAGATCCATTGCCATCCCTAGTTCCAGGTAATAAGGTTGACATCTCACTACAAAAGAGCACATATATGACTGACTAGTGACTACCACAACTGTCCTCCTCTATAACATATGCCGACTGCTTTCCCTTTCTTTCTTTGCGCAGGTAAGGTTAAAGTGAGGCGTCGGGGACCGGAGGTAGATGGGTGATAGGAGCATTCTTCTAATTAATAAGGCTCGCAAATTGTCCAATCACTTGATATAATAACACGTGATCGTACAACAAATAAGATATAAAAATAAAGTACACAAGAAAGATTTAACGTTAAATAATGAGTTTATGTTATGCTCATGGTACATTCAGGGGGAATTTTGTAATAAATTTTCCTAAGGAGCAAAATTCTATCATTCCAAATGAGCAACCCAATAACACTTCAACCCTTATATATGGTTCAATAAATTTTGTACATGATTTTATATGCAAACTAGGGATGGCAACGGGTCGGACTTGGATCGGATTATGCATAATCCAACTTCAACCCTACAAGAAGTCGAATTTTAAATCTGACTCCGGCAGACTCCGACATCCGACTCTGAAAATCTAAATCCGACCCGACTTAAAATCCTAATATACGGCTCCGACTCCGATCTGATCCGACTTTTTTTAATAGAAAATCTTCTATAATACAAATAATCTAATTAATACTGTTTTTTTTAATAATCATATGAAATCTTATATAGTACAAATAATTTAAACATTGCTATTATTTTTAACAATCATTTGTTCAGTGGAAAAATATTATATAATGCAATTGCCTCAAAGTTAGAGTCAGATTATACATACATAATACATTAATATAAATTAAAAAAAAGGATTAATTGCCTTAAAGTCGAAGTCGGAATTTTTAATGGGATCCGATTCCGACTCTCCTCCGATTCGGAGTCGGACTTTTTAAACAGAGTCGGATGCAGAGTATTTTTTGTCGGAGTCGGCTCGGATTTTTTTCTTTCGGATCGGAGCGGACTAGGGTCGGATTTGGACTGGATTGCCATCCCTAATGAAAACTAGTGTTTGATCTCGCATAATACACAAATATTTATTTTCAATTCACTTGTTACCCACTTATTATACGGATTGCAATACAGGATGGTGGATTTGGTGGTCTGGTCAGCGATAGCATAATGTTGAGGGAATTGTGGCGGGCTTACGGCCTTACGGGGGATAGATAGTATGATGGTGGGGATTTACAACATTAAAGGGATGTGAGATAAAAGAGGTGGTATTAAATTGTTGTGAATGTAACAGTGTGCTGTGGTAATAAAGTACTTTAAAAAAAATACGGACATGTTTATTTTTTGGCGGAATCTAGCTACTACCTCAATTTTAGAGCTGCCAAAAAATGACATGATGTGAGAATCCGACCTGAACATGTAATGACTTGTAACAGATTTGCACCTGAAATTTTGGTAAAACAGGTCACATGTAACCTGACCTGTACCAGACATGATAATAACTGCTACCTGATCTTGACCCAATACTCCATGACCTAAACCTGAACCGACACCCACCCAAAAAAGACCGATAACTGAAGTGATCAGACCTGAGAACGATCCGAACCCGATTCAACACCTGACCTGATTAGGACCTGAAACCGATTATAACTCGACGCAACATGTTATTATCCCGGCCTGTTGCGACCCGTCACCTGATTTACCAGACGTATTGCGACCCGGTACATGGTTTTACCCGATTTGTTGCTACATGTTACCCGATTTTACCCGACTTGTTGATTGTTGATAACTTGACTTGTCATTGAATTCACCACATAGTAACATAAATCATAAACTAACACTACTACAAAAAGGCATATAACTAGATGAACTATTCAAACATTGATTTTCAATGAAATCTTAAATAATGATACAAATTTGAAGCAGCGCCACACAAGATTCATGACCCGTTCCGTACTCCGAGTGATCCGAAACCAAGTATGACACAACTTGATAACTACCAACCTGAATTTGACTCGAACCTGGCCCAATCCGCTATTGTCCTGACCTGATTAGTATCCGACTCACACATGACCTGAACTTGAAAGCACCCGCTACAAACCTGCGATAAACCTGATCCGACACCACATGACCACGAAAGATGACCTGTCCCGAAATTGACCGTGTCGAACCCGACCGAACCTGAAAGAAGAAACAAACCGTCACAGACCTGACCGAATTACGGCCGTTCCCGACCTGCACTTGACCTGGTTGATTTAATGACCTGACACGACTTGACCAAACATGACATGAAACCTGAGATGGCCCAACCTGAACACGACTCAAGTAACTGAATTGACAGCTCTACTCAGTTCAGCTATATGTTACGGACGCTAACAATTAAATAAGAAAGGTTATTGTATGAACTGATTTTTTTTCAAGGTATTCACTGCACTAAACCTATAAGTAAAATTGTTTGCTTCAATTTACCTTTTTTATATTTTTACTGAGGGATTGCTTTTTATTTTAAGCTTAGTGATTCATATAAAGAGAACCTTATACATGTGTTAAATGTGAATCGTTTTCCAATCTAGTGTTAGAAAGTAAACAAATTCCCAATTTGGTGTTTGCTCAAAACTTATTCCATAATCTGGTGTCCATGTAGGCTTGGAATTACAAACCTAATATTTTTAGTTTAACAACACTCCAACCCTTTTTTTTTTTTTTGGTGAAACTCCAACCCTCCTTATCATCTTGTAAATTGAAGAAAATAAAAACCTGCTATTCCTACTCCCTTCATCCCCACGCCAGTTTGAATTTTTTTTGTTTTTAAAAAAATTTCCTCCAAAAAAGGAAGAAAGAATACTACTGTTCATTTAGGACCAAATTACAAACAATCTTCACATTACTAATTTAATCAAGCTGGTTGTCAAAATTGAGACAATACATAGTGCCACCAAAGAAATTAATTCTTCATCCTTCTTTGTCTACTCCATCAGCATCAACATTTAATCATTTTGTTGTTGGTTGGCCATAATGGATGTAGAAGTCCTTAACTGACTGTTATGTTGAATTTCATATTCAATATTCATTTGATCGATAAAAAATTGGTCATCGTTGAGCATCCGTGTGAATGACCAAATTAATGGGTAATCTGGATTTTCCATTTCTGCAAATGATAAAGGAAATGAGTGTATGAATACTAGTGAGTAGTGGCATACAAAGATAAATCAAATTCAAATGGACTTTTTTTTTATATTTGTAATATGAGTTTTTCAACTATATTCAAAAGCAGGGACTATCCATTTCTGCAAATGATAAAGGAATTGACTTTTTCTTTTTGTCCTCTAAAATAAGATCAGGTAGTGCAACACATTGCAAGGAAACCATGGAAAACGAAAACCATCACTTCGATGTTCAATTTGACAAAAATCCAATTGACTTTGCAAGATAAATAAAATAAGTAATTCAAGATTCCTAAACTTAATTCAAGAAACCATTTGAAGACCATTACTTTGATGTTCAAATTTTTTTCCCCAAAATTAAAATTCCATACCAATGTTTTTAAGAATTAATTGAAAAAACAGGACATGAGTTTTTTCAATATATTGGGAAAGCATGGAAGACGAAAAACGTACCTGGAAGGGGAGGGGCTGCGACGAGTTGAGGAGATGTGCCACTGCGGTGGCCGGTGGGTGGTGCGGTGAGTGGTGCGGTGTAAACTACGGCGGGTGCAGCTATAGAAGAGTGTAAGGAACTATAGTGACAGTGAAATCATACTTTTCATTTATTACTGGAGAGAGAATGGTAGAAGGCAGTAAAAACAATAGGTTTGGGATTCCAAGCCTATGTGGACACCAGAATAGGGAATTAGTTTTAGACAAGCACTAGATTTGAAATTTCTTTTATTTCCAACACTACAATGGGAAAACATTCGTTAAATGTCTCGTCTCATCATAGAATACATGATATTTTTCTCTAAAACTACCTATTATGTATCAACTTAAAAAAAATACTTTACAAAACTATCCAAAATACCCAATTTATTTTTGAATTGCACTACTAATCAATGTTCAGTTAGTTTGTTCTGTTGATGGGTCCACTTTATGATATTCCATCCAATAAGTTAGGGGTCGTTCGTTATCGTTTTCTGTTTCCAGTTTTCAGTTTTTTTGAAAACCAAAAACAAAAATATGGAAACCAGAAAAAGTAGTTTCCAGTTTTCTATTGTCAGTTTTCAAAATTGACATTATTGGTATAAGTATGACTAATTTTAAGTTTATTGTACCCCTTATATCATATGACTTTTATATTCATAAAACCAAAAACTGGAAACTTACAGTGATGCCGAACGGGCCCTTAAATTCATGAATTTTCCTTTCCTTCACGAACTTTGTGTTTATAAGATCCATATACACATAGATTTACATAAAAATTGAGATTCTCCACAAAATTCGTCTAATCTGAAATCTAAACTACAAAGTGAATTTTGATTCAAATCTTCATCAAGTTCAAATATAGTCTGCATTTTTTTTTGAAGTTCTCAATTTTCTTTAAAATTGGGCCTCTCATATATAAATCTCATAAATAGCTAGGTTTTCTTAACTAGTTAATTTTAGGAGTTTTGATTTGAGGGTTTAGGGTTTTAATTGATTGCATAAAGTTACTAACTTTGCCTTCAAATTGATTTGATTCCTTGATGTTGCAACTTGTATGCCTGGAGCGAGGTTGATGATAGAGGAGACCAAAGAATCTTCGCTACGGAAGGTAAATGAGAAGGGAGTATAGAATTAGATTGGGGTATGAAAGGGAGATAGAAAAGTGATTGAATGACCAGGAACTAATTAAAGGGTACAATTGTCTTTATTATTGGATAGTAATGAGGAAAACCTATAAAGTGGGATTTATTGACAAATAAAGTGACAATATTCTTGGAAAAATTCCATTTAATACCATCGTACTTTGGACTTTTCCATTTGGTATCCAATTGTTTTTTGGATTCTACATGTTGCCGTTATAGTTTGAATTCATTCTTTACGGTAACATTCCGTTAAATAAAACATTAGTTTTGGGTTAAATATGGATAGTAGTTTGCCTCGTTTACGTGCCTTGTGCATCGAGAATTGTTCAGCTAAGGTTTGTGAGACATTTCGGCTCTTATGGGCCAAAATTAAAGTCGGAATTAGAGAAAACGATTAGAACTTCGTTTTACGTGTTAGGATATGCCTACTTTATTTTTTTTTTACCGTATTGGACCTTGAGTTTGGTCGTTAAGGACAAAAATGACTCCCAGTACCTTAATTATGCAAAATTAGACAAACCCCTAACCCTATTTAACCCCCAAACTAACGTTTTATTTTAGCAAAATAGTACGGTAGAGAATAAGTCCAAACTACATTGGTACCCTATAGAATCCAAAAAAAAATTGGATATCACGTGAAAAAGCTCAAAGTATAGTGGTACCAAGTGGAATTTCCCTAAATATTAATAGGTAGTGCTACATTTTGGCTAATTTAGGTAGCTAGTTAAAGGAAAAGTGATAAATTTGATAGAACTAAAATTTGGATTGGGCAACCAATAAGGAGGAGAGTTCGGTCTATTTACAAGCACAAAGCAGGTTTCATACTAAAACCAATTGCAATAGTGGAGTAGTTCTTCTAATTTATAATGTGGTACTTTCTCTCCTATTTCTCCAATGTGGGACAACTCACATGTGTACAGTAAATATGGGATTTAACAAAAAGGTTTCTAAGGTAGTTATTGTTTTCAAAAGTTGATATATACAACTCCCTCCGTCCCATAATATAGTGCTCACATTACTTTTTTTGGTGTCCCAAATTGTTGTGCCTATTTTCTTTTTTGTCAATTTGTTTGGACTAAATTATCCTTAATTTCTACACAAACTTTCTAAAATACCTCTACTTTTCTCTCAAAACATGTGACCCCATTTATTGTTTTACACCATTCCAAGGAACATTTATTGCCGTTTGATTTTGTTTAAAGGAAAAAGAAAATAAATAACTAGTTTCAATACAAAAGTATCAAAAAAGCACTTTATTAATTATTTTTTTTGAAAAATGAGAAGTAAGAATTATATTATGGGACGGAGGGAGTGATAGGTAGTTTATGGGATGGAGGGAGTAATAAGTAGTTTTTGAAAAAAAAAATCCTAAAATAAATTAAACATTATGGAGAAATTAAATAATAATATGTAAACCTTCGTTGGATTATAGGTGGCTACCACTGGAAAGTTTTGCACATTTAATTCAAGATACAGGAATAATTCATCTCCTTTCTACATTCGGGTAATTCGTATCAGACAAGAAGGGCCCTAAATCGAAACAAGAATTGACCATTCAATTAAAGTCCAAGCACATACTTTATGCACACAAGAAAAAGGAGCCGCACCCTAGAAAAAAGATGAACTTTGATGCGCATTCTTAGCTATTCCACATACCACATATGTCCAAATACCGCCACATCTTTTTGTCACTTTTCTCCCCCTCGTTTTACCTGCATGGATTTTAGTATTAGAGGACACAACTAAAGGATTAAAGTGGCAATAAAAGTGGAAACTAATTATACAATAGAAAGATTCACTTTTTGATTTCGGTGAGTAGTAACTAATCAACAATTCCTTTTGGAAAAATCACATGCTTAATCAATTTGCAATGTGCTACAAGTAGACAAGGTAGAACAAGAATACAAGGTGAAGGCAGGTCGCAGGTGCATGGTCCGCGCACCATGACCTACAAATATATGTAGGTTTAGTTGTACTTATCATTCTTGTCCTATCAAAAACTTATAATTATGTACTATCATTCTTTTGATACCTTCTATGTTTTAATGCACGTAACATTGCCCAACATCATCGATTTGATATTTTTTCAAAAGCGATTCTTTCGTGAAAGAAATGAAGAATAAGAAATAATTAGAAAGAAATGAAGGTTGGAAGACAACAAAAGGAGGGACAAAGAGAAATATCGCTTTTGTATTCTATATTCTTCCACGAACATAAAATCATTGTACAAATTTTCCAAGATAAAAAAAAATTGAGAGGGAGAGAAAATAAATTCCGGGAAACAAATTAATAACATATTCCTATGGATTATCACTTTTGTGAGATGGTGTTATCTAGTATGCGTTTTTAATTCAGTCTAAGATACATGTGGGTTCCTTTGCATAGCTTAACGAGGCATAATAGCATATACAAGAATATATTTGTAACTTAATGTATATGATTCTTCTATGAATATATATGATAGATCTCCAGGTTTCACATCGAGTCACTGTAATTCATCCACGAACTGTAAATTGACATAATAACTCACATTAACTACTATATATCAGGATCTATTTAGTATCAATAAAAGTTACAATTTAGTTTAATTTTTTTTATATTGACCATGAAATTAGTATTTTTTTTTTACTAATTACGGAATTTTTCGAAAATTCACAAAAAATACTAGATCATTAGAACGAAATGTAAAAATGTTAATGCGGGCATGAGAAAGTATATTTTTCAAAAACGTCACAAAAACAGTAATGCAAATGAGATTCGACTTTAAATTATCAGTTTCTGTTAGGATAGATTTAGGACTATTATCTAAATCTATCTATCTAGAAGTGTTTACCTAGATATATCTATCTGCAAGTGTTTAGAGATAATATTTATTAGTATTATATTTAGAATATGTTTTCCTAGTTCTACCTAAGTTAGGATTTATATGATGTACTATAAATATCCCCTTTGGGTTAATAATAATAAGAAGCTTTTCCCTTCAATCTATTTTGTCATGGTATCAAAGCCAGGCCCACGGCTGTGACCGTTAATATACTCTGGGCCAATTGAAAAAGGGACCTCACATGTGGGGGGGAGTGTTGAAGCTATGGTGTATAACGCACAACACACGTAAGTGTCCCACATTGATAAAAGAAGAGAGATGGATTCACTTTATATTGCAAAGGGGCTACTCCCCTTATTGCCATATGGTTTTAAGGCGGAACCTCCTTTGTCTTGTGAAGTGGACTCTCTCTCCTTGTGATGGACGCGGCCCAGGCCCATATTTAACATGGAAAGCTAGTTTAGATCTTGGGTGAAAACTCTAAAATGTTACTCTCCCGCCGGTGGGTTCGAGTTTTAAACCCACGGCCGGATTTGTTAACCTCCCACAAAAAGTAGTTATTTTTTTTTACTGATGCTATAATAATAAAACCCTCCATGAGAATAATAAAACCCTCCATGAGAGTTCATGAGAGGGGAGATTGAAAAAAAAATGACAGAAAAACAATAATTAACCTTTACAAGAGTTTGTGAGGGGTGAGATGGAAATAAAAAAATACCTCCATGCGAGTGATGTGGCTATGCACCGATAGTTGTGCGAGTGAAGAGGAAAAACTTACATGTGTGGACTGAGGAGTAAGAGACTAAAGATTGAGACATGAGAGCTGAAACAAATTTGCGTGACAAATCAAGGAGACCATGTTGACTAGGATGCCTTTAAAGAAAAAGAAAACGAATGAAGTTCCAATGGAGTGCAGAGTGCTAGTCTCATGTTAAAATGTTGATCACTTCATCTGGTGGACGATCAAGTGTTGATCCGTGCTAGTCCTCGTCAGTTTGGTGTTTCTTGTGAGATTGACGGACTCGAAAAGAATGACGTTTCTGTTTGTTGAAATACTTGGTGAGATTGAAAAGAATGATGTTCTCATCAAAAAGAAGAAGAAAATTATGCGTTCGAGAAGAATGGCGTTCCCGTTTTGTTGAAATACTTGGTGAGTTCGAAAAGAATCATCGAGAAGAAAAAGAAATTTGCAGGTTCGAAAAGAATGACGTCCCTGTTTGACTGACTATTGATGGATTCGAAAAGATTGACGTTTTCATCATCAAGACAAAGAAAATTACCGGTTCGAGAAGAATGGCGTTCCCAAAAATAAGAAGAAAAAAATTTGGCGGGTTCGAAAAGAATGACGTTCCAAACAATATATCTATTTAATTTGATTTGACTTATTTATTTTTGTTTCGCCAATTGTAAAGTTCGTGTTACTGCCGTTGCGATTGCGGGAGGGTGTTAGGATAGATTTAGGATTATTTCCTAAATCTATCTATCTAGAAGTGTTTACCTAGATATATCTATCTGCAAGTGTTTAGAGATAGTCCGTTTTTTAAGAGACGGTCTCACGTTAGTGTTAATGTGAGACCAGCTGATGTCATGCTGACATCACGCGCGTGCATCAAACCAGAACCAGAATTAGTTAAGCGCTTGAACCTATTAGTTATGCTAGCCTTAAATTGCTTCTGGATGAATTAGTTAAGTGCTGAAGTATATTAGTTAAGCGGTGAAGTACATTAGTTAAGTGGTGAAGTATATTAGTTAACCACTGAAATATATTAGTCATAACATAAAAACCAGATTATAACACATCTTATTTGTTCAATCACAACAATACCACATAGGTACATGTGCAAAAGGTGGACTAGATTTGCAAAGAGCAATGTGTGGAAAAGAGAAATCTCTAGAGCAGTTATAAACAACATAACCCTATGGCGATGTGAAATCGAAAGAAAGTTCTCCAATCTCATTCTCAAAAGTCAAGATAATGAAGATGCATGAAAGGAAATACAAGAAGTCTACAAGACTACTGCTGCAAGTATAACCAAAGTCTTAACTACAAAACCAATAATATATAGAAGAACAATGCTCATCAAGTACAACTACATTGATTATTTTAGACTCCGATTTTGCAAAAACAAATTAAAGGGAAGAAATGTAAGGAAGAAAAGTAATTTTAAGAAGACTAAAAAAATAAATTCCAAGAACCAAACTGAAATTGGTACAATTATTTCAAATGCTAGGTTGTTTTAAGTTATTTTTTCAGGTTGTCTTTGGTATTTGACATTTTAGATTTGTAAAATAAGTTATTTCTTCGTTTATATTGGAAACTAAATAATGCTCAATAGATCTTAACTAATTATAGAACAACACTAACTAATGTACTGGATATGTTAACTAAAAAAAATGTAAGTCTTCATATAGATTACCAGCTCTAAACTATTGTGCTAAAATACTTAACTAATTGGCCAAAAACATTAACTAATTCGCCAAAAATATTATCATGAGAACTTGTGAGACGCGATCCGTTTTTTAAAAACATATCTCTTGGATTTGGCCAGGTGTCACGTTAAGACTAACGTGAGACCGTCTTTTCCAAGAATTTGTGTTAGAGATAATATTTATTAGTATTATATTTAGGATATGTTTTCCTAGTTCTACCTAAGTTAGGATTTATATGATGTACTATAAATATCCCCTTTAGGTTAATAATAATTAGAAGCTTTTCCCTTCAATCTACTTTGTCAGTTTCACCTTCATATAACTTTATCAACTTCCATATTAAGCATTCTCGTTAAATCTTCGTCATTTACAAGTATATTTGAATCAAAAGTTAAATATTAAACACCGTCCTAAACAAGATTGAAGTACACTAAACTAATGCATTTGTCATTTAGTATATTAGTCATTCAACGACTATGAGTTGATCGAGGGTACTGGTAAAGAAGAATATTACGACGCCAATCTTTAGGAGTATTCTCTTCTTAAATAATTTTGAAACCAAATATTTGTAATATTAGTATTAGATTTATGTACTTCAGTCACATGCTTAGGGCCATACCGGTAGCCTTGACACAAGCTTCAGGGGACTTCATATGCTCTATAATAGAAAGTCTTTTTTATATAAACAAAAAAATTCATAAGTTAATTCCATTTTGTATGTCTCCATTTGACTTGCAATGCACTCTACCAAGATAGGTGTTAAACGAAAGATAATAGTACTACATATGAGTTGAAACAAGTTGTCTTATACTTAAAAAGAAGAGGACATATAGATTAATTAGTTGGCCACTGTATATCATATATTGCTAATTGATTTTATGATGAAATAACCCTGTTGAATTTGTATGTGGTGAGACTCTTCTTATTGAGATCTCATGAACCACCCACGTTAGGTCGTCAGCTATATGTAATTAGAAGTATTGTCCTACATTGAATATGAGGGGAAAAAACAATTTTATAAGCTTGAGGAGTTAAGCCTCCTATCACCAATTGATTTCAATTAGGATGGACGCTCCTTTGATCTTGTAAATTGTTTAGACTCTCCTCCATGAGCGGGTGCGTCCTAGGCCCATTTGACGCTTGACTTAATTTGACACTTCTTCAATAAGAAAATGGAGTATTAGTTATAGATTTGATGTATACTTCCTCCCACTTTCTTTTTACTTGCAACATTGAATTATGACACAAGGATTTAAGAGAGGAGAGAAATATTACACAATGATTTAGGAGAGCAGAGAGATGGTGAGAGATAAAAAAAAAAGGACCCCATGTGCTTGGAGGATAAAGAGAGTATTTATTGCCAAAAATGTCAATGTTGCAACTTGCGAGTAATATGCAACTTCCTAAATGGAAACAGTTGCAACTAGTAAGTAAATAGACGGAGGAAGTATATATATAAAGATAGAAAAAATATAGCTATCCAAATGTGAAATAGGGGAGATATGAGCCCACTTCAAGGAAAGTTATTAAAATGCTCCTAGAAACCCATATCTCAAACACTAACATAAGTTATTGTATAACATGCATAATGACATAGACTTCAACCAGAATGACATGGACTATACAAATAATGACATGAATCTCATGTCATTTATTTCATGTCATTTGAGTTTTTTTTTAACAAAAAAATAGTGATTTGTGGAAACCATAAATTATGGCGTAACGATTACACCCAACAATTTGTGAATTATATATCTAGCCATTCTCTGTATAAAAAAAATAACTTTGTACGTTTTAATCAAGTGGCCAACAATTTGCCGCCAACACTTTCACCATTTGTGTAATCCATCTTGTTGACTTTGCATTGGACCAAATTGGCATCAAATCTTGTATCAATCAATTATGCAATCAACCTCAAACCCTCTTTTTTGGATCAAAATAACATTGGAGATATAACATGACGATAGAAAAATGTATTAAAACTATTTTTACTAAATACTACAAATACAAATTCAATACAGCACTTCTTCTATATTAAAAATACCTAGATTAGTAATGTAGCTACTATTATTATTAATTAAAAAGCATGGGAAAGAATTGTAGCCTACTACGTATTTCTCCCCCTCTCTCTCAAATGCGTACGTGGTGCCATATTAGATGGAAATTCTTTGAATATTCTTTTCTCATAAAATGAAGATATATATATAGTATATGTCCTCACTTTACAAGGTTTTATCTAAGCACCAAATAAGGTACTTGTTTTGACAATTTGCCAAACCCCAAATAATTGCACCAACATAAAAGATAGCTCTTGAATTTTATTTTTCCAATCCTCCCAAACCATTTGTATAGACTTACAGCTTGTTACTTCAATGTTATGTTTGAAAGAAAATTGAATAATTTGAAGACCTATTAGTTTGAACAATGATTTTCGAATAGGGTTAACGGTGTTATTAAAAATCAAAGATTTTTTTTATCGAAAAAGTTCAACAATTCTATAAGTTACCAAATGAATCTATTTTGAAATATCACCAAAAACTGTAGTGATGGCAAGGGAAAAGAAGCCTAAAATTACTTTTTTTATATATATATATATATATATATATATATATATAAAAGTGAGTTCATATGAGAATGCATACTTACATGAGAAATGAGAATAGATTTTACGTGCTATAATTCTAATGAACAAGTGATGTAACTTAAATTAAAAAGTGATGTAACTCCAAAAAAAAATTATTAGAAAAATAATATTTCGAAAAAAATAAAATTTTTTTGGCCTCGAAGTTTTTTGGGGTATAAGTCTAATGAACAAGTGTTGTAACTCTAATCAAATTGTGTGGTTGAGATTCATTCTCATTTCTCATGTAAGGAAGCATTCTCATGTGATCCTGCCCCTATATGGCTATATGTATATATAAACGGCACTCATGCAATTAAATGAGATGTTTTTAGATTGGAATTTTTTTATATATATGTTCGATATGATTTTGGTAAAGGAAAATAATAAAGGGCTTAATACCACAATACACAAGATTTAGGAGTAAGTCCCATTAAAAGTCAATGAGCTTGATGAAAAAATTGAGTTCGACGAGGAGAATTATAGCTATTTGATACTCTTGATTAGGTAGGATTTAGCTTTAAAAATGTTCCTAAAACAATTAGGAAACAATTAAGGAGTTCAACGAGGAGAATTATAGCTAATTGAAATTGATATTCTTGATTAGGTAGGATTTAGCCTTAAAAATGTTCCTAAAACAATTAGGGAAAAAAAAGGACATAAAGTGAAAGAATCAATGAAAAAAGAAATCTAGCTCCATATCATCACATAGTTCACATGAAGAAGTCAAGAAGATGCGACATAAACGGAAAACGGCATCTTGTGGATCTCAATGATGTATGTAAGAAAGAGAGAGAGACAGATTGATTAATACGCATTATACTAATTAGAACAAAAAAAATGTGGTAGTTAGTGTTCAACCCGTAGACTTATGCTGTTGATTTTGGTGGTTGATGCGTTGAGAATTAACCAAAGGTCAACGTTTAAGTGAATTGCACGTGAGACAGATCAAATATGTAAGCTTTTTTGTAGAGTGTAACGAGGTAAGGAAGTGACCTGGATTTCCTAACACCTGGAATTTTTTATAAAGTAATAGTAGTGGGAAGGTTCCATTTGCCAACTAGATAATAGCTAAGTGCCAATTACGAGCATGACATGGCTCTTTCGTGGCAAAGGCCATTGCGCTCAATAAGGAAATCCAGCTAGACATGAACAACTATTTTTCAAAAATTTTGTTTGGAATCAATGGCATTTCTCCTTGATGATTGCTTATATAGATGATGGTCATATCTTTCGTAAAGCAAATAGAGCAGTCTATTTGAATTGTTAATGTGTATCATCTTGTTTCACTGCATAACTACATTAAGTCTTGCAGTAATGTGCAATTCTTCACGATTTTAGATTATGATATATTAGGTTTTCCACTTTCGAGAATATAGATATGAGTGGGCTTTAAGTATTTCTTTATTCTCGACACGTATCTAGTATATTACATCCAATTGATACGCCTTGGAACACATCTAAAATTTGTTGTCGATGGTTCATGGTTGAAAGAATTTGAAGAACTCTTAGAATATAGGTACTGTAGGCTAGTTCTTAGAGGCTAAAGCATATCTATAGTTCAATTGAATTCGACACGAATTAAGGTTATAGGTAAAGCAGTAAATAAGTCGATATATCTGAGAGCAGCTCACGAACAAGTTTACTAAATGAATAAGCCCAGACCAAAAACGAGTACATTCATGTTCGACCTGTAAATTTTTAGTAAACAATTCATTATTCAAAGTTACAAAACATAGTAAAACAAAAACAAAGTTTACATGCTAAAACTACAATGGTAAGTGTAACAAAGTTAGAAGTGGGAGGATTCATGAAGTGGGTCACAAGAGTACATGAAACAAAGAATTGCTTCCACAACAAAGGAATCGAAAAAAGAAAAAGGATTTAAGTGACCAAGTCGAAAGGCCAAAACAACAAAGTACTAGTACAACAACCAGTCGAAATGCTACAATATAAATGGTACCATGTATTTGGACAAGGAAATGTACTGATTGTCGTGCATCATATTCATGGACCATATGGAGAGAGGGGGTGGTCGGCCATTCCTGCCTACTGCGCGCTAGTTTTTACCTTTTTTTTTGTGGTATGGTGAAAATGAAATGCCGAGGTTTATTAAGTTTTCAAAGAATAAATGATTTCACGTTCTTCTTGTCGAAAAATATATAAAGTAAATAAAAGGAACATTATATCAACTTGTACTGCTACAACATAAGCAAAGCATATGAATTGGTTGTTTATCATATGATATGGATTGTTGTTACGGCATGTTTAGTTGGTAGTATAAATTTTTTTGAGGGGTAGTTGGTAATATAATTAAACGATAATAGTTATGACTTTATGATCATGTAATTTCGGATTAAATCTTATGGTTTTAATTTCTCATGAGTATCTATGATTATGTGTACTCCATATATACAACCCTAAGAAGCTAAAAAAAGTAATATTAAACAATAACTAATGATAATAACACAGATCAATGTGTGATATTGTCATAAATAATTCTGAAATTAATATTACCAATTATGAAAATTTATTTAATGTTTCATTTTATGTGCAATTGTTATGGCTGCATATGTATCAGGAATGATATTTGTATCAGCACTCTATAAAGGATCTTGAGTGGTAAACAAATTGATGAAAATATGCATATTTTGTGACGAAACTACGTTACTATTAGCATTAGGATGAAATTTAAATTTTAAACTTAAGTGTATCTTCAATTTAAGAACTATCTTATTACCACATGGGCACACACCTACCGAACGGACCTTTAGTGCTACACTCTTTCTTGTTGGTTTTTGTATCATATGGTCTAGAGAAAAAGTAGAGAGGATAATATTAGCGACACATATAAGTTTAAATTCACATGAGAACCGCTCTTTTTTTTCATTTTACAAAGATTTTGCTCATTTCACAACGTTTTTGCTCATTTTATGTTTTGCTTATTTTATGTTTTTGCTCATTTAATATTTTATTGCTCATTTCACGACGTTTTTGCTCATTTTAAGGTTTGCTCATTTTACGTTTTTTCTCATTTAACTTTTTTATGCTCATTTTACGTTTTTCTCATTTTACATTTTTGCTCATTTTTACGTTTTTGCTCATTTAATGTTTTCTACTTATTTTATGCTTTTGCTCATTTTAAGTGGTTCTCACAATAAGAGGATTATCATTAGAATCTAACCTATATATGTATATATATATATATATATATATATATATATATATATATATATATATATATATATATAAAGTGACAAATAAAATAAAAGTTGCAAATAAAAAGGAGTATTTAATAAACAATATTGCAATCAGATTTTTTTTTCTTTGCGAGAAAATGAATTTACTCAATTAGTTCTTATTGGGTGAAGCCAAAAATAATTCTTCAAGACCCATTCATTACCAATTATTTATGAAGTTTTCAATTTAAAAAAAAAATAAAAAACAAAATTAAGGATTACAAAAAATAACTCTTGTTTTACCTTTTTTTTTCTTTTTAGTAATTTATGAACACAAAAACAAAAATATGTAATATGACTAATTCAACTTTAATTATGCATCCTATATCTTATGACTGTTAAACAATATTGGAAACCGATAGTGATACCGAACCAGAGAGTATTTTTCAATTTTCTTTTGTCACTGTTTGAAATATAAATGATTATTCCCAATATAATGACAAACCCTAATTTTATTTTACATGTTGTACTATGTCACTTTTAAAATCTAAAAATCAAAATTGATAGTGATATCACACAAAGTCATTAAATAATGGTTTTAGAGTTTAAAATTTACAAATTCTCCATCTTGAATTAATTGAAGAGTTAGGTGGTCATGTTGCTAACTCCATGTAGTTCATGCATCTGACTTTCAGATATTTTTCTTTTATTGCTCCAACAGGGACCCCTCAACTCTTAAATTAGAAAGAAATGAAAAAAGACATATGATAAGAGCATAGGATAGCGTGAATCTTTTTAATAATTATATGACATGTAGCTACATCAGATTCACCTCAAGAATAAATATAGACAATATAGGAAGCTAGATAAAAAAAATATCACTCCATTATTTGTCTCAATTTCAACCATAAGAAATATCTGAACAGTAATTTGTGGGCATTTAATTTTGTACATTTGGCGAGCCAATTCTAACAAATACTACAATAATATAAAGACAAGCTAGCAGCTTTTTGAGGAATTGACAAGCTAAGACTTGGTTATATAGGATACCAACTAATTCTATTAAATTCATTGATGCATGCATTGACGTTCCGTTGTGCTTGGCTTCCTAATATTCCTAAGAGAAAAGAAGAATATTAATAAGATAATTGTGAAAAGTTGTAAATTGTTTGTTTTGTTCAAAATAAGGTAACCGTGTGAGACACCCCTAAAAAAGGTCAACGTTTGAAACAATTTTTTTTAGTTTGCAAGGAGGTATATATATCCGTATATATTATGATCCTCATAGAATCGGTCAAGAGAAATCAAGTGAATTTAAAAGTTTGCTAGCAAACTAGATTGTTAATTCAAATGTCGAATGAATACAATTCTCCCAATCTCATCCTCACTCAAGAAAATAAGTAAATAATTAAATTTGTGTTATTATTCTTTCTTTTTTGTAGAACTGATTAACTAATTGAATATCATATTGCGTTCTATTATTAATAGTAAGACTCCTTTTTTTCTATGAAAATCAACTAAAACAATGTCGAAAATATAAACAAGGAACCTTTAATTTGTTTTTTTTTTCAATTTTCATTTAAATTCATTGTTCAATTCGATATATTCAACAACTTGATCCAATACTTCCTATTCAGAAACATCTAAGAAAAAGTAATCATTCGATCTCACAAAAAAGAAAGCAGTTTCATTATTTATTAAATGGTATGGATGCTAGTTGGTTAAAGTAGTACAATATTGCATAGTTGTATAAAAGATATGTGACTAAAGTTCGTCTATATCAATGTGTTTAGTTGATCTTGAGATAAAAAATAATCATTTGACGATTAAGTTCATGTACATATTTTAAAAAATTTCTTGATTTTTAATATAGCAAATCAATTTCACTAAAATACCTACCTATTCAATTGTATCCCTTCACTTCTTATTAGTTGGAATTTGTTTTTTTGTTTCTAATAAGTGAAAATCCTTTTTAATTAGTATATTGCAAAAGCGATATATGTATCCCTTAATGATGCATCTTGCATATATGTATAAAGGTATTAAAATGAAAATATAAAGTAATAACCAATCATTAATAACATTGATTGATAGATACTTTTTTCATAAAGTTATAAATTAATACCTTTGTAGAAAATGAATCCGATGTTTTTTTTAAAAAAAAATTAACAAGATGAAAAGTTCCCCTCAAAATAAAAATTTCCAATTCAAAGATCATCATTGGTTCAAATATCTCTTATAATATGACAAATAAAAATTATATAAATTACACCATTAGGTTTTTTGAAAATTATCATAATAATATTACTTTCTTAGCTTATTACTTTTATCAAAATGAATTGCAATAATCAACGGTCAAAGTTCCACCCCCGAATATCATGCGTGCCTTATATATTGAAATGGAGGGATTATAGACCAACCTTTGACTTCTTGTCAGAAAATTCTGGAGCATTTCGTTAATCATAATTAATTAAGTACTCTACACTATCTAAGCTCATATTAAACATGTAATAATAAAAGTTTCTATTATAAGTACTCTTCTAACTTTAATATAGACTAACTTCCCTTCTTTAATGCAAAACATTTATTAGTTCTGAGATATCATTGACTTAAAGAGGAAGCCAAAAGTGGAGTAAAATAATAACAGCAATTAATTTTATTTAAAAAACACTGATGGACTTCATACATTTTGTTGCAAATTTGACCCATTTGAAATTGTTTGGTAGT
This sequence comes from Beta lomatogona, assembly GCA_947646795.1. NCBI lineage: Eukaryota > Viridiplantae > Streptophyta > Magnoliopsida > Caryophyllales > Amaranthaceae > Beta > Beta lomatogona. The sequence continues at coordinate 165,965 of CANSNZ010000580.1, read as the reverse complement.
TGAAGGGGCAACTGTCGAGAGAATCCACTGATCGCTTAACCGTCCAAATACTTAACTAGAATATTGCGTAACAACATGGTCATTTATTATACTTTACGGGTGTTATGACATACCATACCAGTAGACTTTGCCATTGCTCTTACTATGTTTGTATCTATACATATAAAAATGGAATACTCAAGAATACTATAATATATTGACTGGATCTTATGAATTTATCAAGTTCCATAAAAAGAATTCATTCCACCTTCAGCAATACTCTTTTTTTTCCCTTTCGAATGGAGCGATTCCACCTACACTACTCTTTTTTCTTTTAGGCACAGAGAATCGTTAGAAAGGGATGCCTAGCTTTGACTTTGATATATATTACTCCCTCCGTCCCATAATATAATGCTTATATATCATATTTTACGAGAATTAAGGAAAGTGGAACATGAATGATAAACAATTAATGTTGTGGGAAAAAAAACTGATTTTAGGAGAGAGAATGGTGTATAATGGGTGAAATAGCATTAAATATATGACTAATTCAACACTTAGGTTCAATAAACAAAGAAAAATACTATTTCCAATGAGCAAATAAATGTTGGTCGTTGCATGGTTTTTTAGACAAATCAAGGGGAATTGTGGAATTAAAAAATAGAAACAAGAACAACATTTTAGACACCCAAAATAGAATGCAAGCACTATATTATGGGACGGATGGAGTACCTAAAAACTACCACAGGTTGCTCTTTGCATGGAGAGTTTTTTTTTTATATCGGAAAATTGAAAAAAAAAACTACTAAGAAAGGGAATGCGACTTGTACCAATAAAGGTTGCTAGATCGTGCCTTGCCGAGCATGTTCCGGCCGTGCAACTTTGGTGATGCAACACTAGTGTGTTGTCTGAGCTAAGGTGCAGATATCTGCAAGCGTTAGAAGTACGTGGAGTCCGTGAAGTTTGTATTAAATACTACCTCCGTTTTCTATTATTTGCAACGATTAGACATTTTTCCTCTCTACTTTATGTCAAATCGTTGCAAATAATAAAAAACGGAGGTAGTATAATTTGTTGTAAACATACAAAAGTAACAAGAATGGTCATAATTATGTATGTCATTACATAAAAAGTTTCAACTATTCATTATCCAATAATATGCTAAACTTTAAGGTGTACATTACGTGAATAGTCCCGAATGACTTGTGATTTGCTAAGCAAGACTTTAAAAATCATTATTCTTAGAGTTAAATTAGTAATGTTCTAGTTAAATTAGTAATCATTATTCTCTAAATGTGACTCAGCAACAGTTGTTACTCAAAAGTGATTGCATTGTAATTGAGAGATATAAGAAAAATCAAATTGCTTGCTGCAAAGTACTACTCTATTTATTTATGACTGATACTTATATATTTTTGATTCGTTTTGGAGGAGTTGTAGACCTAGGGTAATTATTGAGAGCTATTTAAAAAGTTCAAATATGATCAAGAGAAGTATGGGTGAAAAAGTGAAATACTACAAATAAATAAAAGGAGTGCGTGAGTGCAAAAAATTAAAGAAAAAAGGAGAGGTATATTCTCTAGATTGAAAAATGGAAAATTTCCATTTAAAATATCATCCCACATCGATCTCTAAAATAATATAGATCTAAATTAATGAATGAATTCCTTTCAAAAATAATCAAATTAAATTAAACAAATTTTGCAATCCAGATAATTAAAGTAATGAAAAATAGAAGAACCAATATGAAAAAAGAATATATTATAATTTAATCTCATTAGCGTCGAATTTTAATATCTCGATGCTAAATTTAGCGATGGATTTCTAAATTTCATTGCTAAATGACTCAAGTTTCCTGCTGCGTTAGGTAAATGATCTACAGGGACCACTCACATAAAATGTGCCTTAAAGATTGGACGGTACGTGAAATAATCAAAAGTTGAGACTTTATACAACAAGGACGACCATATTTGGGAATGTTCTTGTCAATTTTTCCTTTTCAAAAATAAAGATGTTTACATTGTTAGATATAATGTCACAATTAAATGTTTAATTATGACGACTCGTGTAGAAATAACTCCTCGGTAGCGAGGTTTCATCATCCGTGACTACGACGACAACTACGAAATGGTGCTTTCTCGCGTCGGGACAACCCTAACATATTTGGTAGAAATATTAATACTCCAAAAGGTCTACAAGTTGCAATCAATCAACACATATCAAAAATACTAATAAAAAGTGACAATTTACAAGTAGTTAACTCAGTCATAGGCCACTTGAACACTCCTTGGACAATCCAAAACATCATCGTCAACTAAAAATTACTTTTACAACATCTCGAGCACCCAAAAATTTATCACGTCTCACCTTTAGGAAATAAAGTAGCGAGATTGGATAAATAACGTAAAGACATCTTTTAAATTATTCTATATGTACACCAATAGTTATAATAACCTGCATCTCTTTTCCATTCCTCAAAGTGATGATAAATTAGGTGTTTTGATAGAGAAAAGAGCCTCCTAGTGATAATCTTTTTCTTGTCTACAAAAAGCAAATTGAGTGTTAAATTTTTTATTTTAGCTTGTCCTTCTTTCAAGTACAAAAACAATTCTTTTTCGGGGCGCAATTGATACAAAAGTTTTCTTCTAAAGCAACGTCCTTGTTCGGGGTTGGTAATGCTCATCGAAAGGCTTTGAATTAATTACTTGGATCAACAAAAAGGCTTGTAACTTTAAAAATAATGATTAGTTTTTTCATTTCAATTTCCCTTAGTTTAGAATGGAAATTCGCATTATTATTCTTGAATGATGTAGCAAAACGACTGAGATCCGTCATCATTTTGGCTTAATATGATTAGCCTTTCGGGACCCATCGTTTTTACTATGGATTTACTTTCCAAATATGGGAAAATTATTCGATGGTAATATAGATCATAGAGGGCCATAGTTGTAAGGCTAATATCGTTCACAATACTTACGACAAACACAACTTGTAAGTTGTAATAGACAAGCTTGTAGTTTTAGTTTCTTTCTTTCCTGAATTTTCTTTAGAACCTTAGAGATAGTCTTGTATCACTGTCAGATTTTAGTTTTTTGCTTTGAGATTAAAGTTAGTCATACTTAGATTGATTATGTTTTTTTAAAGTAACAACGGAGAATTAATTCGAAATTTGGATTTTGAAAAATTTATAAATTTATAGCAGATATGATCACAAACAAACTCCTTTTAGTGATTTTTTTTTCTTCTGTTTCTTATTTTTCCGTGTGCGTTTCTCACTATTGACATCTTACTTGACCAATAACACCCATGATTACATAATCGTATATATAACCAGAATTACTATGAGATATTGGAGTAATCATGCCTAAGAATACCAAGCTACATAAGAATTTTAGTAAACTCTACGTTCTATCATATTTATATTAGGAAAAAACTTGGATGAGGCCGTATCAATCAACTAAATGCCTGAAACGACTTAACCACATATTCAAAATAAGATGACGCAACTTCTTCTCGATCTTCACAACTCTCTTGCCCATCATTTTCTCTCAGTCAACTAAATGCCTGAAACGACTTAACCACATATTTATATCTTTCATCGACGGTTATCGAGAATAAACATAAAATATGATTTTATGAAAAATAATTTAATAAAAAATTTATTTGAAAAATAAATTTATTATTATGAATAATTAATCAAGCTTTGAAGTTGGACTTCGTTTTAAATGGACTAGCATAGTTTGGAGTCAAAAAGATTTTGGGCAAGACTTTTGATTGCTCCTCTTCCGTCCGCATCAAGTAGGACGATGATATGTTTCATTATTGGGTGCTAAAAAGGGAGAGAACTTATGTGTGTACAATGATATATTCAACTTCCACCCTACAGACAGAGCATAATGTGACATTTAGATAGAACTCCCTTCACCGTCTTTTTAAGAATTCTCCCCGTTCTATTACCTTCGCTATCCTGCCTTTGCAAACTTGCCAAACAAAGTGTGACAATTTCAAAGAACAACCAAGATCCCAAAACAATTCACCAAAATTGTTTGCACTTCAGACCTCAAAACCTCCCAACATTCCAAACCCATATCCCTGCATTACCGAATACATGCACCCCGTCTTTCGATCGCCACCAAAACATATATATTAATGGGAGGGAAAATAGAAAGAGGGATTTTTGACAATTAACTTTGATCATCTTCATAGAAAGTATCACGTACCATATCCGCATCCTACACACCATAACAATCATGGCTAATGCCATCGGCCACAATTAGAAAATATTTAAGCTGATATAAAACGTTTATAATTTGGTAATCAATCTGACTTGCGTGGGCCCCGTTCACGTCAACATTAATGCGCACCAGACCAAAAACACGTATCATTTATGAACAATCCGCTATATCATTCATAAACCCCTATATCATGCAGAAATCCACTATATCATGTAGAAACCCACTATATCATTCAATATACTATATCATGCAGCAACTACATCATTATGAACAATCAACTATATTATTCAAACACTCACTATATCATGCAGAAACTCACTATATCATTCAGGCACTCACTATATCATGCAGAAACTACATATTTCTATATGCTTAAGCATGTGTACGTCATGATATATACTACACAACCTACATCTTCCCGCATGTTAAAACATTAAAATTAAATCCTCCACTATATTGCATATAATTTCACTATATCTTTTTCGTTAATAAAATCCACTATATTGTATATAAGTTCATTATATCTCTGTAAAACTCACTATATGAAGTTAATATAAATTACCAACTTACATCCATTTAAGTTTTTTATTTGGTAATATCTATAAACTGATATAGATAAATTGACAAAAAGAATATAGATAAATTGATTTTTATATCTTTTTAAACAATATTTATAAATTGTTGTGTGTGTATCAATATTGTACAACTAAAAAAGAGAAAATATGTAATACGTGTAAACTGATATAAAAAGTGTGTAAATTAATAACAAATTAATACACTTCATATAAATTGATAATAAATATGAATAAATTGATAGTAACATGAGTTAAACTGAAATGGCAGCTTGTTTATAGCACCTTAGCTTGTTTGAGCCATAAAGAGACATGTTTAACTAACTCAAGCACCATCTAGGCATCTACCCGTTTTGGCTTTTTCATTGAAAAGCGTATGGAAGAAAGCATTATTGGTTTTTGAATATTGGTAAAGAGGCCACCCTTTTTTGCTGTTGCCACATACATCAAAGTTATTAGAACCTATATAATTGTCAAAAGGGATAGATATACATTCAATGACGATGATCACAAAAACAATTATGATCAACGTGAACCACTGTAAAACACAATAACAAATTTGACTTCTTTAAAAGATGCCTTGAGAATACTATATTCTATGTGATTGATTATTTTCTTTGCTCTATTGATGGCTTCCCACTCTTGCAATATAATTAATTAGTTCAGAAGAAAAGATGAATGCTTAGGTACAAAAAAAGGAGTAAAATCAGGAAATGAATTCTTCAATTTTGTTTAATAGTTTTTCTCCTTTAGCCAAACAGATATAAGATGTAGTATCCATCATCAACAAGCTAAGCTGTTTTTCTTGTCTCTCTTTCCCAATATTGGTACATAATATAATATTGTGTTGATTGTACAGAATATTGTCTCTACTCCAAAGAGGGTGATTGTTAGCATGAGCCAATAATCAATATAGTTGATTGAGGTGAGAAATTATCTGATTTCAATCATAGAGTTGCATAGTTTTAACCAATTAGCTAGCTAGCTAGCTACCACTATCTAGTATATAGTTTTAACCAATTAGCTAGATACCATCTAAATGATTTGTCCAAAGGTTGGCTTTGTCCAAATCATAGTTTGGCCCTTTGTTGTAAATGATTTGGGTTCTATGATTAAGTCATTACTATAAATACACTTAATATAACTGAATATTTGAGTACCAAGTAGAATCACACTCAAATTGAGGGTGATGAGAGAGAAAGTGGAAGGGACGCATGACCCAATAAATCAAGCGACTTAATTGTACTTACAAGAAAAAACTCAAATAGTGCCTACCAAATAAAGTTTGTTTAGGTTAATTGATACGAAATTTTATCTACTTTACATTGGATCTTCTTCTTTTTGTTTAAATTATTCTCTTCTCGATCTTTTTTTTTCATTTTGTTTTGCTTTGTGAAGTTGTACTTTTACTTTGTTAGTAGTCTTCAAATTTGGTTGTGTGGTCTGATTTTTGGTATCTAAGTTTGTGGATTACTTTGGAAATCTATATGTGATATTATGAAATATATCTCAGTTTTAATAAATGTAATAAACTCTAGTTGTAAATATAGTAGTTGGTTAAGCATTTAGTTTGTAATAACAGAAGTTTGTTACATCTGTAACAGAATTTTATTTCTGTTTTATCAGCTACTATAAGTAGCCCAGCTGGTTCATTTAATCAGTTGAGAAGTTCTAATACAATTTGTGAGGTTTAGTTTCTCTCTCTACAATCTATCTTCATATTCAAATATTCTCATGGTATCAGAGCAGAAATTGCTCGTTTTATCTTGATTTTTTCGAGATTTCTCAAATTCTTAATTAGAATTTGTGTTTTAATTCAATCGAATTCCTGAGCGAATTGTTTGATTTGTTTTTCTGACGATTCAAATTCTCGAAATATGGATGAAGAAATTCCAAATGTTAGAGCGAATTCTGAAAATGCAAATTCTACAAATTCTGGAAATAATCACAATGTAAGTTCAGCTTATAATGATCCTCTTTTTGTTTCTAGTTCAGATCAAACAGTAGGAAAACTTGTTGCTGTGAATTTGAATGGTAGTAACTTTCTTAGCTGGAAGCGAAATGTGAAACGTGCATTGATTGCAAAGAATAAACTAGGTTTTATTGAAGGAACTATTAAGAAACCTTTAGAAACTGATGAAAATTACAATAGATGGATGAGATGTGATTATATGGTTATATGTTGGTTAGTGAATTCAATGAATGAAGATATTGGAGAAAACTTCACTTTTGTTGAAAGTTCTGAGCAATTATGGAATGAGATATGTGAAAGATTTGGTCAGTCTAATGGACCACAAATCTATCAATTAAGGAGAGAATTGGATAGATTAAGGCAAGAAAATTTGTCGATTATGACTTACTATGGCAAGATGAAGAGATTTTGGGATGAATTGAAGAATCAGAGGAGTTTTCCTAGCTATAATTGTGGAGCTATGTCAAAATGTAGTTGTGAGTTCTTTAAGAGAATTGCAGATTTTAAATCTGAGGAGAGATTGATGCAGTTTCTATTAGGTTTGAATAGTGGATTTGACAATGCAATAAGCAATATTCTGTCAATGGATCCTTTGCCTTCCATGAATAGAGCATTTTATCTTGCTCAACAAGTGGAAAAACAGAAAGAAGTGAGTGGTTTCAACCAAGCTGCTGTAAATCATGAGGTTAGCGCATTAGTTGCACAAAGAACTCAGTCTAGAAATGGATTCAAGAAGAATTGGAAGAAAGAGAAGTTAGACAGAAAATGTGATTTTTGCAAAGGTGTTGGTCATACTAAGGATCAATGTTTCAAACTTATTGGCTATCCTGAATGGTTCATTGCAAATAAGAAGAAGTTCTCTAATGGAGGAGGTTCATATGGATCTAGTTATGGATCTGGTTTTAATGGTGCTGCAAAAATGGCTGCACATGTTTATTCTGATTGTTATGCTACTGACAATCCTTTAGAGTATAATTTTGCTGCTGGACCTTCGAATACTGGAGCTAATAATGATGGTGGAAGTACATCTGGAGGAGCAGTTGATTCTGACATGCTGCAATCCATTATGCAAGAAGTTTACAAGGCTATGAAGGGCAAACAGGTTATTGGAGAATCTTCCAATAACTCTGGTACAGCATATGCACATTTTGCAGGTAAAAATTACACTCAAACTCATCATAGTGTGTGGATTGTTGACTCAGGGGCAACAGATCACATGACTTATGATGCTGATCTGTTACTTCATAAGAGACAATTAGATAAAGTAATAGAAATTGGTTTACCTGATGGATCTTGCAACTATGTGACTGAAATTGGTGATATTGCTTTATCTGATGATATTATGTTGAAAAATGTTTTATTGGTTCCCAAATTTAAACATAATTTGTTGAGTGTTGGAAAGTTGTTGATGGATACTGGATTGGTAGTGTTGTTTGCTGAGAAAGAATGTATGGTTAGAAAGATTGCTCAAGAACAGGTTCTTGTTATGGGTAAGAAAATTAATGGTTTATACTTGTTAAATTCTTCTGCACTTGCTTGCTCTAAATCTGAATTTGCTTGTTCTAAATCTGAGTTTGAAGCTTATCCTAAATCCACAAATACAGCCTTAGCTTCTTCTTCTGCTTCTACATCTATTCCCACAAATATCTCTTCTTCTTCCTCTGTTAAAAATAAATCATCATCTTCTGTTGACATTGATTTGTTACATGCCAGATTAGGTCATCTGTCTTTGTCTAAAATGAAACATGTTAATGGTTGTACTTGTGATCATTTGTCAGATTATTTTTGTGAAGTTTGTATTTTAGCCAAACACCACAAATTACCCTTTTCCAGGAGTCTTAGCAGAGCTAAACAATGTTTTGAACTTATACACATTGACTTATGGGGCCCTTATAAATCCAAAACATTACTAGGTGCATCCTATTTTTTTGACTATTTTGGATGACCATAGCAGATCTACATGGACTTATCTCCTTCACAACAAAATGCAAGTCAAAAACACCATTATATCTTTCTTTTCTCAAGCTGAAACCCAATTTCAATCTGTCATTAAAAATATTAGAACAGACAATGGCACTGAAATAATACAAGAGGAATGTCTTTCATTCTTTATGAGTAAAGGTGTTATTCATCAAACTAGTATAGTAGGAAGACCCCAACAAAATGGTAGGGTTGAAAGAAAGCATAGGCATCTTTTAGAAGTTGCAAGAGCCTTGAAATTTCATGCCAATATGCCTACTCATTTCTGGGGTGATTGTCTATTAAGCTGCCACATACCTCATTAATCATATGCCTACACCTATTCTAGATTGGAAATGTCCTTCAGAGGTTTTGTTTGGGAATGCTCCAGATTATAGCACTCTTAGAGTGTTTGGAAGTTTATGTTTTGCCTACAATATGGATAGGTCTAAGGACAAGTTTAGTCCAAGAGCAAAAAGATGTGTTTTTGTAGGATATCCTTTTGCTCAAAAAGGATATAGAGTTTATGATCTTGACACACACAAGTACTTTGTTACCAGAGACATTGTGTTCAAAGAAGATGAATTTCCTTACAGAAAACCTCTTGATACTCAAACTCTTGTTTCTTTCCCACAAAGTTTACCCATTGTATCTCTTGCTACTGAATCTGATACTCCTTTTACAGTAGAACATTCTAATCTTCATTCTATTTCTCACAATGATAATTCAAATTCTTTTAATCAATCTTTGAACAATAATGTTTTAGATAATGAACATTCAAATAATTCTCATTCTCCTGATTCTGGTCATTCTATTCCTTCATATTCTCACAATCATTCTCCCACTGTCAATACTGATGTTATTATCTCTCCACTAAATAATATGCCTAATGTTCCTGTTTTAAGACATTCTACCAGAGTGTCTAAACCACCTGCAAAATTACAGGACTTTGTTTGTCCTACAATTTCATCCACACCTTCCATTTCTCATTCTTTTGCTGTTCAAGTTACTTCTCCCATTCCTGAACCACATTCTTATGCTCAAGCAAGCTTATTTCCAGAATGGAGAGAAGCAATGCAGAAAGAATTACATGCTTTAGACATTAATGATACTTGGGAAATCACTGTTTTACCAGAAGGGAAGAAAGCTATAGGATCAAAGTGGGTTTACAAGGTGAAACACAATCCTGATGGTAGTGTTGAAAGATATAAAGCTCGTTTGGTTGCCACTGGTTATCAACAGGTAGCTGGGGAAGATTTCACACATACATTTTCTCCAGTTGCTAAATTGGCTACAGTAAGGGTAGTTATATCTTTAGCTACAGCAAAGCAATGGCCATTATGTCAACTTGACATAAATAATGCTTTCCTTCATGGATACTTGGATGAAGAAGTTTACATGAAACCTCCATTAGGTTATGATAAAGCTAAGTCACAGTAAGTTTGTAAGCTTAAACGTTCTTTATATGGCCTAAGACAAGCATCTAGGCAATGGAATAAGGAATTAAGCAAGTTTCTGATTGGTTTGGGCTTTGTTCAGTCAAAGCAAGTTACTCTCTTTTCACCAGAGACATGGATGGAGAATTTACTGTTATTCTTGTCTACGTTGATGACATGGTTTTAACTGGTACAAGCCAAGAACAGATTAATTCCATTAAGAAAGATCTTGATAAAACTTTCACTATTAAGGATTTAGGGGATTTGAAATACTTCATTGGTATAGAAGTCATCAGAACAGCCTCTGGAACTCTTCTAAGTCAGAAGAAATATATTACAGACATCATAAAAGATCTAAACTTGGATAATGCTAGGACAGTGAGCTCTCCACTTCCTAAGGGACTTGGTCTTTCCACAGATCTTGGTGAAATTTTAGAAGATCCTGAACAGTATAGGAAGATTATTGGGAGATTACTTTATCTCAATATTACAAGACCTGATTTGTCTTATGCTACACAGCATCTTAGTTAGTTTCTGAGTTGTCCCAGAAAACCTCACTTACAAGCTGCCATGTATGTAGTGAGGTATCTTAAAAGCACAATTGATCTGGGTCTGTTTTACTCCACCAACACTGATTTGCAATTGACTGCCTACAGTGATGCTGATTGGAGCACATGTATGTTTAGCAGTAGGTCCTTAAGTGCTTACTGTGTTTTTATGGGTTCACATCTTGTCTCTTGGAAGACTAAAAAGCAAAAAACAGTGAGTAAATCCTCAGCAGAAGCTGAGTACAGAAGCATGTCAAGCACAGCTTCTGAGGTTGTATGGTTGGAAGGTCTTCTTCAAGATTTGAAAGTGAATGTTAAGTTACCTATTTATTTATATTGTGATAATACTGCTGCTGCTCATATTGCACAGAATCCAGTATTTCACGAAAGAACAAAACACCTGAAGCGTGACTGCCACTATGTAAGAGAACAAGTAGAAGCTGGGTCATGTGCAAAGCCAACAACAGCTAGCAGATCTGTTAACCAAGCCTTTGTCTGGTCCTCAACATCAGTTTCTTGCTTCCAAGCTTGGACTTGTTCAATGTTCACATGTCCAACTTGAAGGGGGGATATGAAATATATCTCAGTTTTAATAAATGTAATAAACTCTAGTTGTAAATATAGTAGTTGGTTAAGCATTTAGTTTGTAATAACAGAAGTTTGTTACATCTGTAACATAATTTTATTTCTGTTTTATCAGCTACTATAAGTAGCCCAGCTGGTTCATTTAATCAGTTGAGAAGTTCTAATACAATTTGTGAGGTTTAGTTTCTCTCTCTACAATCTATCTTCATATTCAAATATTCTCAGATATTTATTGTTTTTTCAATTCTAGCTATTGTAATATAATGTTTTAAAACTAAGTTTTGGCAATTAAGAAGTTCCAGTTATGTTTTCATTTAGAAGCCTCCTTAAAACTGAACAAAGTGATTAATGTCAGCTTTTTCATATTTCTATACTTCTTTTTTATAATGTTGGCGACCACTATATAAAAGTTAATTAGTTGCAAATTTTCAAATGAGTCAGCAGTAAGTCGAGGTTGTCGCAATTTGCGACTAACCAACTATTAGTTGCTAGAATAAGTTTGCGACCAATGGTTTAACATTTACGTATGCCCTTTAAACAGTCTCTAGTAGTTGCAAATTTGGTTTAGCGACTAATATATTTTGGTCTTTTGCGACTGATCTTAGAAGTCACAAAAATTGCCTTTTCCTTATAGTGCGTCTTCCTTTCTATTTCTAATCGTGTAGAGAAGTCAATGTTCCTTTGGTTGCTTTGTAAATCGTGCAAATAGTTCGTCCGGTGGCAAAAAAGTGTTTCCTCAAGGAGAGAAAACTTGTTATTTCTCACATAAATGTCACATTTTCCTTCTCATTCCTTGCATTAATCTTTTTTTCCCCTCCTCCAATTCATCCTCTCTCTCTATTTCCCTTTCCTTTGTAAGTTTTGTGTTAAGGAACTGATTAACTGATAAATAATTTAGAATATTCTTGTCTTTGAAATTTTTTTCCACTTAATCAATAATTGGAACATAAAATTGTGATGATTGTACAGAATGTTTTCTGTGCTTCAATGAGATAGTGATTGTTAGCGTGATCATATAATCTATAGCTATTACTATAGTTGCTTGAGGTGAAAAATGTATGTTTCAACCAAATAGTACATATATAGTGTCAATTGATTAGATAGCTACCACATTTTTCTCTCGAGCTGATTAGTTCACATAGATCTAATTAATCTATCCAAAAGTTGGCAACTTTATTGTGAAAGTAATGGGTCCATGTTTTAGACATTATTATGGTAAGAGTTAGCTTGCATGGACGTGGTCCACATTAATATTATTGTGGACCAAAATCACCCACATGATATAGTGACCCTTTTATTTCTTACATTAGTGGAAAAAACACAAGGGTTGCGCTCAAAACAGCCCTAAGGGCTGCGTTTTTGGCCCGCAGCCCTTGCCGTAGCAGTCCTTCGGCAAAATGAAGGGCTGCGGTTTTGGGTCTAAACCGCAGCCCTTCTTTGTACAAAATCTATACATTTTTTTTGCATTTTTTTACTCCTAAATATATCAAAAAACCGAGAGCATCACAAATTCTACAAACGAAATTTCTTTAGCGTAGCAAAAATAGTATACACAAACTGTTACAACATATAGTATCTTTAATTTATTTTGCTAATTAACCGGGTGAAATCCCATAAAATATGATCTAACACGAAATTTCTTTAGCGTAGCAAAAATAGTATACACAAACTGGGTGAAATCCCTTCAATCTCCTCCTCCTGCTCAACACATCAAACATTTCTAACGCGAATTCCTTCGAATTCAACATCCCTAAAATAAAATAAAATAAAAAAACCAGAATTTCCAAAACAATAACAAATTAAACCTCACAAAATAAAATAAAATAAAAAACCTAAAATTCTGCATCTGGATGCAGCGATGCAGCGACGACAATGAACCTAAAATCCCGGATCTGAATCAACAAGATCTGGATGCAGCGACGGCGAAGGCATGTCGAAGAAGATTCCGGCGACGCTGGTGCGCGCGACAAGAGCGAAATGAGTCGGCGAGTACTAGTGGTGTGAGCGACGTGTTGGTGCACGCAAGGAGGAGAGGTTGGGCTAGTGGCTGAATCGAAAGCAGGGAGGAGAGGGTTGGGCTGTGGTGGCTGCTTCGAAACGAGGGAGGAGAGGGTTGTGGTGGTGGTTCGAAATAAGGGAGGGCTGGTGGTTGAGGTTTAGGTCGTGAGATTTGTAAGAGAGGAGAGAGAATGAGGGATAGGAGATGGTGAGATTGTGAGATTTGAGAGAATGAGATTTGAGGTTTAGCACTGCACATTTAAGCCCACCGCGCGAATTCCATTCAAAATACAAAAAAAAGCCCACCGAATTAATGATAAAAGGGTTGCTGTTAGCCCAAAACCGCAGCCCTTTATTACTTATAGGGCTGCGGTTTTTGCATTGACCGCAACCCTTCGTACGAAGGGTTGCAGTTTTTCGGCTAACCGCATCCCTTCACTATTAAGGGCTGCGATTTTCAAAAAACGCAGCCCTTGCACTGCAGCCCTTGCGTTTTTTTCCACTAGTGTTATAGACTCCTTTTACAATTCCAAGTTACACTAATTTACCATTATTTAGTGGCAATTTTTTTATATAGTCACTGTTTCTTACATTAACTTATTATAATGAAAGTTACACTTTATCATATAGTAACTTTTTTTCATATATAGTCACCCTTTACAATCTATATTTATTCCTCTTGTATATCTATTGTTTTTAACATAGTGACCCTTTTTATCATAAATTACATGTACTAGCATTTGTTCCACATAAAATTTAGTGTGGACCAGGTCAATATAAGTTTTTTTACTTATGTTAAATATATTACTCCTATGAATTGTATGTATAGTATACATTATATTGTGTGTACGTGTTTATATGTATCCCACATACATATTAAGTTATATAGTCATATGAAGTCTTGTTAGATTTTATTTAATGCTTATTTCTAAAAAAAACAACTTTTCATTATCTTTACTAGTCTATACATATTATAATTAAGAAGTATTGTCACACCAGTTCATCCGTTATATGACACCTCTCTTCACGTATTGAATACTAGCCTTGTGTCCACGCGATGCGTGCTACAACATATTAGTATTAACTAGTGTGTTGGCCCGGGCGTTGCCCCGGGTGTTTCCTTTTTTCTTCTTCACAATTGATATATTTTTTCCACTCTTGTAAAAATTAATTTAAAAAAAAATAACATTTAATTTACTTTATGTTTGCAATGAATATATAACATTATGTGGATTTATGAAGCACTAAAAAAGTTGGTTGAGATGGTAAAGGACAAACTTCTCTTTGCAAGAGGTCGCATGTTGAAATCTAGTGGTAAACAATATTTATTTTGTATGATGACGTAACGATCTACATGGCCCATAAGATGACGTGGCAAAGCTACGTGGCACATATATAGTGAATAGTGCCACGTGGCATCGTTCCTTTGATAGGAATTCACCTTTTAATATATAGTATAGATACTGATGTTTGGAATCGTAAAAAAACAAGGAATCGTGCCACATGGCACTCTCCATTAGGATTTTTTAATCCATGTAATTCACATACAATAAAAAAATTAGAAAATGTTTTGTATAAGATTTGATCCCCTGACTTCAAGCTAATATATTAAAGTTTTAACCACTAAATCAAGTCATATTTAGTGTTATAATTTTAAAGTTAATTATTAATAAATGAAAAACGTCATTACGCGGGGCGTAGCCCGAGCCTAAAAACTAGTTTTTTTTTTTTTACAAAATGTAGCATTGAAAATGAAGATAAAAGAAGTTGGTCTATGCATGCTTACTTTTTATCATCAGGTTTAAATATTTCGCTTGAATAACATCTTAAATTCAACAATTATGAAACCGGAATATAAAAAGATGAGTTATACTATTCTTTTCTCGGTAATTTTATGAATTTTTAATTTATGTTCTTTGTAATTGTTATTGAATATTTAGGTAAAAAAAGAACTTTGTATTTTTGGCTTTACAACTGTTAGAAAATTTCTTTGTTATGTTAGTTTCCTCATCCTAAGTAATCTTTTAATTGCAATCTTAACTTTTATATTATATGTTAGTTTTCTCTTTTTACAACTTTCCTTATTATGCATAATTGTAAATCAGGAAATGAATGATTTTTTTTTAATAGGTTCTTTTTTTATGTTTCAAATTAGGGGTATATAAGTCTTTTCATGGGGGGTACCATAGCTCCCCATTGACTTATATAATAGAGATAATTATCTCCCTTTCAATCACTTAAATATATAAGCAGATCAATGGCCCGATCCTATGAAGACTTGAACAGAATACCATTTATTTGCAAACTAAAATGTTTATAATAGTGTAAACTAAACATTGCTTTATGAATCTTAACTTATTACAAAAAAACATTATTATTATAATACACTTAACATTGTTTAAAATAATGGAAAATTATCTCAAATGACCCTGTCCTTTTAGCCCATTTTCCAAAATAATATTGACTTTTACACCTCTGTTTCCGATACCTATAAATTTGTATTTTCTCACTAAAACTGACGTAAAAATGGACAGTGTTATGTGTGTTTGACTTTGACATGTTTAGTAGTTAATTCAAACATATCCGCCAACTCCTTTTTCTTTTTTACGACATTTTCTCTGTTACTTTGCAATGTGTAGTGTATAATTGTAATGCTTTTTGTGATTAAAAAAAAAGTGTCATACGCCAACATACGGTATGATAAAAATAAAGTATAATCAATCACTATAGAAAGTTTCTGGTTAATTAATAATGATCTATGGTCCGTAACACCAACCACCTAAAGACTTGGGGGATGAATAACGATACAATTTTTTTTTTTTTGAGGAATAGATGTACGAAATGATGCTTTGGGCCCTTTGTTTTAAAGAAACCAATAATTCAATCTTCTGTAGTTACCACTTATACGTGTAACACCATCATGTGCCAGTACTTAATTGACGTGTGTTTGCTGTGACCATCAATAGTAGTGTAAAAGAGCATCCTCAGCTTGATTCCATCCCATAAAACTATAGCTGTCTACCAGTCTTATTGTCTCAAATTTTGCAAGCCAAGCAAATACAAATATTAACAATAAGCTCACAGATTAGGACATGATATAGCTTATATTAATGAGTTCATTATTATAAACTAATGGAGTTTAATTAAAATAGTGTACGGAAAGATTCACCATCTAAAAAGAGTTAGTGTTTTAATTTAATTAGTTGTTGCTTATGACATTGTACTAAGCAATTTAGCTGTCTAATATTGCCCCCATTTGATTTCTTTGGACCATATGCAAAAGGCTATCTTTCAAATTATTAGTCTATGTTTTTTGTTTATTTGTTCTTTCTTTTTTCGGAGTGGTAGTTGTTATTCTATGCTAGTCACATGTAAAATTGCGTATTTAATTTATTAGTAAGTCTTATGTAAGTCCATATTTATATAATATTAGTGGAAGACGAGCTCACTTTTTGCTCAAAAAAGATACAAAAGGAAATGAATTGACAAAACATTCATATAAAAAGAATTCTGCTACTTAATTAGATATTCGATCTATAATATTTAGTTTAGTATAGAATATCTGTTCTATTTTTAAGGGGTCACTTTTATATAAGGGGTCATTTCTTATTTTAGTGGGACCATTTTTAGCAGAAGTGATCCCTTTAGATCGAAAAGTTTTTTCCAGTCTTACCATAAATCATTGTAAGACAGTTTTATATAATAATTTGTTAAGTTAAACCTCCTCAAGCTTCAATTAAGTACGAAGCTAAGGGACTACATGTCTTCATGTGTATCTTAAAAAAATTGTCATCATATTCTTATCATACTTAACAATGGTTTGACAATGGAAATGATTGCACTAAAATACAATGGAGGGTATGGGAAAATTCCACCTTTTTGTGGAATTCCACTAGATATAGTTGTTTGTTCTTGTAGGTAGGTACACACTAGACACCAAGGACGTGTCGTATGATATAAATGGATTTTAACTTCATAGTTTAGATAGCACTAATTTTGATAAAGTTTTTAAAACTAGTGAAGTGGTTGTATGGTTATAGGCTTATAGTAAAAGCACTTACTCGTAGTAGTAGAACTTTTTGGATGTTAAAAATATGCAACAATCCAATAGCTAAAATGTTCTAGTTCCCAAAAATAATGATGTCATATGCCTTATTACTCCTCAATAAGCATTTTTCTCTAAGGTGTAATAAGTTGTAACTAGTTACAGCCAACACAAGAAAAAATTACTACCAAGCTAAGATAGCTTAAATTTACTCAACAATTTTTCTTACTTCCAACTTTTAAATGGTAAATTTATTTAAAATGTACGTGTGGAGAAGATTCGCAATATACAGTGAAATCTCATAATGAAGCAACAGAAGTAAAAATTAAATACAAAAGTAAGGTGGTACATGTACTCTATTGCATCTATATTAAAAATTCATAACAAACTATCATCTTTTAGTGTAAGCTGCTTTCTTCCCCTTCTGTAAAGGGAAAGAAGTAGTGCATTGTAATTAGTAACAAGAAGATCTCGTCCTCACCGTCCAACTTTTGGTCAAAATGCATCAGTGCAAAATAGAGGGATGGTAGAAGAATGGAGATCACTTATAAGTAATAAATGATCATGTCAACCCATATCAAACCTACCTCGCTATTACTCGCTCTGTCCTAAAATATTTATCTGCTTCAAAATCTGCAACTTTAAGTACTTTAAGTTGCGGAATTTGAAATATAAAAAAAATATAGAGATGAAGAAAATTAGTTATATGTGATAGTTTATCAAACAAAAAACAACTACATATATAAAGTGCTAACTTATTAATAGTAGAAGTGTATAAACACCAAAAAGTTAATAATAGAAGTATGCGCAAATCTTAATTAATGTGCATTTAGAAATACCAAACTGAATCTATAAACTACTGCTTGCAGTTGAGACTTTGTAAACTCCGTACCCAAAAATCTCATCGATAATCACACTCACTAAATATTTTCCCTGGAAAAATGGTGGGATGGGAAAACAAAAACAAAAACAAAAAAGAAAAATATATTTTAAAAAAAAGTATCTCTATTAATTCCCCTAAATATATATATATAACCTCACCTGCCTTCACTTAAGGCAATTTAAGGAGGAGGGAAGAACATGTTTTTCTTTTTTATTTTTTTCCAAATAAAAAAAAAATGCTCTAACTAGCATTTAATGATGCCATAACAGAGCTTCAAAAGAGGTATTATAACTCAAACCTTGTTCCCCAAAATACCCTTCAGTATTACTGATATTTCCATTATTTACCCAGCATTGAAGTAAAGGGTCGGAGTCGTAGTACTCGTACATTAACCACGTCTTGTCCACAAACTCGGACGAGTCAAAAAACCCAGACTCATCTTCCAAACTCGGAAGCTCAACTATTTCTCCTAATAGATGTTCTTCGTCACCGGACACAGCCGTCGATTCTGACGACAATGCTGTGGACGATGACGTAGACGGTGAAGCCGGTGCCACATCAGTAGTAGCATCAGCACTGGTGCTGCTCGTTACATGCTCCTGCTGGGAGGTGGCACCAGCAGGAGGAGCAGCAGCAGCAGCACCAGTGCTGCTACTACTGCTATTGCTGTTAGCTGTTGAAGTAGCTGTATCGATATCCAGAGCTGCTGCCTTTGCAGCAGCAAACTGGACATCGCGAGGAGAGTTAGAAACAGGGCGAGGGAGAGAATGAGCGAGATCAGGAAAGTTAAGGACCGCAGAAGTACCCTTAATACTCAACGCGGCCACATCATGAGCACGGGCGGCCATCTCTGGAGTAGCAAAAGTGCCTAGCCATATCCGAGACTTCTTTCGAGGTTCTCGGATCTCAGACACCCATTTGCCCCACGCTCTCCTACGAACACCCCGGTACACGGGGTGTTTCGTATCCCTTTGTCTCTTATTGTTCCTATTTTTGTCTTGATCAACTGTTGTTGTTGTCGTTGTTGTTGCCATTATCATTTCCTCGGATGTATCTGAGTTTTCTTGGTAGATATGGTGATCATTTGGTGCCATTGAGTTAATGACAAAAGATTAGGAGCTAGAAAAACTAACAAAAGAAGAGAAAAGAGAGAATAATAAGGAAGAGGTTTTGGGGGAAGAGAGTGGAAGAGAAGGTAGTTTTATAGGAGGGAAGAAGAGTGAAGAGTATGGACAAAGACACGAGGTTTACGCCTATAGAGGGGAAGCGGGGTGTGTGGGGGAGAGGAGAGAAGAGGAATATCTAGTTACTTGATTAGTGTTACTTAATTATTATTTGCTCCAACTATTTAAAATAGTGCTTTGAATCTCTCAAGTCAAGTTTCAACTTTAGATTAATTATTATTATTAATTATAATTGTTAATTATCAAGTGATTGTATACTGTAGAATCTCCTTGCCTCATCACACAAATGTACGCATTAATTTTAATAATTGGAATTTACTATAGCCTTTGTTTTCTTCTCTTACCATTGACATTCTCACGCTGATGGACAAAAGTTAGAATTAGTGAATTTGACTTGTAATTGTACGTAGGAATCAGATACTAAGGGTTTATTATATTTGATTAAGGGGTAACTGCCTAATTGGATACTATAAACTATTTCTTGATATTATAGAGGTCATAAGATTGGTTGGCTACGCTGGATATCATTTAATGAAGGTGATTTTTAATTCATGCATTATTGAGTACTAGGCCATGTTCACTTCATTTTGATAAATGGTTCAGTAAAAATAACTTTTAATTACTCAAAATCTATTTTAGTTAGTAAAATTAAGTTTTTGTTAGTAAATCAAATATAGTTTTAATTTATAAATTACATATAGAAATGCAATCGAGCACAACAAAAAATAATTTTGAATCAATATATGAAAATTAGTACTAATCAACAAAAATCGTTTCAATTTGTAAAAATAAATTTTAGTTAGTGAAATTAATTCTGTTTTATTGAAATAAATAAGGTGAATTGGATAGGGTCATAATTTTGTTGTTTATAATAAGGAAGTACAAACTTATGAATTTGTATGAGTCAAAATTCTTACAGTAATAAATCTCATATGAGAATAATAAGGTAAAGTGATTAGGGCCACAACCCATAAGATTATCCTATGTTGATTTTTACTAAAATACAAATGATCTCTTACTTTAATGGTTGATTTGATATGTCATAGATGATGGTGATCATGATAATAAATCTCTATGTAATTTAGTAAGAAAATTTACTTGCCTATGTCACAAAAATATATGGAGCACCATCCCTTTTATACTTGTATCAAGGAAAAAAATTTGGACGTGGACAGATAATATTAGCATGACCAAAGATATGAAACTTTCCTTTCAAATTACATACTTTTCCTCCTTTTTAAAATATAAGGCACGCACGATATTTAAAGTCAAATTTTGATCGTTAGTTACTCTCAATTCATGTTGATAAAAGTTGTAAGAAAATAATATCATTATAGAATTTTCAGTTGGTTTTGTAAGAGACCGCCTACTTTTAGTTTAAAATTAGGCACGGCCTAAGCCCAATATTAAGAAGAGAACATACGACCTTTTTTTAATATAGTGACTAGTTTAATCTATTTAGGGACCAGTTTAATTTATTCCGTGACTAGTTTAATCTATTTAGTAATGACATTCTCTAACCCATTCAGTGACTAGTTTAGGGCCTATTCTATTGGGCATAAAACAACTGAACTGAACTGAACTGAACTGAACTGAATTGAACTGAACTGAATTGAATTGAACTGAATTGAACAAAACTCAACTGAATTAAACTGAACTGAATTAAATTATAACTAATTAATAGTAATGATTAATTATCATTTAGGAACTGAAGTGAACTGAAGTGAACTGAATTGAACTGAACTGAACTGAACTAAAAATAAGCTGGGGAGAACAGACCCTTAATCCATTTAGTGACTAGTTTAATCCGTTCGGTAAGACTACCGAGTTATTTTTTGAAATTGTCTGTTGTAGTTTGAGAATCAAGAAAACAAAGGAAGGATAAGAGAAGGGATGACTAGGAAGGTGTTGGGTTAGAGTGATATAGAATGGGCTTGTTAGAAAAATTCAGTATTGGGTTCGTCTAATTTTATGTTAAAATTAGACTGTCTATTCTAATAATTTGTGTAGAATTTTTCTAGTCAAATCTGATGGTATATAAGTTTTATTTGTCGTATTATAAGAAATATTTGCAATCAAAGCATATTTTCATAAACCACGCATACCTTATAATATAAAATTAATGAAATATAACTTAATAATCATTTTGTCACATTTATTATCATTTACTAAACCCATCATTCATAGAAAAATATAGGGAAAACAACAAGTAGCCAGGAAAGAGTTGATCATATAATAGTAGATAAGAAAATTACAATTATATAGGAAACAAAAAAGGCACACTTTACATTAAGATTGTACAAGAGATTAGGTCCTGCCGGCCTGGTGGTAAAAGGAAAGAGATGTGCACTTTCAATGGAACATCATATGAGAGACCCAAAGCAACGTATATAAAAATGGCACCAAAACTATTATATTGATTCATATTTTCTTTTAAGGGTAGGTAATTTTACTGATATTTTTTCATATACATTAATGATAGAGCACAAAAATAGAGATAGACCCACAAACAAGCACCTATAACAAGTACCATGAGTAACTATTAAGTGACCTAGCTAAAAAAGCCAGGTTAATATTTTTTTTTTTGTCAGCTGCCAAATTTTTTTTTTGGTATATATAATAAAAGTTAATTTTTATTTTTATTCAAGGTTGTCCTACAAAAATTGTGGACTGAAGTGAAAAGGGGTCTCTAATAGAAGCTGAAAATGAATGTTCTAAGAACAAGAGGAAAGATTCATGCTCACAGCTGGCACACGTTTTATTTATTTATTTTACATAATAGATTTATTAATTTACACCGTCCCCTCTTTTTCTATAAAGTAAAAATACTTTTTGGACATTTTAATGGTTTTTGTTTTTTCAGTAGTAATGAGTTATGAGTTATGACCATAGGTCCATCTTGTCGAGATGGGTCGGGCACAGTTCTGGGCCTTGGTTGATTCACCAACTTAATTGTATTGATTTCTTGGTCAGGAAAAGATTTGGGATGTGAACCGAATATGTGTTTGGTAAATGATTTTGTAGTTATCTGAGTGCATAAGAAATTACTCCCTCTGTTTATTTTTAATTTACTCACTTCACTTTAAGAGAGAACCAATAAAAAATTACAAAAATATGAGAGAGAAACTGATAAGTGAAAGAGATAAACAAAAAAATGGGTTATAATATTAAAAAGTGGATGTCATGGTTGGAAAACGAGGAGAAAGTAGATGGGGCATGTTACCAAGAATAGAAAAAGTAATAATGTGTAGATTAAAAAGAAATAGACAAAAAACGAAGGGAGTAGTTAATTAGTTTTAAGATGGAGAAATACTCAATCTCATATTATTAATTGATGGCCAAAAGCCTATATTTATAATACAAGAAAAATCACCTATATAGTAGGTTTTTTAAGCACTGGAACATAAAGTTACCTAAACTAATATAGTAACATATATGTTTTTTCACCATATACTCTCGATAACTTTTTCGCACCATATACCTCAGCAAGTTTCAGAATACACCATATACCCCTGAGGTTTTACAAATACATTAGAATACCCTTATGACTAATGTGGTGCTTCAGTCACCACTGCCGCAAGCTGGCGTTGTTTTTGTCGTAGTCCTTGGTGCTGCTGCCACCCCCCTCTCTCCTCTGTCGCGCGATGTTGTTGTGGTACAATTCTGCTGCCTCGGTGCTACTCTTAATTTAATTTTCTTGCTGCTGTACGGTGGGGGCGCGGGGTTGGGGTGGTTGGGGGTTTTAAAGGGTGGGGTTTTTTTGTGGGTGATGAAGAGGAGGGTGGTGGTGGATGGGAGGTGCTTTTATAAGGTGGGGTTTAGGGATATGGGGCTGGTTTTCAAACGTGGGAAAGGAGAAGGAGTTGGTTTCCAAAGGTGGGGAAGGAGAATGAGTTGGTTTTTAGGGGCGGGGAAGAGGACGAGATGGCTTCCGAGCGGGGGTGGTTTTTGGGCGATGAGGTTCGGGGGTGGGGGTCGTTTTCGGGGTGGGCAAGGGGTGGGGTGGCTAGGTGATGACGAAGATTGGGCTAGGGGTGGGGTGGTTGGGTGACGACGATGGTTGGGACCGCTGGTGGGGGTTTCAAAAGGGTGGGAGAGTGGTGGGGATGGATAATTAAAGATAAGTGGGTTAATTGCGTCAATTCAGGTTAATGACTAACGGCCTTAGACTTCCGTTAGTCATAAGGGCATTCTGATGTATTTTTAAAAACCTCGGGGGTATATGGTGAATTCTGAAACTTGCAAGGGTATATGGTGCAAAAATATGGTCAAAAAATTATAACATATACTCTAATTCTCTAAACTAGCATGTCACCTGATTTCCTAAATATTCTAGAACCCTAAACATATCACAACTACTCTAACATTCCCCTGCATTCAAAACTGAGCTAACACGAACGATATGATTGGAAGGTAATATAAAAAACTATCATCAACTAAGTTCACTCGCTTGAACGAGAACAAATTAAAGAAACCCACAAAATAGCACCGAATCTAACTCTGTGAGGCAAGAGAACAATAGAACAAATCACGAACAAGACCACAACTTGATTATACACGATCCAATAAACCACTAGAAGCTTGATCACAAGCAAGATGGCATCAGAGCCTAAGATGTTAGATCTTAAACAATGGACATTTATCAAACAACTAGATAATTAGGGGCCTCTATTAGATGTTCATTTTCAATGAGGATTAATTATTTTGTACCTTACAAGTTTGCTCTAATTCTAAGGACACTCACACTTGAAGGAGAGTGTTGAATCCCTTGTTTGTTGCACACATGTGATTGAGTAGTTTCACATTGGAGAAATAATGGAGAGAAAATAACAACATAAGCTTGAGGAGCTACTCCTTCTATTGTCAATTGATTTTAGAATGGAACCTTTATCGAGATTGTAAGTGGTCTAAAGTCTTTTCCTCCTTTTCTTGGGTAGGTCAAGGCCATTTTCATATTATCAAAACTCTAACAATTAGCTTATTTATTATTCACTATATATTTTTTAATAATTAGAGAAGGAAAAGTTAGTTAATTCACACTTTAACAACTAATATCTAGCATCTGATTCAAATATGTTATGAGTAGCGAATGTTATAATTTGCTATATGACTATCCGAGATTGCTACAATTATTCTATTTATTTCGTATTTTCTATAATGGGTTGTTTAATATGGAAGCCAAATAAATGTTAGAGGAGACATCTTTATTGAGGACCGACAAGTTAACTGAAATTATACGCTGATAATTAAGAAACTACACATTGAGAAGGTATCGAAGAGAACGAAATTTAATTAGGAAAGTTGTGTTCCCTATATATCCCAAGTGAGGTTTAACTAATTATGTTTAAAGGATGTTGATATTGAAAATTCAGACCATTTGGCACCTCACAAGGCACTGGTAAGGCTCCGATATACAAAGGGGTTAGACCAAAAGTGGCGTTGAGCTTGAACTTAGTGTCCCCTAGAGTGCTAACAAGCTTGCAAGAGGACATATATATGAGCACGATGCAAAATCTCAACAACATACTTGTTTTCGAGAAAGGAACATATACTACTAGGTTTGGAAGTAAGCTAACTTACGACCTTGTCAAATAAATAAATAATCATAAATGTCACTCTTATGGCTAACAAAATCGATCTCCTGAAATAAAGAAACACATTGTTTATACCATGCCCGAAACAATTACCTTTTTATGTCCCACCTTATAAGATGTATTTTAGTTTTCCGTCTCTAAATAGCCTAACTATAAAAATAGATAATGATTTAGGATCGTGGAAGCTAGATCTTCGAAGGTGGAGTAGTTGGATGCTTGATTCTCAGGACCAAGTTAATTTATAATCTGTTTGCAGTTTGCACGATTGGTAGGCCAATTATCACATCGTACCATAAAAATTAGTACTTGTGACTTTTAAGAAGTATTATTGGCTTATAATAGATTTGTGGTTGAAAATATACAATGCGACGTATTACCACCCTCTACTCGAAAGTTCCCTCTATCACAGTCAATTGTATTCGTCAAACAAAGAACAATAATTTCGATTTTATTTGAGTGAAGCGTCTATGGGGCATGCACCGTACTAATTGGATTACTTACCTTTTTAACTAAACGTTGAATTGTACAATATATATCACATATGCATATGTCATGGTAATTCTCATACGTAGGAGACTTCGGACTAGTTTATTTATGTAATTCATTTGTTGGTTAAATTTTTGTAAGAATAACACTAAAAAAACTTAGGGACATATGGCAAAGAAAGAAGATAGAATTAGTAATCAATTTCTTTTCAATAGTTGTTAGAAACTCGCGATTAAAAATAAAGTTTAGGGACATGGTTGATCAACGTCTCTAAATAAATAATAGTCCTCAGCTCCTCACAATTAATTGCTACTGGGTGACCATTGAAGTTTCTCCTTAGATTTACCTATACAAAAATTTTGGTAGCGATTCCCAGTAATATTTCCTTTAAACGTAGAAGCATAAATAACAATAGGGGTCTGTTCTCCCCAGCTTATTTTCAGTTCAGTTCAATTCAGTTCAGTTCAGTTCCTAAATTATTATCATTACTATTATTTAGTTATAATTTAATTCAGTTCAATTCAATTCAGTTCAGTTCAGTTGTTTTATGAACAGAACAAAAATGAACTGAATTAAATTATAACTAATTAATAGTAATAATTATCATTTAGGAACTGAACTGAACTGAAAATAAGTTGGGGAGAACAGGCCCTTACTATATGCCTTTTCTATATTTGTTAGTGCCAATCAAGGCAATCATAGTATGTAGAAACTTTTCTATCAATCCACCAGCCTTAACTATAGTATTTAGCGAAAAAATTTGTTTAGTGTTTTCTTCCAAAAGTAAATCGTGAACAAGTTTATTTTGCACGAGGATATGGCAAAGCAGGCTGTTTTCCCCAGCCTTATTTTCGCCCGCTCGGTTCGATTCGATTCGATTCGGTTCGATTCGGTTCCTAAATGATAATCATTACTATTAATTAGTTATAATTCAATTCGGTTCGGTTCGGTTCAACTCGGTTCGAGTTCAATTCAATTGGTTCGGTTCGATTCGGTTCGATTCGGTTCGGTAGTTTTATCTTTGAATAGAACAGGCCCGCAATATGCGAGAACTTGTTTAGGATTCAGCACTTCCTTATAAGTGTATTCCGCTAATGTTTAAAAAAAAAAACAGTAGTTCATGAGCCTTTTAATGGTCACTCTTACTTTTCCATGGTCTTCAAATTGATTTTGTTCATTATTATTTTTTTTTTTTTTTTGTAAAAACTTGATTAATGAACATCCAGCTTGAATGTATCACTATCCATTAATAATGAAGAACATACCAAGGACAACTAGAATCCCTTAGAAATATTGTTACAAAACTAACTAATATCTAACCCATAATGTTTCTTAAATACAAAGTATGTTGTAACATACTCTCCCTCCGTTTCATTTTAATCTACACACTTACACTTTTCACGCACGCCAATGCAAAACTTTGAGGACATATATCTTTAGTTTTGTATTTGTAAAAATTATAAAAAGTACATATTAATAAAATACATGTTATGATGAATCTAACAAGATCTCACATGACTATATTTTCATCCGCGTATAAATCACAAATGATGGTCAAAGTGAAATTTGTGAATAGTGTAAAATATCAAAGTGTGTAGATTAAAATGCAACAGGAGTAAAACTTAAGAAAATATACTAATTTTTCCTAGTATCTCTAGTCGTAACAATCAAGAGCATGTATAGTATGCGATTTTGAGTGATGGAAATGAAACTATTTACGTTACTTGTTGTTGGTATAAGGGGTGGTAATGATTCCGTTTCCCGAAGGGAATTATTTTCATTCAATTATTACCCTCCTCAACCTTATTTGAACAATTTACGTCATCCTCCTCAATTACATACTTATAAGTGTTTCCTTTCCTTCCCGGAACAAAATACACAATAAATTAAGTAACAATTACTATTACCTTATAGCCTCTGTTTTTTTTTAATTCCTTGTTAAACGAAACATAAACTAAATAGAAACGGAGATTGTACACATAATCACAACTCATAGCAGGAAAAAAAAAATCTAGTAATCCAGTATACCTTATCATGATTTATACATAATTTTTTTCATACCCCATTATTCTTTTTTTGGAAAAATAACATGATTCAGGGTACTGGATTCTAGGAATATTTTTATTTTTTTTGACAAGGATAGTAGGAATATTAAGATCTACATGACATCATTAATATTACTAGTGCTTGTATTTATTTTCGTCTGTCAATTTTACTAAGATATCTCAGCCGGTTCATAGCATGGGTTTTCGGAGGCGCTAGTAGTTGAGTTAAAAGCCCATGCCTCATTAATGATCTAGGACGCACTAATTGGTCCCTGCAACAGAATTACAATATCTGGATTCATTAATTGAATGTTCCAATGATAATATAATCTACACCTGGAGGCAAAATTGATATACATAAATATTCAAATGGATATTTTCTTCTGAGAAATATACTAACTTCAAACTATTTCCATCTATCAGACCATTTACAAGAATTTATCAAGGTTATGTAACACTTAGCAAAATCTAGAAGACGGTTTACACGGTTGCGACATTTGACACACGGCCTTATTTATTATTTCCTCCGTAACCTAATAACTGTAAATCACAACCTAAAATGTCATATAAGCCAAATCGAGGGTAATATCATAGTTGGTTACTACCCTAATAACTACGAGTCTATTCAACATATCCTCTAGTGTACCATGTGTATGGTACATCGAAGACCTTCTTTGCTCATTTGCTTATTTGAGCTCTCCCTTTTGAGTATATATTTTGCTCATTTAGAGGACTTCAAATGTGCAATGAGCAAAAAGTGACCTTGGGTGTAACATATTCACAGTACGTCCAGGTGTAAAAGTTGTAAGAAAGTACTACAACTATAACTTTTACGACAAACTTTTTTATTTATTCATTACTTCTATACTATTAGACGATTTAATTTGTTATAAAATATCTTCAGATAAAATCTATTTATCATATCATGAAATTATATCACAGGCGTGCTTGTATTTCACAATCATGTAGAATTTTTAGAGGTTCCTATGTACAAGAGAGAAAGTTTCTACAACTTACATTAATCTTATGGCTGTCAATTTATGATATAAATCGATTAAATATGATAAGGTTCATATGAAAGAAATCTGCTTTTATAGTTTGAAAATAACTTTAAATCAACTTATCATGGGATTGATTTACGTGACTCAAGATATGATTAGCAACGTTCAATCTTAAAATCTATAGAAAATTTCAACATGTCGGTAAGTAATACACATATTAACCAACTCATATTTTTCGGAGAAACTAAGCATCAAACATACTAATCTTGACTGCTGCTTTTTATCTTTGGAAAGAGGGAAAAATAAGGTAGATAGATAACGCAATCTTGGCTAAAGTTAGTCTTAGATTTTCTACTAGAGAGGAAAAGAGGGACCAACAATGCTATATTGTGTGTTCCACAACTAGCTGTTCTTTATATTGGAATTAACGAGTGTCTCCTAAACCGTGTTGCCAATTTTTAGGGTGCCAAAACCGTGTTGCCATATGTTATGCAGAACATATTAGTGTATCTCTATTATATAAGCCAAGGGGGGAGCAATGGTGTCCCCTTAGGAATTCACTAAATTGCCCCTCGACAACATAAATATTACATTCTAAATTTCCAAATAAACCTCTAGCAATTAATCAAAACCAATTTCAATCATAAACTTGCCAAAAAAAATCAATCAAATCTCTATTAAACCCAATCAACTCATATAATGCTCAATCACATAAACTTGCCAATAAAAAAGATTCAATCAAAATAAAAGATTCATAATCAAGAATTTACTACACATTAATACCACATACAATAACAAAAAAAAAATACACGACATTCTCATTACAGAGACAAATCAAATTCAAACTCAAATAAATTTTTCCATAACACAAACTCAATTACAAACACAAATTTCAAACCAAAAAAAATTCAGTTCTCTTCATAGATTGGAGCTTCACGGCATTTTCAAATACGACATTCTCAAATTTGCGGATACTTTACTGTTAATCAGGTACGCAATTTGTTATTGAAAATAAAAGTATGTGTAATGTTTTATGTTCAGTAAATATTAAGAATATGTATTATGTTCGAGTAAATTTAAACTCAAATTACAGTTTATATTACGAATATATGTTGTGTTAGAATTTTTTTTAAAAAAAAAATTAAACTCAAAATACAGTTTATTTAAAATTTCATTCAGATATAGTTGAAATTCAAATAAAAATTACATCAGAAATGGTCGGAAAAAAATCAATTTTCATCAAAAAATATCTTCAAATTTGTGCCCAAATATTAAAAAGAATTGAGACAAAATACTTCAACACGAATTGTTTTTGTGTCCAGATATTAAAAAGAATTTGAGAAAAAAATACTTCAACCCATATATTAAAATCAAAAATTTGTGCCCATAATTGAATTTCAGCCCAACAACTTGATATTCAAAAATACCTTATCGACGACATGAATAGCATCGCCATGACCGCCAAATTAAAGCCAGCTCCAATGATGGCGAAATCATAATAAAAGGTCTCGGGAGAGTGAACTCGGCGATAACTCACTGAGAAACTCAATGTTTCTCTTCGAATTCCACAGAAGCGGAGATTGAGATTGAGAGGTTTAGCTAAGAACGAGGAGAAATCGAGTGTGTGGTTTGATTTGGGGGACATTGAGGAAGATGATCAAAAGGAGAGAAAAAGTGACGACTGCATTGTTTCAATTAAATAGAGAGGGAAAAAGAATTGCGTGAAATTGAGAGATGGGTTTGGGAATTGGGAGAGTAGCTGAGAATTGAAGAGAGAGAAAGAGGACTGCATTATTTCTGTCTTTTTTGTCATGGTTCATGGGGTTGTTTAGAATTTCATTACTTATACTTATTTATTAATGTGTTTTTAAATACTATTTGTAAGTATTCAATCTTTCTTATTTACAAAATGAAGGTGAACTTAGATATGAACTTTCGTTTTTTGGTTTGTTTTACTACTGAGTAATAGTTATTCCCAAAATGTCGCCGCACGCATAGCGTGCATAAAAAGCTAGTGCAATTATGATATAAGCGTAATTAATTAGCTGACAATGAATCAATTCTTAATTTATAGTTTATTACAAACCATTATTTTTAACGTTTTTCACTAACCTCTAAAGTTGTATTGCAAATAAGGTGCGACAAGTGTATATTTCTGGTGTGAGGTGCAACAAGTGTATATGAAACTAGAAAGTGCAATGACTTGGATGAATTCGATTTCAGGTCTACCTACCACTTCTCAACCATTTATCAATTAAGCTAGTTGACATCTATTAATGTAGTGATATGTAAAACAAAAGAAAAACAGTTTGGAAGAAGTCGCAACATCATTGCTGACATAGCAGCCATTTCTATTTACTCTCTCTGTTTCAGAAGGAGTTTTCCTTCTTCCTTTTCTTGTAGATTTATGTTGAGGATAACGTAGTTATTCTAGTTGATAGAATATCATATATGATATTATTATGATAATAGAAATCTAATATTTGGAGATATGATTAAACCGACCAACTGTGCAGGTTACATATGGTAAAATTTACGACCCGAGGTCATGTGTCACAATTAATCGGCCAACTTTACAGTACATATGGTAAAATGATCGACTTGGAAAGGGACCTCAAAAATGGGATTACTTTGCTAAATAATCAAAAGTTGAAACGTTTTAAAGATAAACAGAGTTCTAATTATTGGTGTCAATTTTTCTTTATAAATTTGACATCATCCGTTCAATATCGTCCCTCAAATGTTCTATATACAATCATGGTGGAAATTAAATGTAGTTTTATACCATAGCATACTATCTTTAAAAGTATTGACTAATATTTATATTTCCGTCAAAATCGTAAGATAATGTATATAGGACTATACATTCAATTTTAGATGGAGATGGAGTATTCTTGAGCTCTTTAGACTTACGTACATGAGCTTAGTAGACATGTATAATAGGTATATTGGAATAAATTAATAAAAATCAATACAATGGCATTTGCAAAGGAAAATTTTCGAGGATACTTCTTCCAAAAAAGTTGCTCCATTGATTTTGTTTATTTTATCATCATGTATTAATAAAACTAGTTTTTGGCTTGTGCATAATGCACGGAATAATATTTGTTTAATAAATATGTATATATTAAAAATTTATTAAATGCATACTTTTTTTAATGCTTATGTTAGAAATACAATAACTTAATCAATTTCAGGTAGGAATTTATAAATAGTTAATGATATATCAAACCTATGAAATGATTGATTCAAAAGTTTAATATACTTACCAATGTAATCTAATAAGATATAGAAGCATAGTTAAGTTATTCACTTCGGTAAATGATTTAAAAGTGTGACTAATCTAATTAAATAGACCATATATTTGGTAGTAATTAAGTGTGATCCCAATAATTTGGCCAGCAAATATAAAAATTTCACATTGTTACAAAATGAATTTTATTTAAGGGAAAAAAAGCTTCATTCTTATAATTTTAAAAACTATAAATAGTCTTCAGCATGACGAAATTCAACTAAGTATATTTATTAATAACCTTATATCATTATGTTGCAATTCACTTAGTAAATTGATTTTCTAATTTGTCTTCAGTTTTAAATTGCCCTTAAACATTAAGTGTGACTTTCAAGTTAATTTGCCTTATCTTTCATAAATAAATTTGGCTTTTTAACCAGTTCAAGACGATCATTAGTTACCTTATCACGAAACTCTAAAATAGAAAACATTCTCGACCCTCTTCTCATCACCTCTCTTATCCTCACACCCATTTTCTCCGCCACCATCTTTCCTTCTTTTTTTCAAATCACCAAATTGCCTCCAATAATATTCTACCTTACAATCATCCATCTTTGGATTTAGACAGGGAAAACATCAAATTTAGATTGTTTAGGCAAAACAAAGATGTTAAATCTTTTCTCATAATGTTTTGAAATTTTTGTGCAACCCCAAAATTTCACGCCCCCTCACGCAAGATCCCTTTTGGGCTTGAAGTGTGGATGTAGCAGATCCTCCCTTACACCCTGCGCTAAATATTCCACTTAAAAAGGAGAAATTTGAACCCGTGACCTTTATGTCACGCCGCTTGTAACCACGTCGAAAGACCAACTCAACCAAAAGGGTAAGCTGATGGTTGACATGAAGCACTATAAATAGTTTTACACTCTATCAGATACATACTTCACATATCGAGTTTCTTCAATAATTTCGGAATTCATCTGGAGCTCAAGGGATTTATCAGTTTCGAGTGTTTTTCCTCTTAATTTTAATCCCCCCATCAATTGAAAACTTTACTGTGGGTCATCCTATTATTTTTTTCTCTTTGTTTTTTTACATAAATTTTATTGTCTTTTTTTTTTATTAGATCCTTTTCAATGCTTTGTCAAGTGCGCTAACTTATGATTTCAAATTTGATTTAGCTTTAGCATTATGTTTTAGTGCAAGGTTTGTGGATTATATGATCATTGATATAGGCTCCCATACTTATATACTGAGGTTTTCTTGTCAGTTAGTTGTTTTCATTGGAATAAGTTTTCTATTTATTTTCAATCGGACCGTTTTTTCGTTAAAAAAAAGGCTTAAACGAAATTTGTGTATTCTTGTTGATTTATGTTTTAGTAGATCAAGTACAATTTTGTGTTAATTAGTGGATATTTTCATATTCTTTTCTCTAAAATGTGAAAACATTTTTAAATTTATGGCAACTCTAAAATTTTAAGTATGTACAGCTTGCTCTCGAGTTCCCTATATTAAATTTTGATATGGATAGCTTTAGATATGCTCTTAGATTGTTAATCAAATTTGAATTTTAATTAATATTTACGAAAAAACAAAAAGCATACACTTATATTACATATATGATAAATGGTAATCTTACTAATATAACTTTTCACAAGTAATTATGTGAAATACCCATCATGATTGCTTGAAAGAGATTTAGCAGACTACTCATTCCAACAAGATGCATCTTTCTTTTAGAGTGCTCATTTGCTTAGTTACTCCACAGTTAAGCGTGCTTGGCTGGGAGTAGTCCAGGGATGGGTGACCTCCTGGGAAGTTTCTCGGGGTGCGCATGAATGAGGACAAAATGCGCTGGAAAAAATTGTATTAGTTATTGAGGATAGTTGTTGGCCCTGGATGCGCATTGGTGACAATATACTCGACTCCAGATGGGTCGGGTGTTACAAATGGTATCAGAGCAACCCTGCGACCGTGTGGATAATTAATCCAAGGTTAGTCGCCTAGCGGGGGAGGATTCTGGCGCTATATCACCAATTGCGTGTCGGATATGTGATTAGTTTCTAAGGTGGGGCGACCCACAGACCGTATGCCGAATATGTGGAGTCCTCAGGCGCAACGAGGGTGTTGCTGTCCTCAAGTGGGGGTGTATGTAATACCCCTCATGATTGCTTGAAAGGAATTTAGCAGACTACTCGACTCCTGATGGGTCGGGTGTTACAAATGGTATCAAAGCAACCCTGCGACCGTGTGTTGATCGTGTGGATAATTAATCTAAGGTTAGTCGCCTAGCGGGGGAGATTCTGGCACTATATCACAGGCTGCGTGTCGAATATGTGATTAGTTTCTAGGCTGGGGCGACCCACATACCGTATGCCGAATATGTGGAGTCCTCAGGCGCAACGAGGGCGTTGCTGTCCTCAAGTGGAGGTGTCTGCAATACCCCTCATGATTGCTTGAAAGGGATTTAGCAGACTACTCATTCTAACAAGATGCATATTTCTTTTAGAGAGTTCATTTCCTTAGTTACTCCACAGTTAAGCGTGCTTAGCTGGGCGGGATAGGTGACCGGCCTCCTGGGAAGTTTCTTGGGATGCGCATGAATGAGGACAAAATGCGTCGGAAGAACTTGTGTTGGTTATTGAGGACGAGTTGTTTGCCCTTGGATGCGCATTGGTGACAATATACTCGACTCGGATGAGTCGGGTGTTACATTATGTATGTCAGAAATGTATTTAATTGCATCTTCCTTCAAAATTTAACTGTAGCAGACAAATGACAAAATTTATTATACTAAATTGTTCAAGGTCTAGCATGATATTCTTTTAGAAGATGGTGAATTCATATTTCTTGTATTGAGAAGCTTCCATGTGGCAAAAGCTATTTTGTTTCATATATATATGATATGATAGATTTTAATTAAGCGTGATTTTTCTTAGAATACTTGCTTAGATCACCAAATACTTGAAATAAATTACTAAAAAGGTTAGGGTGTGTTTGTTACCTTATCATTTTTATGTACTTTTTCAGTTTTTTCAATATATTTAAAAATAGAAATATGGAAGATACAAAATATAGTTTCTAGCTCTTTTTGTGAATTTTCAAAGTAAACAAATTAGAATGAATATGGCTACTTTTGAGTTACTTATATAATCTACTTCCTCCTTTTTCTTTTCTGTTTGACTTTTACACTATTCATATATCAATTTTGATCGCATTTTTTTGGCTAATATATAAAGGAATATCAGTAATCACATATTTTCATAGTTTCTATAATTATTGATAACAATTAATTAAAGATTTAAATGGACAAACTTGTGCATTGATAAGTATTTAAATTTTATAATATATAATTTTAAAAATAGAGAAAGTATATCATATGAATTTTAAGAACTCTAACAAAAATTTGAAAATCAATAGTGATTTCGAAATGACCTTCCAAATAGTAACTTAGCACCAATGTTCGATGTGATACCGATCGAATGGAGTATTGTGCATTGCATATACGAAAGATGAGAATCTTTTCACTTATGTAATTTTGATAGTTGAGAAGACTACATTTGAAGCCTACATTTCTTGTGCATAGGACAAACAATTGATGTTTTTTTTGATTGTGATCTTACAAGATGGATCACGTTTCTAACCAACGGGACATCTCGATTTGTTTTTCTTCCACCATAGGAGTTAGGACCATAATATTTCTTAAAATGCATTGACATGAGTAGGTGCCCTTATATTGCGGTTCATCTTGAACAAGGTCAAACAGAGTCACCTAAACTAAACCTTTTAGGTCCCTTGAAACCAAACATCTACCATTATATTTTTTTAGTTGGAATATTTAATTTATACGCTATTTATATACTATGACTTTGACCGATAATTTTAAATTAATTTATGGAAAAAAAATATTAGAATAGAATATGTTGTTGGACTCATCATTGTATTTTGTTAATAATCTATCAACTTTTTAGTATTTTACTTAGATAATTAAAGATATTGGTGGTCAAAATTGTGCTTTTATAAGTGTACTTGAAGCTGAAAACATTACAACTATGAACTATTAAAAATTATGAAGACATTATAAATTTTGTCATCGTGACTTTTGATAATTGGCAACAAACCCAAGACGGTTTGACGTACCATACACAATATCAATAATGTGTATCATATGGTAATAGTATGAAAATTGTTAAATTGTTAATTGTTAGATACTTTTTGAAATTCAATAGAACAATCTAAGAAAAAATTGTTTTCTCTCTTATGACTCAATTCAGCATATACATTACATGTGTTAAGGATGTTTTTGTTACTTTGATGATGAAATAGCCTCATCAGGTTCTGATGGATATGAAAAATGAATAGCTACTGATCAACCAAACTTCTTTAAGAGGAAATTATGCTATCAAACTTCTTTAATTGTGTTAAATGATTTTAGGGACCATGTTTTGTAGAGAAAGAAATGTCCACGTATACACAAGCACTGTCCTATCGAAATGAAACCAACTAAATGTCTTGTTTTTTCTTGAGTGGTGATTCTAGGAAGATTACTAAAATTCTTTTTAAATCAGATTCCATTATACTAAGATTTCGTATTCGTTAGATAGGTCTTAGGTTGTACTCTCTCCGTCCCAAAATATAGTTCTCATTTCCCTTTTTTCATGGTAATTTATGCAAATAGAATCTAAGAGGGATAATAAAGATTTTTTGTTTATTTAAATAAATGTTGTATGGGAAATGATGATTTTAGGAGAGAGAATGGAGAATAATTGGTGAAAGAGCATTAATTGTAACACTTGGGTTGAATAAACAAAGCAAAAAACAAAATTCAAGAAGCAAATAAATGATGTGACACGGTTTTTCTAGACAAATTACGGAAAAATGTGGAACTAAGTATGGAAATGAGAACTATATTTTGGGACACTCCAAATGGAAATGAGAACTATATTTTGGGACGGAGGGAGTAATCATTAATAAAGAAGAGATTGGACCACATACAAGCATTTAATAAGGATGATTATTTAATGGCTACAATTAATAAAATTATAGCCACTATAACTATTGAAATTTTAGCCCTTTATTTTATGTAAACTAATCTTGTCCGTTGATTTAATTGAACATTAAAAACATAGAAAAGTAGAGAACAGGCTAGTTTCAATAAAAAAAATTGAAAACAAATTGTCGTTGAATATCAATTACTTTCTCTTTTTTTTTTTGGAGTATTATTCCTTTCTTTAGATGTTTTTTTTCTCACATTAACAAAGTTTTATGGAATATAAATCCCATATTATATACAAAATTTAATTATAAAGTCAACTTAATGAATGGCGCGAATCTAATATTAAAAATAAATGGTTTAAATCGTACAAGTTATGGTGGCTACAATTTTATTTAGCCACTGTAAAATTGTCCATTAAATAAGGTTTGATTAATTCTTTTTTGATGCAAAACTTTCGGTCAAAAACTTCCATCAATCATTAAATGGACATGTGTTATATATGTGAAAATAGCGAAGTTTAGACAACTTATAAATTTAAAAGAGATTTTATCAAAGAACCAATCTTATATGTATATATACATATATAAATATATATATACACACACACACACACACACATATATATATATATATACACACACACACACACACACATATATATATACATATCACACACACACACACACACACACACATATATATATATATATATATACATATCACACACACACACACACACACACACACACATATACACACACACACACACACACACACACACACACATATATACACACACACACACACACACACACACATATATACACACACATATATACACACACACACACACACATATATATACACACACACACACACACACACACACACACACATATATATATAGGGGCAAGATCACATGAGAATAATGCTCTTTACATGAGAAATGAGAATGAATCTCAACCACACGATTGAATTAGAGTTACAACACTTGTTCATTAGAGTTATACATCCGAAAAAAAATTTGAGCCCAAAAAAAAAAAATTTGAATTTTTTTTCTAATATTCTTTTTTGGAGTTACATCACTTTTTCATTAGAGTTACATCACTTGTTCATTAGAGTTATAGCGCGTAAAATCCATTCTCATTTCTCATGTAAGTATGCATTCTCATATGAAATCACTTCTACACACACACACACACACACACACACACACACATATATATATATATATATTTCGAGAGCATAGAGCGTGCCACGTAGGATTATCATGTCATCAATTTTTTTTTTTTTTTACAAAAATAGAGTTCTACATAGATTTAAATCCATATAAGGAGATTTGGATAAGCGAAAATTAGAGTTTAGTTTTGAATGAACAACCTAAATTATTATATTATGTAAACTGTGTACTTTTGCTACATAATTCGGAATATTATAATTTTTGTACCATTGGATAGTGTTGAAAATATGCTCCAAAATAAGATCCATTTACAATATAGTTCTACAACTTATTAAATAGAGAGCACCACGTAGGATTGCCATGTCATTAATTTTTATTTAAAATATTTTAAAAAATAGAGTTCTACATAATAAGTCTCTATAAATAGAGAGATACAATGTATATATACAATAATTGGATTCGGCTCAATCCTTTTAGGAAAAGATTGGGCCGAGTTTAATTACAATTCAACCGAACATTAATTACTTAGCCTATTTAAATACATAAAAGGAGCTTTGAGGAAGAAATTAGAGTTTCGTTTTGAATAAACAACCTAAATTATATTATTATGTAAATTGAATATAACTTTTGTTACCTAGTTCAAAACATTATAATTTTTTACCATTGGAGAGTGCTTGAAATATGCTTCAAAATAAGATCCATATAAGTTCCATATACAAAATAGTTTTACAACTTATAAGAATTCATTTATTTAGATGAACAATAACATATTATTTATTCTTTCTTTTAAATACATATAAAAATAGCGTATTATATGTAACAATAGCAATTATATCTTTCAAAATCATACTTTTAAAAATTGAGTTATTTAAAGATACAAAATATATATCTATAATTTTGAACATATAGTGTACCATGGTGGCATTACATGAAGCATCAAATGAGAGTTTGTCAACGATATTGCAGAGGTATTATGCAATTGACTAATTATTTTATTCTTGGAATATTTATTGTATACATAATTATTTATCTTTGTCGTTTCCATATATCTATATGTCGGATCTTATTCTTTTCTCCATGAATTTAATTCTACTAAAACTATTTGGGAAATCAAGATTTGCGCTTTTAGATTATTTGAGGTCACAAATCATAAAAAAGGGGGATGTTTTGATAAGCCTTGATATGATCATGATTGATGAAGAGGTATTGTTTTCTCTTAAATAAAATTTTCGATTATCATTAGAGGTTAGTTTTATATTTAATTAATTTTATTTATGATACCATCATTATGATCCTTTTTTGGCTTTCCATTTTCCATTCTATATGCGTTAGTGTTTATGTGCTATATTAAAAGTTCAAGTTGTGGCCGGCACTCATGTTTTTCTCTACATACTCTTTCTGTCCTGCATCTATTAAATTACTCTCTACTTTCTTAAAGTATCATTCAGGTATTCTTCATGTTAAAACTGTGTTAGCTATTGTTAGTCATACCAATTATTGGGTACCATTTAATAATAGACTTAGCTACAATATTCAATTGAATATTAAAATATATAAAATTTATATAGCACAATAACAAATCTAGAAATTAGAGTATAATGACAAATACTTTCTCCGTTTTTTTTTCTACTGCAAGTCTACAACAATGGGTTTAGGTATGGATTTTTAAGGAAATGAAAAAAAATGGGTAGTTTAGTATAGAGGTACCCCTTTAATTAACTAGAGTAGCGGATAAGTTCCTTAATAAAGTAAACGCAACTTTATGAGGCAATATGAGTAATTAATGATGTTTTTATTAACATAATGTAGAGGCAATATTGTCAACTATAGTGGAATGATCCCAATAGATGAAACTATCCAAAGTGGTAATTGTTGCAATAGAAAAAGAACGAAGGAAGTATGTATATAACAATGGTGTTGAAATATCTCATTTCACAGCGATACAAAATCAATAATTAATGTTAACAAAAAATTTACAAAACAATGAAATAAACAACAACCCGTGCAACGCACAGGCTTCAAAAACTAGTTATTAATAAGAAGAGTAACTCCTCCCTCCATCTAAAAGATTTACTATTCCCATCTTTTATATTAAGACAACTCATACAATCATACAAGTTTATTAATGGGATCTCAGCACATAGTTTAAGTTAGTTTTTCCCTAATCGAGTCTCTTTAGGTGTTGTTTGGTAGAATGTTCGTAGTATTTTCTAGGATATTGTTTTTCCCTGGAGTTCCAATTCCTAGGAAGTGACAAATGTTGTTTGGTTGCTCACGGAAAGTTTTCTACTTACCTATATTTTTGCCAACCAAACGATCTCACCTTATTTATTTCCTAGCTAGGAAGTTTCACTTCCCATATAATTTTTGTTCAATAAAACGAACACTTGTCTTTGAAGATATAACAACTTGCCATCCAAAAACAAAAAATTAAAGATGATATAATAACTTGAACGGTTGGCCCTGTTCCCTGTTTCTTCTACTTTTATGTAGATTTACGATATGAATTCACTTTATGGTTAGAGTTTTGGAAAGATAATTATACATACGAGTAGTAGCAATCGTGACTTTGATTACATGAACGAATTAAAGAAAAAGTGAATGCAGTTGGTTGTGAACCAAATTTAATTAGTAAACAGTACAGTTGTATTCATTGTGATTTAACTAAATAAAGAGATAGTAATGGTTTGTTCGATTGGTATAATATAGAAAAAAGGGATGGAGATATATTTCTAAAACGTGGAAGATTGAAGATTTGAAGTTGGTTAATTAATAAAAACTACTTAACTAGTACTTATTTGGCTAACATAATACGTGGAACTTCCTCGACAATATAATGAAAAATTGAATAATTATCTGCTTGACAAATGACACATAAAATGACACGTCATCGGAGAATTTCCCTGCAAATAGAGGAAGTTACTTGCTTAATCGTTCCAAATATATAGAACATCCTATAAAAATTTCTACTTCCCGAACTTAGCCAAACAATATTTTATGCTTCTCAGGAGTTAAAAAATATGATATTGAAGATTCCTAGAAAGTTATACTTCTTACATACAATCAATCGTGGCACACCTTAGGAAAATATGCTTATTAAATGTAGGAATTAAGTTATCGTAACTTGTAAGTTCGTTGTAACCCCCCTGGCTTCCTAGAGGCTTAATTAATTGATAACCTTGACTATCTGAGGCTATTGTTTTATTTGTGGGCCTATAATCTACAAGTCTTTAGTCCATTTTTGCTGCAAAAGTCGGGGCATTACAGTTGCTTACCGACGTATCCTAATAAGTAAAACTTTCCATCAAAAATTTTAATTCCCATAATCAACAAAAATACTTTCTATACTTCCTAGAAAATATACATGAAAACAACAACTTTCTAAAATATATTACCATCTTTAATCAACCAAACGACTACTAGAGGCGGGAGGATAAGAAACCAAACAAATGCTTTTCATTGGGAAGATGGACAATAATAATGTCGATCACCTTCCTTTGAGCAAATGACAACTCCTTTTTCCTGGTACATAATAATCAGTTAATCAAGCAATCGAAGTATAATATACATAGGAATAAAGAACATAAAGCAATAAAGAGAACACAAGATTTAACATGGAAAGCTTTGAATAGGGAGAAAACCACGAAAAATTGAAATAGGACTTTTGAGTATGAGATGATGATACAAGGAAAATTCTTAATCTCTCTAGACCCTCTAATATCTCTTTAGAAGTCTATCTAGATCTAAGAATAATAATCTCACTTATTTTGGCATCATAAAATAATAATGGCCTCAAACATATTTATACTAAGGAAACAATTAGAACCCTAATCAAACGAGGTCTTCAAGTTGTAGAAGAAAACTGTAAAGAAGCCTCGTCAAAGTCCATGATGGGCGCTGAAAACTGCAGGCGCAGCACCTGCCTGCGAGCAGTCAGTGAATCAGGCTAG
Source organism: Beta lomatogona (assembly GCA_947646795.1). Lineage (NCBI taxonomy): Eukaryota > Viridiplantae > Streptophyta > Magnoliopsida > Caryophyllales > Amaranthaceae > Beta > Beta lomatogona. The sequence goes on along the minus strand of CANSNZ010000580.1, from coordinate 124,085 downwards.
TTGGGTGCGTCACACTATGGGCGCGGGCTATGGTGTAGCGAAAGCCTGCGGGCTGCTGCTCGTCATTGCCTCCTCTCGTTGTTGCCTCACTAGTACGCCACAAACACACACACCCCTACACACGACGCTCCACACACTGACACCATCGACGCCAAGACTTCCGTTTACCATCTCCACACATAACCAACACCTGGCTACTTATCATTAAATCAAACATTGAATAAATCATCACATATCTTAGTTACAACCACATATAATGAAATAATACTTACTTTTCCTTGCATAAAAACTTTGATAGAACAGGAATAATGATAATGACAAGCTAAGAGAGAATGAATGGGAGGGTAAGAAAAAGATAAGGCATAGGTGTTGGGTATACATCCCAAGTCCTACATCAGGAGAGATAAGGAGTTACCTAGTTTATAAGAGTTCGACTACATTAGTATGAGGTCTTTTGAGAAAGAGCCCATAAACAAATCAGTGCGGACTTCGCCCAAAGCGGAAAATATTATACTAATGGTGGAGCTGTAGCTGAACTCGTGGGCCCTACAATAGGAAGTGAGGAAATTGTGGCTTTTCTTTGTTAGAAGGAAAATGTTATATGCTTTTGAGAAAATTGTTTCACAAATTCTTGTATGAGACAGGTGTATAGTAATTTATTGAATAAATGAGGTAACCGTTTGCCCCAAATAAGTCGCTTATATGAAAATGACATATTTTTTGAAGGTAAAAAGTTAGGAGTTCATGTTAGATAGGGGTAGTGTTTGTCTTAAATGGGTCACTTTTACTTATATAAAAGTGACTCAATTAAGGTTAAAGTTATTCTTTGTTTTATAGTCACTCCTCTTGACTTGAAAGTCGTCCCCCTCTTCTTCACCCATTAGGGGCTGCCATGGATGATTTCATCCATGGTATCCCCTTTTCCATTCTTATTTTCAGTTTAATTTCTTTTCTTTTTGTTGAATAAATTAGTTTCTCTTTATGAGAGTTTCTCGAGCCTCGCTATGAGGGTTTTAGTCTCTATTGTGGAGATCTGCTTCTCCCCTATAGGAGTTATGAGTCTGGTTTGTTTGTCTTTATGTATGGGAAATTGTTCTCATTGGTTGAAGTTCAAGACTATCAACATGAAGGTATTGGAAACTCGGATGCGGTCAACATGACTTGATTAAGAATGCTCTTCCCCAAACTATGTCAGAATGATAGACTTCCTCATCAATAGTTGCTTGATTCAGCAAATACAAGGGGGTTGCGCTGTATTGCTCGATCTGGATCATTGTAGTTTCTTCGAAGACAAATTTGATTTGATCTTGTTTTTCTTTAATAGTTATTATAGATGTCGTTTGGCCTTTCAATTAATGAAATTTATCTTTCAAAAAAAAACCTCCTCTTGACTTGAAAAGTGACGCATTTTGACTTAAATGTGACTTGTTTTGGCTTAAAATGAGTTGATCCAACAATAAAATGTATTGTACACCTGGTACACAATACACATATACTAATTCAAACTATTTTCATCCATTTAGTATACTACTTTCCACCCTTTACAAACCAAACAAAAGAAATTAGGAAAATAGCTTGTTTAGAAAATATTTTCCACCAGACTAAAAATCTCTAGTTTTAATTTTTCTTTCCTGGGGTGGAGTCTCTAATTGTTTATTGCCCTCCTGAATGTATTTTATTTGAGGCTTCTGCATAAAGTAATTATCTTCCAAAAGAATATTGATATTGAAAATAAATTGAATTTCCATCAACTGTTCACGTGACTGAAGTTAATTTGGTCCTTCAACTACGCAAAATTTAACATTGATCTCCACATTGATTTACAATTTAACATTGGTCACATTTAAAGTTTCTACCATACCCCTCTTCATTTGTACTACTAGTACACTTCTCTTTAGTATACAGCCAAAGGAATAAAGAGACTTCATATGAGTAACATACATGTTGCTTACACACCAAGCAAGGCTTGTCCTAATGGTAAAGATTTGGTCTCATGACTTCAAGGTCATGGGATCAAATCCCACTATGGGCTCTTTGGGGGTGAGGTTTCCGTTATCGTCCCCCCTCCCTCCAAGGAGTCTTACCTGCAAACCTAGCTGGTTATACCTGAGCGAGGTACCAGTTCAGTAGGGTCCTTCATCTTACCAACTTAAAAAACAAAATACATGTTGCTTACACTACACATGTGAACATTAATCACTTTATACTTCCATATTGATACTTGTTAGATCAAAACAAAACAGTACCAGGGATTAATGCAGTGTTCGGATGATCTGGTTATAACGCATTTTACTTTTTTATAAAACACTATGCAACATTGGCATTGTCCAATTCCAAAGTTTGCATTATTTCAACCTCAACTAACGAATGATTTGCGAGGAATGAAAATTTCCTCCAATTGACTTAGTTTAGATCGTTTATGTTGTCATAAACTTAAAATTATGAGCAAATCATCGACAGCGTTACGAGTTTTCTAAGCCAGCGACACATAGTTGGATTTTCCTATATCTAACAACTAGCCAATAACTACTTTGGCCAAAATCTCATACCTCTAATATATAGCCATACTCATCGTGGGATTGTCCTAATGGAGAAATCGCATCAATGGTTTCACATAACCTAGATTGTAGATTATTGAGGAATTACTCCTTTTGATAATATGATAGCACTTGTTATGTGAAGAGGGTAGTTAATGTGACACACAAAAAATATTGATGATCGATTTTATTCAATATGTGGAATACGTAGATTAAAGCAAGCTACGTGCATGCAAGAACAATATATTTTTAGTGATTGAACAAAAGACAGACATTACCTTTTGTTTAATGTACCGACAACTACAGGTTTAGTCCATGCCTTCATGTTAAACTTGATATAGGTACCCATCCTTAGGCCCAGTCCATGTACCAATTGAAAAAATAAAAAGGTTGCTGCAAGTTTAGTTGTATTCATGAATGCATATTAGTATAACATCTAGTTTTACATAATCTAATACTAGGGCGGCGTTTAGCAAAATCCGTTCAATTCGAACATGAAAGCAAAAAGGGAGTAGCAAGCAGCCAACCAAGCACCACTTCTTTAGGTACTTTCCATTCATCTCCTCGCAAAAATCAAAATTTCCTCTTTTTCTTTGTTCTTCTTTCTTTTGTATATATTTTTCAAAACCAATAGCAACAAGATAATTCAAACAAAATATATATAGGACGAGTTTTCTTTTTCATCAATCACCATTTGTTTTTGCCCTTCTTCTTAGTCTCACCAAGCTCCACAAGCAAGGTCAAAATAGCTTCACACATTTCACAACAATCAGGCTCAGTAGGATTCTTTGTCCATGAAGAGTAAACCATCCAAGCATGATCAAACTTCTTATCAGGCCTAATCACGACAGAACCGGGGACTTCAGCATCGCAACATGTAACAAGCCCATCACTTTTTTCCCCATACCTTAGTCTAAGATGGAGAGCACAGACCGCCATGGCAGCTGATAAGGGAATCACAACGGGCACCTTTCGAGATGGTTGGACAGTGTCATCGGAGGGCCCATCACAAAATGTCGGGAGAGGAAACCATGGGAGCTCGGCATGGGCTATTTGGGTCAATGTGGCTAGAACACTGGGAGCAATATTTGCTTCGGAATGGAATGAGATGAGTGGGATTTCTTCAGGAAGTTTGTGGCTTAAGATAAAATCCTTCCTTTTCTCATAAGTGAGGTCCTCCATGGCCTGAAAGTCGCCCTAGAAAAAGAATAACAGGTTTAAGTAGATTTATTTACATGATATGCTGAACAAGAAATTCAAAGAAGAGTGAACATACAGACATACAGTAAATAGATGATAGATATTTGCAAACACAACATCGTATACAGAGATTATAACCATTGACACAGGACTTTTCCTATAAAATTACACTGATTTCATTATCATTACCTTAGTTGTTACTACCTACCAAACAGGCGGTCAAGGTAATGATTTGCAACAAGTGAGAAACAAATCATCCACACAAGGCAAAACTCGAAGTTTCCATTCATTTCGACAAATAAACAGAAATAAGAAGTAAACTCAGAGCAGAGCCAGTTCCTGATATTTTCTGATGCACTAGAAGCTAGTATATTGGATACTGAGTACATGCAAAGCAATTAGGGCATTATAATGAAACAGCCACAAAAGCTCAAAGTTGATTTGTATACGAAAATTATTCTCATCAGTCTTCAGAAATAAGAGTCACATTGTTAAAACTCCTCAGTTCTAGTTTACAACAGAATTTGAGTATAGAGACCGCTTCATAATAGTTGGACCATTCTCAATTCTCACAATCTCCTCAGAATTTGGTGATGACAGATTTTCCCGAATATCCTAAAATTGTATATGTCACTACATTACTTCTAGAGATCAGAGGAAAGGGGTAGCTTTTCGATTGGCTCAACTAATATAAGTAACTCACTTTTATCTGCTTTTTCGGTGAAAACCAATTAGCAACCAATAGCCTACTAGACTCCTATTAATCCAAGTTCGAGCAGGGAGGCTAATCAGGAGGAAACTCTTCCAACAAGTGTTAGAACACGAGACCTCTAGTTCAACTGGATTAACCCTTTAACTAGATGATCCAAGAACTGGTTGGTCTAAATAGCTCGTGTTCATCATTCGTGCTTCACATATGCATTGAATGAGTGAAATCTTAATAGTAATACCTTGATCAGTTTGCAAATTAAAAGCTCCATAACTCTCCTAGCTTTCTTGTCTGCAACCTGGCCTTCACGAAGTACATCAGATGCAATGGGAGTTCCGCCATATGGACTCTGCACAAGGGCCAACCCTGCAACCTTGCCTTTCAAGTCTGGCCAATATTTTGACAATGCTGCTGCTGCATCAACTCCACCTTTGCTATGGCCAAGAAGCATCACACGCTTTCCAGATCCCCAATAAAGCTCCTCAATATAATTTTTTAATACCCATGCATTGTGCTCCACTGATGCCTTCATTTGAGAAGAAGCAAACATATCAGGAAACAGATAAAGGAAAAGACCAAAGACATAGGAAGGAAAAAAAAATTTACAATTTCAGTCCGCATTTCAGAAAACAGATTTTAAGTTCAAGATATCATTTTTTGACAAGAGAATCTAAAATAAGATATCATCCTTCACCTCACTGTGAATCTTGGCAATATGGCAAGCGAGGCCCATCTTTGAAAAGAATCTCTTGGTGGCAACAAAGTATAAGGGGCCATGATTACTAAAGAGGCCTAGCATATGAGATAACAAAACATAGATATAAGGAATCACGCTGCACATTAATGCCAATCATTAAATTCAAGGAAACTAAAAAAATTTTAGCAGAAATTTACCTGGTATAAGAAGGTATACAAATGAATCAGGCAGTATATGTTTCCCATTCCTGCAGAATAGCAGAACTTCAATGGTCTAAAGAAATCATACATATAATCTAAAGAAAACCATGTTTTACAATATAACCACAGGGGAATCCATTAGGCAGAAGTGATCAAGTTGCCCTGTATCTCGTATATCATGAACTAAATAAAGTTACAAAATCAGAAAATTCAAGCCATGACATATATTGACTGTGGAATGTCAAATTAGCATCTCTGAAAGGTCTTAAGACCTCGATCAACACTGAGCATAAATCAGAATCTCTACAGCCTACACCATCAACTTGGTTTCACATGTCCCACATCGTAACATCTATAATATGATGATGAATCAATAGAATCCAAGTTTAAGGTGAGACATCAGCAATATGCAATAGATTAGCAGTATGCAATCATAGTGTTAGGGAACTACAGCATAAACATCTAAATATTGAATGAGCAGTGATCATTCAACTTCTTGACAACAGCAGAGAAGATGTCAATTGAATTTCTCCAATGGCTACCGACAGAAAAAGAAAGAAAATAGCCTAACACTTGTCTTTAAAGTTTAATGTGCAACATATTCGTTGCACTTGCCACCAAATCTATCTAATCCTCATGCAAGCTATCAAAAGAGCCTAATTCATAAACAACTTCAATGTTGCTAGCTCTAAGGGTCTGTTATCTTCAACTCTTTTTTTTTTTTTTTTTTGAGGAAAGCCATCTTCAACTCTTAAGTATCAATCCTAATCAGGTTTAATTAGAGTTGAACAGATCCAAGTAGGTGTAAGTATAAGGTGAAATCAGGGGTATCAGGACTTGTCAGGTTCAATCATAAGTTCTGTTCACATAAGCTAAAGCAGCACTTTAAACTTCACCTCACATCAATCCCTGTTACAGTTTCACCTAGTCACGGCACCTACACATAAATCATATTGGTCAAAGATGCAGCAATTAATAACACGACATATTTTTTCTCCATCCACGTACATCACCATACATAGGTAAATGCCATTGTTTTATTTCAATCATTTATACGATGGAGCATGCTTCTCAGAATTGATCAAACTTTGCAGGAAACAATAGTCCGATGCAGCTTTTGTTCAATTTCAAAGAAAAACTCCAACTACATGAGATTCACGGCAAAGTTAAGATATAATATGTTGCAAGCTAACATGCTAGAATACACTGCCAATCTACACAATACCGAATAGAGAAATTAAGATTCAGATGCTAGCTTGCTAACTAAAGATTGCATGAGCTACAGCCTACAGTAACGACTCCAATGTTCAAAACTGTAAAGAATCAAGATAAAAATTATAACGCTTTTGATCATATATGTATGATACCTGACACCCTGAAGCAGTTCCAAGAACCTAGTTGTTCCATCTTTAACCGGAGGCAGCCCAGGAGTGCGTTGCAACCATCCTATATCATCAGATGACCCACGCAAACCCTTCTGCACTCTAGATATGATGCTGTAACAATAACAAGGTGACAGACTAAATCTTAAAAACAAGGCAAAGCAAAAGATAAAGTGCAACTCTGATAGATGGCAACAGCGCCTACTATATCTGGAACCCAGAAGTTAATGTTATCAATCTTGATTATGCATACCTCTTAACTCGTTCTATGGTATGTTTGCAAAACCCAAGGAAACATCTCCAAGAAGCCAATGCCAATGTCCGGAATAATCTCAAACCACACAATGGAAGAGTCAATCTACACTAAAGATGCAAAAACTGCAAGTAAGAATATAGGTAACATATAACAATGAAGATATGATATCAACATCGTATTATAAAGATGAATTAACATGACAAAATGAGAATTGGAGAAAAAGAAACATTACCTTTTAAGAATAAGGGGCGTTCCTCCGTGAGTGTGTCCTGCTTCTGTACTTGTAATCACACACAAGTGCTCTTTGGCATTTACCAATCTTCTTTGTATTCCTCTATGTGTGGCAACATTTTGGTTAGAAGATGATGGACATTCTCCGAAAGTAAATTGGCGCTCATGATAACTTGCAGAACTTGAATACTCTACTGCAGGACACCCATTAAAGATTCCGAAGTACAAATCTTCTGATGAAGACAAGGACATGAAATTAGAAAAATACCAGAAGATCATAAACATTCATAGCAATAAGCATGATTCTAAACCTCAATAGAAAAAAACAAGAAACTGTAATCCTTCCTAAAGATCAAAACACCACATAATGGTATCACATATACATGTGAATGTACTAAAGAAACACACCAAGAAAGTGAAGCAGTGGACTGCTTATGTAAGATGTCAAATCCAAGATCCTGGTAAAAATGTCATCCATTGAGGTCCTGTATTCGTCCTGTTGCAAAAGATAGCTCAAGTTACTCAGGGAACGACAATAGGCCTAGAAGGGATATGTATAATAATAATTAAAATTTCGTGTTCTCGAAACTGAGATATCCATTTCTAACATTCATCTCATTCCAATACTTCATATTATCTTGTTCAAATAGTTGACAAATTCCTTCTAGGGGGTTAGGTAGAAGTTAGAACAATCAAAACAATATTTGAATATACAGATTAAACATAAGATTGAAACCAAGAACCCAAGACTAATAGGGGAAGCTCCATGTTCATCTCTAAGATAAAGAAAAAATTCATATCACAGCATTTTCGGACGGTATATTCAACAACTTTGATTGTACATTAGTAAAACAAGTTACTGTATATTGTAAGCAAAGTCTCACCATCCACAAACTTTAATTTAGATAACACTGGAGTTATTGAATAATTCAAATTAGTGATAAATAAGTTCATCTCCTAGATAAACTCAACAACCCTTGACTAATAAGTTTCAATCTTTTTACTTAATCAATAAACTTGATCTGTTTGATCACTAATAGGAAGACAAAGAAACATACAAATTTCAAAAGAAAACATATTCCCATATAGTGGGAGCATCCAAATCTAAAAATAGTAACACTTCACCTTACTCACTTCTCCACAAGACTACTATAATTAACAATTATCAACTTACTAATCATAGTAATAATCTCCAAACTATTAGGAAGAGTGAAACACAAAAACACTAAAAAGCAAAAGTACACAAATACCTGCAAAACCCATAAGCAGATTGGCCTCCTAAAATCAAATCAAATCCAAGAATTTATAATAGGAGGCTCCACTCCACATCTATCACCACTCCATGTCCACTACACAAATCAAAAACTATATATTATAATAATATACTATGATAATATTATATAAATATCAAAAATCTTTAAAAATTTAATAAATATTTAGATTAAAAGTACTAACCGAAAAGAGAAAAAGATGGAGTGACCATAAATTTGGAATGGGGTAAAGCTCATTCCATGAGAATTGAGATGGGATCAAATAATGGTTATCCACTTGAAGCTGTTATCATCCACATCTGACCCACATGATCTCGTCACAAAACCCACAATAATTTTTTAATAAATTTTAAAGTTTGAGTCTTTGGCTTCACTTCAAAAAAAAAAAAAAAAAAAAAAAGTGACCCAACAAAAAATTATGAATATTAAAATCTGGGTTTTTGCTTAATTTGGAAAATTTGAATAATTGAACAAGAAAAATACAAACTTTTTTTTTTTTTGACCACAGAAAAATACAAACTTTAATATAAAAAAATAAAGAGAAAACTTTTAAAGCGAATTAAATTGATTTCAACTTTCAAGCTTGAACAAGGGGGGCAAAATCTGATACTGGGTATTGAAGAAAGCAACATCATCTGTCAGACTGTAAAAAAAAAAAGAGCAAATTATAAATAAAAATTTCAACTTTTAAGGAAATAAATAAGAAAAAAAAAACCCCAAATTAATTTAAAAATCAAACCGCCATTTTTGTAGAAGAATTGACTTTCACGCTTTTATCGTGAGCAGAAGTTATTATGTCTGCAAAATGTTGGACCAAAAATTATGTATAGACTTTGGAATTTCTGAAATTACTCAACTTTTTTGTTATTTCTACTTTTTGTTACCCAATCAAAAATAGAAATAAAAGAAATACTTTGCTTAGAAGATGGAGAAGTTCAGTTGTTCAGCTAGCATGTGAGACCCACAAAAGGGGAACAATATCTTTTTTATAGTATGATTCAGAAAAAGGTTTGAGAAACATTGGTGGGAAAATGGAAGAAATATATGAATATACGTGGCGCAACGGGGACAAATGTCTTGTTATAAGAGTTGCATGAAGATTGAGTAGTTGGATTGGAATTGCTGTTAATTTAACCGCTTAAGCTACTACGAGTCTTTGGTTTGAAGCAAACGCACAAACCTACTTGGCTACTTAGCATGGATTCGGTTTCGGATTCGGGGATGGGACGAGTAGGGAGTGGTTAAAGCGCCCAACTCATAATTGGCGAATTTGTAGAAGAAATTCCTCAGCGCAGACCTTAGGCAAGGTTAGTCGACATTTTTCACAAATTTTACGAACGGAAGCCCAAGCCATCTTTGGCGATTAATCAACACCCGAGACTCACTTCACTCCGATTGAGCAAAGGAAAGTCAGAACTGATCTTCCCCCCGCCCCTTTCTCGTACTCCAAAAAGGCAGAGCCTATTATTCGTCGGCGGTCCGGCGCACCCCAAATCCAATTCTCTCTCGATACGTTCCTCAAAAAAAGCGATGTCTAGCTTTCCAACTGGTAGACGCTTTCCAATCCGCCAAAAGCAACCAAAAGAGTCCTTGGTAAATTGGGCGAGATGAATCGAGATTCCCCATCATTGTAGGGGGATGCGTTCTGCTTTTAGGGGGTCGCAGGGGGGATTTTATCCCCTTTGCTCGCCCGTTCCATTTCCGGTTCAGAGCCAACAATTGGCTGCCAGATTTCGGTCCGCCTTGGTTGGTGAGCCTAGTGATAGGAAACTATCTCGGCTTGGCAGAGTGAGCTTTCGCTTCCTTATCTTCGACCGGTGGTGAACTAGAGAAGTTGGCAGCCCTCGGGGGGTTGCCGGGCGAGATGGAGCTGGGAGCCAACCTATTTCCTTTGCTTTTTCTTACCCGGAGTAGGGGCGCCATCAGTTAGTTTCGGATCGCGCTTGACTTTGCTATCAGCTACGAGGGATCACCCAACGAATGGACGAGCTCCAAGGGGGGAGGCAAGAACCATGCTTTCAGAAAAGTGGCGATTCTTATCTGAATTGCGGGCTTCTTCAGAAACGTTCGGGCGCCTTGCGAGGGAGCAACGAACTCTTTCTATTCCACGAGTAGACACCTTTCGAGAGAGTCTTCCTTTCATAGGCTTGCTCTCTAAAAATGGGGCCCCCTCACTAGACCGGCTAGCTAGTGAGCGGTTCTTTCGGGACAGGGTGGGCTCAGCAGTCAGCCTCCATTCGAATTACGTTAGGGGGTCTTTCGCTTTTGCCAGATCTAGAGACCACTTTCGGTCAGCTGCCCCTCAGCCGCTTCAGGGCCTGTTGGTTCTTAACCAATGATCCGGAAAGCTATACCTTTTGACTTAACTCTACTCTAGTAGTCACTAGACTCACCAAAGAAAGAGGAGAGAAGACGGAGGATTCAATTTCACCGGGTCCATGTCGGAGACAGCGGGGCAGTCGTTACACCATTCGTGCAGGTCAGAACCACAAGAATCCTTAGTTCGAATTGGCCAGCAAGCCATGATGTTCATATGCTATCTAAACAAATGCCAAGTCCGCCCTCTTATCCCATGCTGAGTCACAGGTAGCGTCTCGGATACCGAATCAGAAGTCAAGGCACAAAAGAAATTGTTTCAATGGAAGTCGTTTCTAGCTTACGCCCCCAGAATTTGAACCATAGGGCTCGATCCATCTATTCAATCGACGCAATTTACAAAAAGCGTATTTATTTGGAAAAAAAAGAACCGGACAGAAGCAACAAGGTTGTTGACTGCCCGGGGGTCTCTGGAGAGTGCCTTTTTGAACCGGCCTTTTGCAACTTTTCAATCAAATGAAATCCTAAAAAGGATTGAGCGATGGTTGAACACAATGTTATGATTCCGGCGTTATTTTGCTTCTACAAAAGGGAATTAAAAGAAGAACTTCGCAAGTAGGAATAAGAGCATTTGGGGGGGCTGTGAATTGGCATTACCTTACTCATTCAAGTAAGCAAGTAGTCGAGTTCCTTCGGAAATTGACTGTAATCGCCGCCGAGAAGAAACATGCTGTTCCGGGAGAATGCGTGAACGAGCCGCTGCTCGCAGTTTCAGTTAGAAGATAAACTCGTAAGGGCATAACGTTGCACGACAATGTACAACCTAAGAGAAAGCAGAAAGAATCTAAGACTGACGCCAAATTTTTATTCTATATTATTTATTCGAACTCAACTCCCCCTGAGTGGACGAGAAAGAAAGGATTTCTCGGAGCAACTTTCGTATACCCAACGGACGGCAGGAGATCTTGGTCCTTTATTTATAGTTCTTGCATTAACCGGTCTTCTTTCAGTCCTAAAGTAAATCAAGAGGGTAAACTCGATCCATTATTTCTGCCCCCCACCCATTCGCTTCGGTCCTACGGAAAACGGCAAAATCAAAACGGTAATAGAGTAAGGGGCCCTTTTCTATCTTCCCCGTTCTATTACCGAAGGTAATAGAGTAAGGGGCCCGCCCTAATTCAATTTCCTTCCGGAAATTGAACGGGCGTGAGTTATAGGAGATTGTATTGTATTGTTCCTGTTAGAAAAATAGATGTTAGGAGTTTTATTTTAATACCGCAAGTGAACGGTGTCGTAGCACATACGGGTCGAACTCAGGGAGGTGCAAGATTAAACACTAGTTGACTCTAGACTATGAAATAGCTACACAATCCAAATATCCAGAAGAATCTATAAACTAATAACAAAATATGATAATTAAAACACTAAGATTAAGTATCACCACTAATATGAATTGATCAAAATATAACTCACATCCCAGTTATTCAATTAGAGCTTAGGCGAGATTGACATTCCCTTATGACTCAGTGATAAAGCACAGCTGCGAACCGAAACTAAATACTCGGTCATTCCTTAATACATAGAGCTCACTTTCGTGATACCAAAAGGCCTAACTAACATGTATGTCTCCTATTTTCATGGCTTACACACATAATTAGAAGCATTAAGAACCAATGTCAAATAATTCTCAATTCTAGTTCTCACCTATTTTCATGGGAGAATTCAAATCAATGACAAGATTATCTAAATTAAGACCCAACTTTCGCTGATGAACTCAACTAATAAAATAACAATTTAACATCAAACAAATATTCCTAATCTCAATTCCAACTTTCGTTGATAATATAAATTAGGGCTAAATCAAGATGCGCAATTGACAATAACAACAATCTTATCAAACCCTAAACATACAATCGAATTACATGGGAATTAGAGAATAATTTACATGATCAATACATACTAGGGCTCAACTCAATCTTAGATAAAAAGACTATTCACTAATCATGGCAAAAAGAGCAATAAACATAATAGAAAACATAATTAATATATAATAGAGAGAAGAGAAGAGAAGAGAATAAAACTTGATTAATATTGAAGATGAATATCAAAGCTTGAGTCTTCAATCTCCAAAGTAACCATAGAAATAAACTAGGGCATAAACTAGAGAGAAAACTAGAGAAACAAAATAACGTGATATTCAAAATGTGAGTAAAAGCTAATAGATCTAAGTCCTAATACTAGTAGGGAAACAAAATTACAAGATAAGGAAACCAAATAAATCATTAAATGACCGAAATTATCAAAACCGCGTGCGCGTAAGAAGTTCCTGGCAGACTGGGCCAACTTGCGAAGCCCATATCTCTCAAAATACAACTCGCCTCGGGCCGTGCAACATATCGTTGGAAAGATCTTCAAGCCTACTTTCCAATGCCGTTGGAATCAACCCAATATCAGCATTGAGTCAAAAGTTATGGACAAAATAGTGAACATGACTCGATTTCCATAATTCTTTCAATGAATTCCAACTCCAATTAAGCTCCAATTTGCACTCAAATACTTCTAAAGTGATCCTAATCAATGTAGCTTGCTCCCAAGTACTCAAGCTTGTCCAATAATACTCCAATTATGTTTTCAATACCTGAAATTCATCAAATAATAGCAAAAACACACAAATGGAGTAATATTTCGCAAATTAAGTAATAGTATGCAATTATGAACTACAATGCATCTAAATGCTCCTATAATGCAACCTAAATGCACCTAAAATCTATATAAAAATACGACACATCAATAGATACGGCATGGATAACTACAACCTATCTCTTAATGGGCTCTTATATCATTGTAAGGGTGAATTTTCTTTAACTAAACTTATCTGAATTAAATTCATTAGAGTTTGTTGGACATGATCAACCCTGAATATTCTCACTTGATTGAACCTCATCAACCCTGAATTTTTTTTTTTTAAGGTGAAGACTGAATAGAACACACTCATGTACAAGGTATTCTAACTACTACGGCTATTTAGAAGATGATGATCCTAAATGTTTACATAAGTATATTAAGATCTAAGAAATCATGCAATCAAATGGTAATGTCACAATTTTGATGTGGTTCAGCTAATAACATGATTCGGCTTCTTCACCTTTTTGTAAGGAGCCCTTTGCATGATTAATGCCCTTATTATATTATTTTATCTTCACAATCATTTAACCGTTTTCTATCATATAATATATGTTGTTTTCACCTGACCGTACTTATCATACCTGATTGGACTTGATCGACCCTAAATTCACAATATGCTTACTTACACCTAATTGGACCCGATGAAATCTTATTATCCTTAAATAAAAAATTATGAACTGAAAAACATATTGAGACAAATCTAATAAGATCCTATGATAAACATGTTTTTCGTAATGTGTAAATAATACAAGTGGGTCAAACCACCAAAGTGAAAAAATGACCAACATTTTTTTGGTCATGAGTGAAAATTTTGTGATTTTGGTTACGAATCAAGTCCAGAATGATTTGGAAGTATTTAAAAGAGATGAAAGTGATGGATGACAAACTTTTTTTTGGGTCATGGATAAACAAAATTAATTTAAATTAAGAACAGAGTTAAAAGAAAAAGAGAGTACCCAATAGCAAGTCTACCATTCACTGATATTTCTTTTTCATACAGTGACTCTATTTGGCAATACTAGCTGAAAATAAAGTGAAACTCGTAAGGTGGTGGAACTGATAAGATAGTTGATTAGCTTAACTGTTTGGTAAAATTAGTTGCTTAAGTTGATAAATCATTAGTTGTTATCAAAATTTTAAATTTTCAAAAATTTCAATTACCTGATTTTGAAAAGGTAAAAATTTTACCTTATCATTTAAGTCATTTTAACCACCTGAAATTTTTTATTAGGTACTCCCCAAGCACTACTAATCATTTTAGCACCTAAATTATATTAATATCTTATCATTTTTTTTTGAGGGAATATCTTATCATTTAAGATAACTAAAATGTTTCCCCAAACAGAGCCAGTAAGAAAAATGACAACGGAATCGGAACCTATTGCAATAAATTTAACCCCTGTTGCAGATTAAATTCCTAGTAGGAAGGTGAAAAAAGAAGATACTTCTCAGTTCTCACCCCAAGGCCCAAAGATCACAGTTGGTATGAGTAGTTGGTATATCTTCACCTAGATTGAAATGCAACATTAATTTAACATTAATGTCAACATGAGGATAGATTTGTAGCCACTAGTTGGGTACTTCTGATGCAGGTTGCAATTTTGCAAATACCTCCATTCAGATTTAGTGGTAATATTTACACTATAGACATACACATAATGACTACTAATTCCGGATGGAGTATCTAACAAAGTAGCATGACTGCATGGTACTGCAACAAATCACTAATCCAGCCGAACAGTCACTCTTGTGGGTATACTACTTTCTGAAATGAATCGTAACGGTTCGCTCTTCAAAAGGACTTGAACAAGCCATATAGTAACAGTTGATAACTGGATTAAGCAAAAGATAACAATAACATTGATACCTTTGATTATATAATGGTATGATTACCACTACATTTGTCCAGGTAAGTGGAACATGCTTCCCAATTGAAAACTGGTAACATTTGCTACATACAAATAGACGAGATAAAAGAATGATGATACGTATTATTTCATCTTACAGTGAGGTAGAACAACTGGCTAAGCTTCCAAGTAGTGCAACTTCATATATACATGCAAACTGCTGACTGCAACACTTTGGACAAGGTCCCGGTACAGATGCCCTAGTCATTACCATATCTTTCGTAGAATCTCCTAGCAAGCGTTAGCATGCATAAAAATGGTTTGATGATCCAGATTTCTCTATCGCCTTTGAATCTGAAAAACTCTGCTATACCAAATAGAATGAAGGGTCATATGGAAAAGGTCGTACTTGACAGGCCTAGCATGCCAGAGAAAATGCCGCTGGACCTTTCTCACTGCAAGCTGCATCTTAATATACTTCTCCATTGGTATTGATACTAGAATTTCTTTCAAGTTTGGAATGTCTTTCTCTGAAATTATAACTGAGAATGCTTCCCAATTCAAGATCTCGAAAAAGGGAGGGACAAAATTGTCAGAAATTATCACTGGCACACATTCGTAGAAGATGGCTTCCACAATTCTCGGGCTATTGACCTCGTGACCTTTAGGACATATGCAATACTTGCTACTTTTCATGTGCTGAAAATAGTTCATCCTTCTTGAAACATTGACGGGCAATAGACCATATATTCTCATATCAGGGTCTTTGTCTTTCCAATGTTTTAGCAGGGTGGGTCGTAAATACCCATGGTTGTTTCCAGCATAGAAAGCAAGGATATTCCTTTTTGACGGTGGTTTTCCTCCGATGTCTCTGAGAGGATTTCTTGCATAACGAACAAAGGTTTCTGGCAGCGACACATCCCTCCCTATCTTGAAACCTATAGTTGCGTCAGCATTGCAAAGGGCTTTGATGCTGTTCTCCATATGGTGTCTTGTTTCATATGGGGCCTAAAAGTACCCAACATGAAAATTTGAATAAACCAAAACCAATATGTATGAAATAAACTTCACAAATGTCAATCTATGAAGTCCTACGTAAAACAGAAATTTCTTAAGCATGTGCAAAGAAAAACATTTCAGAAACGGTTCATGCTTTTCCAAAAATAACTCAATGGTTCTGCAGAGCAGATTTGGTAATTTGTTGAATTTAAAGCAATCTTATATATGCACCTACCTTGGAAATCCCTAAATTGAAAAAGATCTCATGTGTATAAATATAAAAGTCTCATAACTAATTGGAAACTCCTAAAACAGTTATCCAGTCCTAAAACACTTCTTGATCAAGAGTGGATTTCTGAAGATCAGCCCACGGCTACCAAGTACGAAATATTAGTACAGGACTAAAGGAGTATTTCATTTTGGTTCTTGCTACTCATCACTTAGTCTTTACCAGCAATTAAGGTCCTCGATATTCATATTGAGATCACAATCCACTCAAGCAAATGTGCAGCATGTAATGTTGATCCGCAGAAGAAGGGTGGGGAGAGGGGGTTGTCAGATTACTCGGATACTCAGATACTAAGCTTCCCATTGTACCTTGGCTATCAAAAGTTATGTTATTACTTGGACTCTTCATGTTACCTCATGTACCATGTCGGGTCTTTGACACTACGACATGGGTATTGTTACACTGACACTTCATTTTGGGCCAAAATCATGAAAGATTTTCATAAAATAGATAAGTGAGACACTTAAGCACATACCCTTGTCCAATATGGATACCCAAGTCCAATAATTCAGATGTATCATAAATAGAACTACTTGATAGATCATGGAGATTTTTAGCACCTACAAATTTCCTTTGTAGAAGTACTTAAACTATGCCTCTCGGGACTCCCTTAAACAAGTAAACAAAAAGGGGGAAAAAAAAACCTGAAACAGCGTCGTTAGTAATTCATCTCCAGTGATATGGTATTACTTTTTATTATAAGAGTCAATCAATCAATATGAATCACTCAATGCCAACAAAGAGGTAAAATAGGAATAAAAATTAGCTGACAGTATAAGGACCATACCCAGTCATGGCAAGCAACAACAAAGTGATCTTTTCCCCCCGTTCTGTTCCAGAAAGGATATTTTGCTGCAATTGCTTCAGTGTAACCTTTCACGAATTGCCTTAAATTTGCACGGGAATGAGAGTTTGGCACATACAATGCATACTCTAGCATTCTCGAGCTAAAAGGCATATAAAATAGGTGAGCTCTTTTTGGGTTCTTCACAACGAAATGCTTGTTTCCCTCCATAAGTTTCATAAACCAGCCCTCCGAAGCATATAGTCCCTTGAGTATTGGTTGATGAAATATGGGCTTTCTACCATCCTTATAGACATAGACTTTCAATGTTTTCTCCATTAATTCATAGCTCCTGCAACAGCATTGAACAGAATTACGTGTAGAGCCAGTAAATTATATCAATATTTTTCATATTAAATCCACTATGCAATAGAAAGGGGATTCTCACTTCACAATATATAGGTATTAGTATAACAAAGCATAAAAATGTACACTGAACAGCAGCATCAATATCTTTATGGAAGAGTGCTGAAGTTTCAGTATCTATCATTTTCCCAAGTTTGAAAGGGACAAAAAAGCATATCCCTTTTATGCTATATATTGGTTTTTAGTAGGGTAACCTATGACCTTCCTCGAGCTTATGTTTATTACCTAAATGGAGAACTAATGCAAACCAAGCAAACATAAGGAATGATTTATGGTATATAACCTCCACAAAGTACGAGATTATGTATCACAATGATTTAAACAACTTTTACCCTTACCTCATAAACATAGAAACGTTTCTGAAAACAGGAGCATAAAGTTCCTTGTCAATATCAGCCACGGTAGAATTGATAATCTTCAACTTTGCATCAAAAATTTCCTTATCACGTTCATCAAGAGAAGACCTTTGAGGTTTCTACTATATCACATAAGAAACAAGTTAATTATCTGATTCTCTCCTTGGGGTAAGGCTACTAAAAATATTGGGATAGTCGAAGGACATACCATTCTAATAGAAGAAGCAAGGTGCTGAGCTAATATCCGATTCATCCTATCTATGGGTACCACAGAGATCGGTGGCATTCCAGGTTTCACCTTCTTACTTCGCCGAGTACCCATCGCTCCTGACTTCCTTAGAAGAGCAAGACCAGTTGCGTCTTGGAACTTGTTTTCATTCACAGGTAGTACTATTTCCTCTTGGTTCCACATCTCAACATTTTTATTTCCATTAGAACTAGAACTCTCATTCAATTCCAAACTGCTCTCATGCAAAATTTGATGTTCCGGCCCAACTATCTGCTCAATTTTACTAACATGATTCAACTCCACCCCGGAGCTATTTTTCTGGATGTCACCCACAAAATTCTGGCCTGAAAGCCTGTCAAATCCAAGAGGTTCATCCTGTATACTTCTATCTATCTCCTTAGATGCATTGCCACTCTCTAGAAATCCATCATCAATTCTATGATTATCTTGTTTTACTACTCCTACAAGATTTGAAGGATTAATCCCATCCTCTTTTTCTGATTTAACTAATAATTGGCTCGACGAAGAGCCGCTATTAACACTCAGGACAACTTCATTATCCGGAAGTAGAGACTTAAGTGCATTTCCATAGGGCAGCATAAAGGATTGAAGCATCAAGCAGGTAATAGCAACAAAACCCAATATTAAGACAAATCTCTTTGCTTCAATATGACATAATTTTTGAAATTGAACAGAATACTCCATACCCAGAACACTATTTAAATCTCCAACCCCTATATCAAGATATTTTCATATGGGAGAAGCCATTAACTATCCAGCAAAAGAAGCAGATTTTCAGAAATAGATTCATCAATGAACATAATAACCAATACCCAGTTCACTGCAAGTACAAAACCATCCAAAAACACACTTTTTGAATAAAAAAAAGAACACAATTAATTGTTAACAAAAGCTAATCAGTAAAGTTCCTCTTTGCTCAGAACAAATTCAACCCCCCAAAAAAAACCCAGAAAAATACTGGAATTCTGAGGAGTCAGATTTGAAGAAATTGAACTTATGTAGCCAATAATAACAGAAATTACACAAGTTAGAAACAAAATTGAAGCAAATGAAGTGACTTAATACAGTGACTAACAGAAAGAGTAGCAAATATACTTGCAAAATATAGCTTGCACTTGCAAAATTTTGCAGTTTTAGGAGATGGATACAAGAATAATGTTATAAAATCTTACAGTAAATAGAAAGATTTAGAAAAAAGACTCACCTTTACAAATTATAAGGAAAATTTTGGTTGCAGACCCAATTCCATAATTGAAAATTTTAGAGAAGTATAAAGTATTTTGTGATGCCAAAACTAGAGGGTTCTTTTATAAAAATTAAGAAGAAAAAGAGATCCACTTGCCAATTGCAATGGTCAGACCGTCAGACTTCTTTGACTGATGTTTTTCTTGTTTACTCTTTAGGTGTATTTAGCTAATTTTTTTTAGTAAGGTGTCTTTGACTAATGCTAATTATTCTAATAACCCGTTTGGTTAGTTTGTCATAAATGTGGTAATGGTAATGCATTATAGTGTAATTTTATAAAGGAAATTTCACATCATTATCCATGGTAATGCTACTTGATCCCAAAACATCCATTTTTTTTCCTAAATTCTCACTACCATCCATTACCACTTGGGAACGTGGTATTGAGTGGTAATGGAAATTTATAAAGAAAAACTCATATTTTCTGATAAGTTTCATTACCATAGTCACAGACATGATAATTTCTGTATAAATTTACACTAAATTACATTACCATTACCACCATTTATGACACTAACCAGATGGGCAATAAAAAAATTAGTATATACCCAAATGTACCATATGAAACTGATCAAAATTTTAAGGAAAAACATACCCCTCTATTTTTAAATAGATACTATTAAGTTGGGGGAATAAAGCGGATCCCAACTTGTCTAGGGTGAGAATCGGTCCCAAGATCTATTGAAGCGAGAGGAAAGCTCTAACCACTAGGCTATTGCAGTAATTATTGACTATATTTTAACCATATTTTTTTTACATACATATTAAATCCTATGTTAGCATACAAGATGTTGATATCAATTTTTTTAATAATTTGTTAGTAATGAATAATTAGAGATATCATTAGTCAAAGTTGTACATTGACAAATGAACAAGTTAAAATCGAGCATTTATCTAAAAACGGGGGGAACAAAATCACTTGCATGAAAAAAAATTTCCAAACCCTAAACCTAGTTTTTCTCTCTAGCCGCCTCCCTTTTTCCCCTTTTCCCTTCATCAGTAAGGGGCTGCCATGGATGATCTCATCCATGGTAAGCCCCTTTTCCTCTCTTGTTTTCACTTTCTAGTTTGTCCTTTTGTTTTGTTTAATAAGTTAGTCTCTCTTTATGAGAGTTTCTTGTGCCCTAATATGGGAAGACTAGTCTTCTTTGTTGTGGATGTCTCCTTCTCCCTTATGGGAGTTGTGAGTCTAGTTTTTTTTATTTGTAGGTATGAGAAATTGTTCTCATTGGTTGAAGTCCAAAACTATCAACATGAAGGTATTGGAAGCTCGGATGCAGTCAATATGGATAGATCAAGAAGGTTCTTCTCAAAACTATGTCAAAATGATAGACGGTTCCATTAATAATTGCTTGGGACACCAAATATAAGGGACTTGCATGCGCCACAATATTCGATCTGGTTCATTGTAGTTTCATCGAAGACGAAGTTGATCTGATCTTGTTTGATTGTATCCTGTTTTTCTTTATTACTTATTGTAGATGCCGTTTGGCTTTCAATTAATGAAATTTCTCTTTCATTCAAAAAAAAAAAATCTAAAAACGGGGGAGTATGAGAGTGGTGGGAATGATTAGTTTATTAAAGGGTAAACAGGTAGGAATAATAATGTAAATGACAAAAAAAAGTTATTAGATATATTTTCCTAATATACTTCTATTTAAGTATGAGAGTGGTGGGAATGATTAGTTTATTAAAGGGTAAACAGGTAGGAATAATAATGTAAATGACAAAAAAAAGTTATTAGATATATTTTCCTAATATACTTCTATTTATGAAAAGTATTATTGCTCCTTAAATTCAAGAAAAAAATGCAGTTTGTATGTGGAAAAATAGACTTTAGATGTGCAAATATATATTTTGGATGTGAAAACATAATTTTGGATGTGAAAATAAACATAATTTTGGATGTGCAAATTAAAATTTAATATTTAGATGTATAAATATAGGTTTTTTTTTTACAAGAATAAATATAGGTTTTGAATGTGCAAATATAGGTTTTGGATGTGCAAAAATTGCTAATTAGATCTTGCTTGTTAGGTGAAATCAACAAAAGTAAAAGAAAAAATTGTCTTATCTATTCAGCATCGAACAGTTCGCAGAATAACGGGACTCCAAACCAATCGATAATGGATCATGAGCAAGTGGAAGAGTAAGTAATAAAGTAACTGATGATCCCAAATTTGGGATCATCCAATGGTCATGCTCTAAGCAAATGAAATTCTTGTTCAATTGTTCCTTTCCTGATGCAATAATTAGTTTGACGAATATGATGCAATAAAAACTTAATTCATCCAAGATTTTTTTTACCCTGTATACTTTCATGGCATATACTATATGTAACAAAAATTGACTCTATTACAACTTTTTTGGATCGAAGGAAATTGCGGAAAACGAAGGGGAGGGAAATGGAGAGATAAATATGCCTCCATTTGGATACCAAATGAGGACGGAAGGGAATTGGAGAGACACAAATGGAGGAATGAATTCCTTCATATTTTGTGACAAACAAATCTCTCCAACAATAGAAAGATTTGAAAGGATACTTTAGGGTGGCCCACTCTGTGGAAACCTCCCTAGTTGTTTGTTTCCTTTTAAAAATAGAAAGATTTGAAAGAAAAACTCTATCACTCCTTCACCTTCCTTTCCTCCTCTTTGTCTATCCAAACACATGGTTAGTGAAATTATTATAAACACAAATGACTTGCAATTGAGCAGAAACATCATTCGTTGGTTTTCTAGATCAAAGCAACCAATTTGATGCTTTTTATTAGTTTTAGACCAGCCAACCCAAAGGAGTAAATGGTTATTCCTTACTCATTAGTGCACCACTCTTAGTCTTGGGTAAGTATATAAGAGTATCAGTTAATGAATTCTGATCAATGGAAGTTTTCACAATTGATCTCGAGGAACTTTTCCTTGTACTATAAACTATAACTTTCGTTAGTGTGTAGAATTAGTCTCTTCAGTATTATTTTCATAAGATGAAACTTCAACAACAGCAAAATCATAATTAATGGAGTCATACCCAAATACAAAGTTCTTAAACAACCTACCTCGAGGTAGATTGGCTTTAATAAGGCAACATATTATTAATTAATGGAGTCATACCCAAATACAAGTTCTAAAGATAGTCCTTTTATATTTATAAGGCAACATTTTAATTACCCTCTTAGCCTCGTTGTACACGAATAACCAACATCTCTTCAACACTGTTTAGTTTCAAACAAAAACCCAAAAACAAAGATAACATGCATAGATCGACCCACATGAAACATCTATAGTCCACTTCACAATCAACATAACAATAATAAACCACCCGGCGCATCTCAGCTGGTGAAGTGGTATGGTGGGTTTGCAAATATACCCCACGTCCCATGTTCGATCCTTGTGATTGAATAACAGTGATTGGCAGCCATATTCTCCTCTCCCAGTTGAGGCACATGCCGCGACTTACCTCCTCCGTGGTCTCCTAGTGGTGGGGTGGCGGGGGCCCTTAGGTTGGGGTTCAACCTTTTGCAAACATAACTATAATAATGACAATAAGATTGGAAAAACAGATATAACCCTTTTATAGATATAATTTGAGAAGCAATATAAAAGCTCAAGAGACTAGTACTATCAACTATGCCTTGTTTCAGTTCAATGCTTACTCTGCTGCTCTAATTTGACCACCACCAAGAATTGAAACAAGGCTTGCTTTACATACACATGAAGGATAGTAAAAAACATTTACATTATTGATTTTATCCACTCTCTTAATTGTTTTGTCTATGATATTATACCACATTAATTGAATTAAACCATGCTGTGAGTTACTCCGTGGACAAAGAATCCTCTCTGCAAGCAAGATTTCAGACCCTGATCTTCTAAGAAAATCGATAGGAGCATATACTAGTTCAAGATCATTCGAATGCGAAAGCGAAACGTTGAATAATTTCACCCAACTCTCTTTAATCCCATATTCCTTCATCACCCACACATTAACAAAACCTGATTCCTTTTTTGTCATCACTGTTAAACATAAACAACCATCAAGAACTCCTATATAAAACCATCTTGCGTAATTTTTATGATCATAAATTGCTGGAAGTGGTACTTGATCTTCCCATTTTTCAGTGCAAACATTAAAACAAACAATCCCAAATTTACTCTTAGATAGATTCCAAATCTTCCAGTGTATTAAATGATTTTGAATGAGTGTACTATTAGTAAAATAATGAATCTCCCACCCAATGCTTGTTCTCTCAATGCATCTCCATAAATCGGACCTCAAGCTATAGACCATAACATATCTAATTTTACCTACATGATCATCAATAACTCCCACAATTTTGTACTCATTATTTCGATGGTCGAACGCAAATCCAAATGTGATATAAGAAAAATCAAGTGGTTCTTCAAACACGGAGATTTCTTTGTAACTCCGCGTTGTTGGATTTAACAAGATAAAAGTGGTGAGTGGATGGTTGCGAATGCAAAGTAAGCCGTTACACGAACCAACAACTTCTAGACTGTAGTCGCAGTCTAGTTGTCGAGGGATGGGGAGTATGGTTTCGAGACCGATGTTCAAGTCGAAGGAGTAGAAGTTTTTCTTCATAACATCTTTGAAGTAGATGAGCATGTCACTAGAGTTGGAGGTCAGACAAAGGCTAAGATGGCGGTCGATGAATTCGGGACTTGATATTATCGTTCTAAAGGATTTCGAAACACACTTGAAACGTATAAGAGATTTTGCGGGTAATCTGGGGAGGATTTCTGTGACTATTATGTCCAAGGGAATATTGTTTGTTATGATCATAAGAATTTGTGGAGGTTTTTTTTCTTGGTCGTTCATGGTGAATAGCTGAGGAACAACCGAACAAGTCTCTTATGAGGGTTTGCACTTGAACAATTGAAGGATTTAGTTTTAGGCACTATGGAAATATAAAGGGGGATTAACTTTGTGTAACCTAGCTATTTCCACTTCACAAATATCCGGATACGGCAAAACAGAATTTTGGGGGAAGTTCTAGCTCTATTTGTGTTGATATTTATTGGTTAAAAAAAATTATAACAAAGTTATCTCATCTTCTCATATATGGATTGTTCTGATGAGAACCCAACACTATATCTTTAAGTTATGTAGACACTAGCTTTTTAAGCATGCGATGCGTGCGATGATAATTTTCTTTATTGTGAATTTGTGATATTTCGTAATGTGGAGTAGCTAGTTTACATGCACGCAATAAATGCAGCTAGCGACAACTAATTATAATAGTTTAAGTTGACAGTTTTTTCACTAATATAAAGGCTATGTTTTATTCAACTTATTAGAAGTTATTTTCAGCAAAAATAAGTTCAAATTAGTTCTTGATCTGACCTTATTATCCTCATATAATTGTGATCATTTCTTTACATGACTATAATGTTGTGGAAGTATATTGCTTTTTTTTTTTTTTGGCAATTTCTCCTTTTGATGGAAGATTTTGATATTCTTAAATGAATTTGTTATCTTTGTTTTTTTTGTAAACTTTGTTAATCTTTCCCTTTTTTTAACCTAAAATTTTAAGTTGTTCTAATTGTAGTTTTTAAAAATGACAATTATTTTGATTGATTGATTACCTATTATTAAAATTGATAAAAACAGTCCTAACTATCGGACATCTTCTTTAATCAGTCCCAACTTTTTATTATTTTCAGTTGGACCCAACTATTGCATGACTTTGCCAAAAACGGTCCTGGTGACCTGATAACCTAGAGTATCAGGTTAAAACCCTTATAAGTGACTTTTACAACTTTTATTTTTGTTTTCCTTTTATTTTTTTGATTTTTTGGCTTTCCCAAATCCCACCCCCTCCTATCCCCAACCCAGTTAACCCACCCACACTACACCCCCCCACCGGTCCGGCTGTCCCCAACCCCAAAGACCCTTCCCCACCACAAACACCAACCACCCAGTCAAGAAAACCCACCGCCAACTACTCCTAAAACCCATCCCCAAAGACTCCGAAAGGCCTATGCCCACCCACAAAAATCCATCCCCATCCCCACCGATGTAACGCCCCGGAAATGCATAACCTTAATCGTCAGCGGAAGCACAACTTAAGCCTGTGGGTTATGGCCCACTAATAAAATAATTAGCCTAAAATGGCCTCTTAAATATACAAATGCTCAACTTAAAGCTATAATTATTACCCATAACTACAGAGGGTTCTAAATATCCCAAATATATACGAGTCGCTTCAACTTAATCTTTCCTGGAGCATTACGACATAACCGATCCCGCCTCTATCTCGGAAAAGATGCTCCCGAACTTCAACTCCGAAACTATTGTAACACTTGCCACCCACCAAGTGACAGGCCACAGGTAATGACAAAACAAAACATTGATGCAGACACATCGAGACAATGCCGAGTACTAACCCATAAAACATTCTTAAAACATGCTTTGGTGTCTACGACTCTCACGAAATCAATACGTTCACATCATTCATCACAACATCACCATAACATAACAACAATCACTTTATTCATCATCTTTCATGACTTATAAGTTCTCACCGATATCATAACAGAGTCGTAACATCATCATAATTCATTCATATCAAAGCGGAAGACATACTTTCATATCATTAAACAATAAACATTCATAAACATATATACTTTAAGTCATACAGAATATCATAAATCATCATCATCTTTCATTTATTTAACTAGTAATGATCGTACTATTTTAATAACATAGTTATTTCATAGCATTCGTTCATAAACATCGTACTATCTTAATAGCATAGTTATTTCATAGCATTCGCTCATAAACATCACTAATCATCATATTCATAAAGCATTCTGTATTTCCTAATCCAATCATCGATAACATAATGTGTGAAATCATAAAACATATTCGCAATCATAATCATACTTTTGAAACATCAAAGTCATCATACTTCATAGCATTAAATCATTCAATAGCATCATCTACATAGCCAATATTTCATATCATATTATAAGTTTCATCATAACTTTCCACCTTACTTAATTCATATTAGTAACTTGATTAACATCCGAGCTTTGTAAAACAAGAAAGAGTATGCATTTAGTAAAGAGGAGCAACATAAATCATTGTATAACATATCATATCAGTTCATATCATATCATGAGATTCATCATTATCTTTTCATTTTACTTGTTCATTTTGGTTACTTGGCAGTATAACGTACATTCATTAACCAATAGGGTGGCCACAACAAAGGTGACACTTGCGGTACCCAAATCATTAACCAGTAGGGTGGCCACAACAAGGTGACACTTGCGGTACCCAATTTAATTCATTAACAAGTAGGGTGGCCACAACAAAGGTGACACTTGCGGTACCCAAATATACTGCCAAGAACCATCTTTCACTTTACTTTATCATGTTTCATTGCTTTTACAAATCATAATCACATTACATAATCGTAAGCGTGATACGTAATCATCATCATAACGTAACCATAATTACATCACATCATCGTAATCGTAATCATGGAACATATCTTAATCATAAAATAAACATGA
This sequence comes from Beta lomatogona, assembly GCA_947646795.1. NCBI lineage: Eukaryota > Viridiplantae > Streptophyta > Magnoliopsida > Caryophyllales > Amaranthaceae > Beta > Beta lomatogona. Next base: position 96,869 of record CANSNZ010000580.1, on the reverse strand, counting down.
TTACATTACATCATCGTAATCATAATCATGGAAAGTAATCATATGCATGACATATTCATAATCATGTTCATATACTTTTGCATAATCAGGTATTCAGAAGCATATCTCATAACTTAAAATACCTTTCAAAATACATAACAGAAGCATATCTGAAACATAATAGATACATAGCATAAGCATAGTAGTCCTTTCGTATTTTACATCGTTTATGAACCATTCATGCTTTCATATTATTTCGGAATTTAAAGGCATACTTTGGCATAATCGAGACTTTATAAACATAACTCATCACCCCAAATATATCGGAAATACATAAGAAAATCATACATAAACGTTGTAAGAATCCTTTCATACTATCAAGTCGTTTACAAGAACGTAGCATAAGACACTTTTTATAACATCATGGTCTCACATATGTCATTGCAGAGTATACGTTTCATCTCTCGTAATTCACAAATCATCCTTACGTACTTTAAGATCATTTCGAGAAACATAAAGCGTACTTGTTTCATCTTAATGATTCGAACTCCATATTAGCTTATTTTAGTGAACATAAACACTAATCATACTTTACTATTCTGCCTAGCAATGACTTGTAGATACACAAATAGGAATCTATTTCCAATAATCCATCTTTAGTAATCATAACACACCATCCAGTTCTAATATACCGGTTCACCAACAACAATAATTCAGCCCCATCAATACCACATAATCAACAACCACAATTCATCATCAAATTAGCAACCATTACTCATGATTCAAAGAAAGGAAATTAAGATCGAAGGAAGAATCGAGAGGGATTAGCACCCAAATTTCAGCATTTATAAACTCAATAATACCCTCCAACATGAGGAGAATAGAAAGAGAAGAAGAAGGGGGGTGTAGTACCTCTGCGCTCTTCGAGCGGAGAGCGGGGACGAACAAAACAGGGGGAGGGAGACGGAGCTCCGGCGGCGGCGGGGAGCACCGGCGAGGCTGGCGGCGCACGGGTGGTCGGCCGGCAACCACGGCGGGCGGCAGCAAGCAACACAACGACAACAACAACGCACGGCAGCAGAAGACGAGCGGCCCACGCGACCGGGGAACCAAGCGCAGCTCCGGCGAGCAACCACCACGAAGAGGAGAGAAAAGGCGCCAGCAGGGGTTGGCGGCTCCGGCGAGCTTCAGAACGCGCCGGGAAGGAAGGACGAGAGAGGAAGGAGGGAGATCGGGAAAGAGGAGAGAGAAAATTTGGGGGTTTGGGTCTTTGGGGGTTTTCTCACGGGAAGAGAGGAGAGAAAATAAAGGGGTTGGGGTCTTTGGGTGAGAAAAATGACAGAGAGAGGATTTGGGGGGGGTTTGGTTATCTTTTTGGTGAGGAAGATCATGAGAGAGAGTTAAAAATTCAATTGGGTTATTTAAAATCCAAAATACATTATTCTTAACAATAATTTCATAAAACAAAATATATTACAAATACTACAAATATTCCAAACTCAAATAAAATAAGGATTTACAAAACATAATTAACTTTATAATTACAATCAATGCTAATTAAAACGCTCTTAAAAATCGGGGTATTACATCCTACCACCCTTATAAAAAAGTTTCGTCCTCGAAACTTGCAATAAGTTGATCGAGGGAACAATAAGCTAAATTCATTTAGACAAAACCAAGATCTCAAACTTTTATGGCTTCGTTAGGAATTCAGCCTCCATTCCGCCATCATCTTTTGTATCTCTACTTCAACTCGACTCGCGAAATCGAGGAGCAAAGAAAACGAAAGGGGCAAACTTGTTGGCAATGAATTCCAACTAACACATTTAGTGAGATCTCGTTTGAAAACCTTTTGATTACTCAAACCATATAAGTAAAATTAATCGAAATACTATTAAAATTCACATATCGTCACGTACATCACAACTATCATATAATCATATAACTTAAGACCAACTAGGTCCAGGATAAGCCACTTAAACTCCAAAAGGGCATTCATAACACTATTTCTCATATCTTAGGCTCTCTTAACCCAAATAATCATCAAAATTGACCTCAACTTTCTCAACGTCTAAATTCCCAAAGAATCATACCTAGGCGATGCAAAGTCTAAGACTCCGCACTTCCGGCTAGGCTTCGGCTCTGATACCAACTCTGTAACGCCCCGGAAATGCATAACCTTAATCGTCAGCGGAAGCACAACTTAAGCCTGTGGGTTATGGCCCACTAATAAAATAATTAGCCTAAAATGGCCTCTTAAATATACAAATGCTCAACTTAAAGCTATAATTATTACCCATAACTACAGAGGGTTCTAAATATCCCAAATATATACAGAGTCGCTTCAACTTAATCTTTCCGGAGCATTACTGACATAACCGATCCTGCCTCTATCTCGGAAAAGATGCTCCAGAACTTCAACCTGAAACTATTGTAACACTGCCACCCACCAAGTGACAGGCCACAGTAATGACAAAACAAAACATTGACAGACACATCAGCACAATGCTGAGTACTAACCCATAAAACATTCTTAAAACATGCTTTGGTGTCTACGACTCTCACGAAATCAATACGTTCACATCATTCATCACAACATCACCATAACATAACAACAATCACTTTATTCATCATCTTTCATGACTTATAAGTTCTCACCGATATCATAACAGAGTCGTAACATCATCATAATTCATTCATATCAAAGCGGAAGACATACTTTCATATCATTAAACAATAAACATTCATAAACATATATACTTTAAGTCATACAGAATATCATAAATCATCATCATCTTTCATTTATTTAACTAGTAATGATCGTACTATTTTAATAACATAGTTATTTCATAGCATTCGTTCATAAACATCGTACTATTTTAATAGCATAGTTATTTCATAGCATTCGCTCATAAACATCACTAATCATCATATTCATAAAGCATTCTGTATTTCCTAATCCAATCATCGATAACATAATGTGTGAAATCATAAAACATATTCGCAATCATAATCATACTTTTGAAACATCAAAGTCATCATACTTCATAGCATTAAATCATTCAATAGCATCATCTACATAGCCAATATTTCATATCATATTATAAGTTTCATCATAACTTTCCACCTTACTTAATTCATATTAGTAACTTGATTAACATCCGAGCTTTGTAAAACAAGAAAGAGTATGCATTTAGTAAAGAGAAGAGCAACATAAATCATTGTATAACATATCATATCAGTTCATATCATATCATGAGATTCATCATTATCTTTTCATTTTACTTGTTCATTTTGGTTACTTGGCAGTATAACGTACATTCATTAACCAATAGGGTGGCCACAACAAAGGTGACACTTGCGGTACCCAAATCATTAACCAGTAGGGTGGCCACAACAAGGTGACACTTGCGGTACCCAATTTAATTCATTAACAAGTAGGGTGGCCACAACAAAGGTGACACTTGCGGTACCCAAATATACTGCCAAGAACCATCTTTCACTTTACTTTATCATGTTTCATTGCTTTTACAAATCATAATCACATTACATAATCGTAAGCGTGATACGTAATCATCATCATAACGTAACCATAATTACATCACATCATCGTAATCGTAATCATGGAACATATCTTAATCATAAAATAAACATGATTACATTACATCATCGTAATCATAATCATGGAAAGTAATCATATGCATGACATATTCATAATCATGTTCATATACTTTTGCATAATCAGGTATTCAGAAGCATATCTCATAACTTAAAATACCTTTCAAAATACATAACAGAAGCATATCTGAAACATAATAGATACATAGCATAAGCATAGTAGTCCTTTCGTATTTTACATCGTTTATGAACCATTCATGCTTTCATATTATTTCGGAATTTAAAGGCATACTTTGGCATAATCGAGACTTTATAAACATAACTCATCACCCCAAATATATCGGAAATACATAAGAAAATCATACATAAACGTTGTAAGAATCCTTTCATACTATCAAGTCGTTTACAAGAACGTAGCATAAGACACTTTTTATAACATCATGGTCTCACATATGTCATTGCAGAGTATACGTTTCATCTCTCGTAATTCACAAATCATCCTTACGTACTTTAAGATCATTTCGAGAAACATAAAGCGTACTTGTTTCATCTTAATGATTCGAACTCCATATTAGCTTATTTTAGTGAACATAAACACTAATCATACTTTACTATTCTGCCTAGCAATGACTTGTAGATACACAAATAGGAATCTATTTCCAATAATCCATCTTTAGTAATCATAACACACCATCCAGTTCTAATATACCGGTTCACCAACAACAATAATTCAGCCCCATCAATACCACATAATCAACAACCACAATTCATCATCAAATTAGCAACCATTACTCATGATTCAAAGAAAGGAAATTAAGATCGAAGGAAGAATCAGAGGGATTAGCACCCAAATTTCAGCATTTATAAACTCAATAATACCCTCCAACATGAGGAGAATAGAAAGAGAAGAAGAAGGGGGTGTAGTACCTCTGCTCTGCGAGCGGGGAGCGGAGGACGAACAAAACGGGGGGAGGGAGACGGAGCTCCGGCGGCGGGGAGCACCGGCGAGGCTGGCGGCGCACGGTGGTCGGCCGGCAACCACGACGGGGCAGCGAGCAGCAACACAACGACAACAACAACGCACGGCAGGCAGCACGAGCAGCCCGCGGACCGGGGAACCAAGCGCGGCTCCGGCGAGCAACCACCACGAAGAGGAGAGAAAAGGCGCCAGCAGGGGTTGGCGGCTCCGGCGAGCTTCAGGAACGCCGGGAAGGAAGGACGAGAGAGGAAGGAGGGAGATCGGGAAAGAGGAGAGAGAAAATTTGGGGGTTTGGGTCTTTGGGGGTTTTCTCACGGGAAGAGAGGAGAGAAAATAAAGGGGTTGGGGTCTTTGGGTGAGAAAAATGACAGAGAGAGGATTTGGGGGGGGGTTTGGTTATCTTTTTGGTGAGGAAGATCATGAGAGAGAGTTAAAAATTCAATTGGGTTATTTAAAATCCAAAATACATTATTCTTAACAATAATTTCATAAAACAAAATATATTACAAATACTACAAATATTCCAAACTCAAATAAAATAAGGATTTACAAAACATAATTAACTTTATAATTACAATCAATGCTAATTAAAACGCTCTTAAAAATCGGGGTATTACAACCGACCACCGCCACCTATCCTCAGACCCAAACAACCACCCCCACCACAAACACGACAATCAATTCACGAAACCCACCGCCAAACTCCCGTTTCCAGCGGCAACCCGAAAACCTTAAAGTCTTCATCATCATCTTCATCCCACCCGAAAATCCACGCCCACCCCCGAAAACCAACTCGCCGACTGCTCTTCCTTGTCCGTCTTCCCTCGCAACCTTCAATTCGTCATCATCATCTTTTCCCCCACCCGAAAATCCATTCCCATCTCCACTCCACCCGCAAACCCATCTCCACCACGAAACACCAACCATATTGATGTTGCTGTTATGAGGGAGTATAAGAAGAAGAATGCAGGAGTAATTACAAATGCTAATGGCTAATGTTGATGTTGCTAAATGCTATGATGAAGTAGAACCGGTTTTTGTGCGGGCTTGGGCAGTTTTTTGGGCCCGCTGGCCCGGCCAAAATTTTTTTTTTTGGGCAGGCTTTGGACAAGCCAAAAAACACTTTTTAGTCTAAATTTTGGGCCCGGCCCGTTTTGGCCCGCAAAAGCCCGCTCGACCCGGCCCGAAATACCGGTCTTTGGGCACAAAATTTTGGCCCGGATTTGGGCCCGGCCCGCACAATGGGCGAAATTTTTTTTGCGCGGCCCGGCCCATGATCACCTCTAATCGATTATAACTTTTGACATATATTTCGAAAAAAAAAAAAATTAATTTTTGTACCATTGAAAAGTATTTAAAAATAATTTTAAACAAGATCTATTCATAATATTTTTCAACTTTATATACTAGCAACCTATAAAAAGAAATACTTACTACACTAACGTATTAAAGTAACCTACTGCATTTATAATTAGGGATGTGTACTGTTTTCAACTCCAACTTTTCTTAGTCTTAGGTAAGAGTATCAGAGTATCAAACAATGAACTCTGATCAATGGAAGTTTTCACAATTGATCTTTAGGAACTTTTCCTTGTACTATAAACGATAACTTCTGTTTGTCCGTACAATAACTCTCTTAAGTACTACCTTCCTAAGATGAAACTTCAACAACGACAAAATCATAATTATTGGAGTCATGCCTGTTGTGACAGATGCAATTAACGAAACAAATAATTAATGAACAGTTGACAAAGGAATTAACGTGGTTCACTAACAATGTGTTAGCTACGTCCACATGCAGAGGAGAAATGATTTTATTAGGTTTTGGAGAGAGTATACATTTCAAAATATGGAGGCAGAAGTTAATTATATGGTTTATATAGTACCTCCTAATTAACCTAAACTGATGGGCCTAAACCCAAAACTAAAACATACTCGATAAATTAAACATCATCTACCAAAACAATCCGTGCTTGGTGAATCATAGCGCCAGATAATTAATTCAATGCATAATTCAACAATACCCAAAATCCAAATACAAGTTCTTAAACAACCTAACTCAAGGTAGATGCATGTGGCTTTGATTCAGATCCACGCCAATACATTCAAGCTGATGGGTTTATAATCTAAAGATCCTCCTTTTATAAGGCAACATTTTAATTAACCTCTTAGCCTCGTTGTACAGGAGTAACCAACATCAATTCAATACTGATTAGTTTAAAACAAAAACCCAAAAAACAAAGACAACATGCATAGATCGACCCACATGAAACATCTATAGTCCACTTCACAATAAAGATAACTACAATAATGACAATAAGATCGGAAAAACAAATATAACCCTTTTATAGATATAATTTGAGAAGCAATATAAAAGCTCAAGAGACTAGTACTATCAACTATGCCTTGTTTCAGTTCAATGCTTACTCTGCTGCTCTAATTTGATCACCACCAAGAACTGGAACAAGGCTTGCTTTACATACACATGGATAGCTAAAAACATTTACATTATTGATTTCATCCACTCTCTCGATTGCTTTGTCTATGATATTATACCACATTAATTTAATTAAACCATGCTGTGAGTTACTCGGTGCACAAACAATACTCTCTGCACACAAGATTTGGGACCCTGATCCTCTACGAAAATAAATGGGAAGATATACTAGAAAAGGAGCAAGATCATTCGAATGCGAAAGCGAAACCTTGAATAGTTTCACCCAACTCTCTTTAATCCCATATTCCTTCATCACCCACACATTAACAAAACCTGATTCCTTTTTTGTCATCACTGTTAAACATAAACAACCATCAAGAACCCCTATATCCAACCAACTTGGGTAATTATTGTCATGGTCATAAATTGCTGGAAGTGGTACTTGATCTTCCCATTTTTCAGTGCAAACATTAAAACAAACAATCCCAAGTTTATTGTTATTGTTAGATGAATTCCTAATCTTCCAGTGTACTAAATGATTGTGAATAAGTGTACCAAAAGTAAAACCTTGAATCTCCCACCCAACGCTTGTTCTCTCAATGCATCTCCACGAATTGGATCTCAAGCTATAGACCATAACATATCTCTTACCTACATTACAACCAATAAGTCCCACAATTTTGTAATCATTATTTCGATGATCGAACGCAAATCCAAGTGCAGAAGCAAAACAATTAGGTGGTGTTTTAAACATGGAGATTTCTCTGTAACTCCGCGTTGTTGGATTCAGCAAGATAAAAGTGGCGAGTGGGAATTTGCGTAAGCAAAGTAAGCCGTTACACGAACCAACAACATCTAGACGGTAGTCGCAGTATAGTTGTCGAGGGATGGGGAGTATGGTTTCGAGACCGATGTTCAAGTCAAAGGAGCAGATGATATTCTTCCTACCATCTTTGAAGTAGATGAGCATGTCATTAGAGTTGGAGGTCAGACAAAGGCTAAGATGGCGGTCGATGAATTCGGGACTTGATATTATAGTTCTAAAAGATTTCGAAACACACTTGAAACGCATAAGAGATTTTGCGGGTAATTTGGGGAGGATTTCTGTGACTATTATGTCTAAGGGAAGTTGGTTTGTTATGATCATAAGAATTTTTGGAGGTTTATTTTCTTGGTTGCCCATATGCTGAATAGCTGAGGAACAACTCTCTCAATTCTCATTAGGGTTTGCCCTTGAACAATTGATGAATAGTATTAGGTAGTGTGGAAATTAATTGGGGCTTAAGCTTAACTTTGTGTAACCTATTTCCACTAATATCCGGAGATAGCAAAAGAGACTTGCCAGGGAAGTTCTTTTTTTTTTTTTTTGAGGGGTGCCAGGGAAGTTTTAGTTCTATTTGGGTTGGGGTCTCAGGGGATATTAGATTATTAGTGTATCTCTATTACATAAGGGAAGGGGGGAGCAACGGTGTCCTCTTTTGAATTGACTATTTTGCCCCCCTTCCCTTTCTAAATTACAAAAGGAATCTCAATACTAAAATGGGGGTCAAATAAAGCCACCGGAAATTAATTTTCAACAATCATTCAGAAATCAATTATATGAGGAAACTTTACAAATCACTCATAGAATTGAGAAAATCACGTTGTAAAAATCACGCAAATCACTCAAATGATCAGGAAACTTTACAAAAACTAAAAATTAACTTACAAACTAAAACTAATATACTAGGACGTCAATACATACAAAAACATTCACAAAATTCACTTATAAATCATTGTTCTCAATAACCATTCACAATTACATACTCACAAAAATTACCTATAAACACAAATCTGAGAAAAACATAAGATTTTGACAGTGATATCACACATTCGTCGATCGGCGATTTGCGAACTTTCAAACAGGTACATAATTCTTTTAATCTTTAAAGTTATTTCACATTAGTCGACTGTTATGTAGTTGAAAAAATGGAGATAATAGCAATTAGTTGAAAAGGGCTTTTATATAATTAGACTTAAATTTGATTCATTTTCATATAAAATCAAAAAAGAAGATGTGTATAAAATTTGATTCATTTATGACACTGATGAAAAAGTTGCAAATTTAGTTCTTTTTTAAAAAAATTCCAATATAAAATTTTTGCCCAAAACTTTTGCAAAATATCCATGATCATAAATAAATTTTGAAAAACAAAACAATATCAAACCTTTTTGCGAACAACTTTTGCAAAAATCCATTTTCAGAAAAAAAAAATTTACATTAATTTACGAAAACCATTTAATGTGAAATCAGATTGTGTATGAAAAATTTAAAATTTCATTTCAAATATAATTGAAACTCAAAGTGTTAAAATTTAGAAAAGGAGAAAAATTAAAAATGATCATTTCATGCGAAGTCAGATTGTGTATGAAAAACTTAAAAATTTCATTTCAAATATAATTGAAACTCAAAGTGTTAAAATTTAGAAAATGAGAAAAATTAAAATGACCATTTCATGCAAAATCAGATTGTGTATGAAAAATTTAAAATTTCATTTCAAATATAATTGAAACTCAAAGTGTGAACATTTAGAAAAGAAGAAAAATTAAAATGATGAAAATTTTTAAATATCAATTTGTGAAATCAGAATTTAGAAGTTAGACAAGGAAAAAAAACTGAAATTGTATTATACTTTTCGGTTACAGTTTTGGGATCAGAGAGAAATTACTGAAATCCATGATTTAAGAAATTACCTTTCTTTGTTACAAAATCGACCCAATTAGATCTATTGTTGCTTAAGACTTGAATTGAAATGCTTGATTTTTTGATGTTGTTCTTTGACGTTGACGTGAAAATCTACTGTTGCATGTATTTCTTTGATGTTGTTCGCAAATTAGATTTACTGCTTAAGACTTGAAATGTCTGATTTTGCTATTGTATATTACATACTTGGATGAATTGGGTTCCTTCAAATATGAATTAGGTTCCTTCAAAATATAGGTTGTAGATTTGTAGTGAGAGGAGAGAGAGAATGAATAGTTAGAAAAGTACTAAAATTATACACCGAGAGGAGAGAGAGAATGAATAGTTGGAGAAATGTTTTTTTGTTGGTCCGATGGGTCTTCACTCTTCACCGATTTAAGTGGCAAATAAGTATATGGACCACTAACAAACCACTTTTCACCAATTATGTAAAAAAAGTATATTGCAAGTTAAATTATAATATAATATTTATATGAAAAGAACACTACATAATTAATTAGTAAAGGAACATATTACTCCCTTAAGAAAAAGGATAATATGTGAAAACAAAATTTTTATGTACTATTTTTTTTTGTGGGAAACAATCTTTTATAATTTTTCCCACAACTTAAAACTTTACAACATTTTGTATTTTTCTGCGAGAAATCAAAAACTATTATAAATTACAAAAATGAATAAAACCAAAAAAAAAGAACATGACGATGTTTAGTAAAGAACATCATATTGATTATAAAAGAACATGTGCATATAAGACTTGAGAAACAACAAACTATTCAAAATCACAAAAATGAATAACAACATAAAAAGAACATGGAAGAATCTTATTCACAAAATGGAGGTGAACTTAAATACTAACTTGCATTTTCAGTTTGTTTACTACTTAGTATTAGGCCTAACAATATCATCGCACGCATCGCGTGCACAAAAGGCTAGTAGGAAAATATATTAGTGTTATATACTTTCTTTAGATGATAGTTAATGAATAAAGTTCACATCATAACAGTAGAATTATAATCCAAGGAGAATAATAAGGTTATAATTTAGCCAAAATAAATTATATATGGGTTAAAAAGGATTATAATAACAAAGTGTTCTTAATTATGTTCTCATATACGGATTGTTCTTATGGGAACCCAACCCTATATCTTTTCTTTTTTTTGACGGGAACCCTATATCTTTAAGTTTGTTTATGTTATGATATTACTAATTAATATAACATATAGTACATCAAGATACTCAATTGAGTAGGACATTAATTTAGGAAACACTCCTAAACAAAATACAATGCTTGCTAACCTCAAAAGATAATACTACCAAATATACTAAAGATATTATTGCTAAATTATATCCTAACATGAATAACCTTAAAGATATTATAAGTATAATATCACAAATGAAAAATATATCACACTAATATATTATCCTATATTACTAATCTAAATCTAAATATCATATCCTCATATCATATCATATATCATACAAGCGTGAAAACTTGAAATGGTGCAACTATTTCTAAACGAAGGAATTAGGTAAGAAGAGGAAATCAATCGCTTTAATTTAATATTCAATTGAAATTTCAAATTCAATTCCATTGTTAACTTGTTCAATATATATAGGCTGGCAAGCAGGAAGAAGAAAAGATTATTTAACATATATGACAATTTAATTCATTGAAGGTATATCAGGCTTTTTGTAAGAGGGACACCATCTTCCTCCCCCCTTCACTTATATAATAGAAATAATATTCCTTTCTCTCTTGTTTTTCTCTCTCAAATCCTAGCCTCCCCTACCCCTTCTTCATCAGTTAGGGGCAGTCATGGATGATTTCATCCATGGTAAGCTCATTTCCCCCCCTTTTGGGTAAATGGAGCAGATAGATAATTAGGATCAAGAGTTAAAAGTTACAAGCAACAAACTAAGGACTAGAAGGCCTACGTCGTGTCTGTGCCCTAAAATTACAACATAGATTAAGCTGTTCATATGTAATATCCTTTCTAACAATGTTCAAATCCTCCAATGGGGGTTTGGAAAAATGGAGGAAATCATTGTCCCCTAGTGGTCCCTTTCTAACTGCCTGCACAAGTGCATCTGCCTCCCTGAATTGATCTCTTTCAACTTTGAGGACCCTCTTCACCCAGTCCTCCTGCAAAGACTCCCTGCAAGAATTAGTTAAGTTAGTATATCGGTCTCTGATCCTAGCTGCTCCAGTGATGTCATCCACTGCAACCATAGAATCAGATAGGATTATACAATCTTTCCAATCCCTCTCCTTGGCCCATGCCATAGTTTCTCTGATGGCTAATAATTCAGCAGCATTGGAGTCATTGCAAGTAAACTTGCCACAGATGCCTTCTCTCCAAGCTCTAGATATATTCCTACAGACTGCTCCCAAACCTGCTATGAAGGATGATTGACACAAAGAAGCATCTACCATGATAGTGTATGTGTAGTTTAGGGAGGGTTTTAGAGGTGGGGGTTTTGAGGGTTCACTGACAACACATGTCTTGAGCAAGAGTATTCAATCGCAAGATAGTTAGTTTGTTCATTTTCCCCTTTTATTTTCAGTTTTAGTTTGTTTTCTTGTTTTGTTGAATAAATTAATCTCTCTTTATGAGATTTTTTCAAACCCTGTTATAGGGATTTTAGTCTTTGTTGTGGAGATCTCCTTCTCCTCTACGGGAGTTGTGAGTATGGTTTTTTTGTCTTTAGGTATGCGAAATTGTTCTCATTGGTTGAAGTTCGAGACTCAATATGAAGGTATTGGAATATCGGATGCGGTCAACATGACTTGATAAAGAATGTTCTTCCCAAACTATGTCAGATTGATAAACTTCCTCATCAATGGCTGCTTGATACAACAAATACAAGTGGGATGCGCTATAGTGCTCGATCTGGTTCATTGTAGTTTCTTCGAAGATGAATTTTATTTAACCTTGTTTGATTGTATCTTGTTTTTCTGTAATACCTATTGTAAATGTCGTTTGGCCTTCAATTAATGAAATTTCTCTTTCAAAAAAAAATATCATATCATATAATATAACTATAATATATAAAGCAGAGTCCAAAATCCATTGCACGAGGTCGGACATTTGCCGTCTTTATTAGATGCCATTTGTCATGTTTATTGCACAAAATTGCGATATTTGGTCACGTTTATTAAGTGATATGTCATTATGTTTGAAAAGAAATATAGTTGGAAATTGATAAAAATACATGTATAGAGGTTAGGATAAGAAGAAATAGTAGTTTACAATGAAATAATTAAGTATAGTAAATCGATTATAACTTTTGACACATATTTCAATAAAAAAAATTATTAGATTTTGTACCATTGAAAAGTATTTAAAAATACTTTTAAACAAGATCCATTCATAATATTTTTCAACTCTATGTACTAGCAACCTATAAAAAGAAATACGTACTACACTAACGTATTAAAGTAACCTACCGCATTTATAATCAGGGATGCGTTTTCAACTCCAACTTTTCTTAGTCTTAGGTAAAAGTATCAGAGTATCAGACAATGAATTATGATCAATGGAAGTTTTCACAATTGATCTCCAGGAAAAGTATAATCGATAACTTATGTTTGTCCGTACAATAACTCTCTTAAGTTCTACCTTCCTAAGATGAAACTTCAACAACGACAAAATCATAATTATTGGAGTCATGCCTGTTGTGACAGATGCAATTAACGAAACAAATAATTAATGAACAATTGACAAAGGAATTAACATGGTTTACTAACAATATGTTAGCTACGTCCACATGCAGAGGAGAAATGATTTTATTAGGTTTTGGGAGAGTATACATTTCAGAATATGGAGGCAGAAGTTAATTATATGGTTTATATAGTACCTACTAATTAACCTAAACAGATAGGGCTAAACCCAAAACTAAAACATACTCGATAAATTAAACATCATATACCAAAAAAATCTCGTGCTTGATTAATCATAGCGCCAGATAATTAATTCAATGCATAGTTCAACAATACCCAAAATCCAAATACAAGCTCTTAAACAACCTAACTCAAGGTAGATGCATGTGGCTTTGATTCAGATCCACGCCAATACATTCAAGCAGATGGGTTTATAAACATAAACGTGTTAGGGTAATATAAATTGCCTACTATGATCTAAAGATCCTTCTTTTATAAGGCAACATTTTAATTAACCTCTTAGCCTCGTTGTAGAGGAATAACCAACATCACTTCAATACTGATTTGTTTAAAACAAAAACCCAAAAACAAAGACAACATGCATAGATCGACCCACATGAAACATCTATAGTCCACTTCACAATCAAGATAACTACAATAATATAATGACAATAAAATCGGAAAAACAGATATAACCCTTTTATAGATATAATTTGAGAAGCAATATAAAAGCTCAAGAGACTAGTACTATCAACTATGCCTTATTTCAGTTCAATGCTTACTCTGCTGCTCTAATTTGATCACCACCAAGAACTGAAACAAGACTTGATTTACATACACATGAAGGATAGTTAGAAAATTTTAAATTGTTGATTTCATCCACTCTCTCGAGTGTTTTGTCTATGATATTATGCCAGATTAATTTAATTAAATCATGCTGTGAGTTACCCCTTGGTGCACAAACAATCCTCTCTGCAAGCAAGATTTGGGACCTTGATCCTCTACGAAGATAAATTGGAGGATATACTAGAAAAGGAGGAAGCTCATTCGAATGCGAAAGCGAAGCCTTGAACAACATCACCCAACTCTCTTTAATCCCATATTCCTTCATCACCCACACACTAACAAAATCTAATTCTTGTTTTGTCATCACTGCTGAACATAAACAACCATCAAGAACCTCTAATTCCAAACGAATTGGGTAATTATTGTCATGGTCATAAATTGCTGGAAGTGGTACTTGATCTTCCCATTTTTCAGTGCAAACATTAAAACAAGCAATCCCAAGTTTATAGTTATTATTGTTAGATGGATTCCAAATCATCCAGTGTACTAAATGATTGTGAATAAGTGTATTATTAGTAAAACCTTGAATCTCCCACCCAACGCTTGTTCTCTCAATGCATCTCCATGAATCGGACCTCAAGCTATACACCATAACATATCTCTTATCTACATTACAATCAAGAACTCCCACAATTTTGTAATCATTGTTTCGATAATCGAACGCAAATCCAAGTGCAAAAGAAATATTAACACAACCAACTGGTCTTTCAAACATGGGGATTTCTCTACAACTCCGCGTTGTTGGATTCAGCAAGATAAAAGTAGTGAGTGGACTTTTGCAAATGCAAAGTAAGCCGTTACACGAACAAACAACATTTAGACACAAGTCATTGTCTGGTTGTCGAGGGATGGGGAGTATGGTTTCGAGACCAATGTTCAAGTCTAAGGAGAAGATGTTATTGTTATTTTTCCTACCACCTTTGAAGTAGATGAGCATGTCACTAGAGTTGGAGGTCAGACAAACGTTAAGATGGCGGTCGATGAATTCGGAACTTGATATTATAGTTCTAAAGGATTTCGAAACGCACTTGAAACGTATAAGAGATTTTGCGGGTAATTTGGGGAGGATTTCTGTGACTATTATGTCTAAAGGAAGTTGGTTTGTTATGATCATAAGAATTTTTGGAGGTTTATTTTCTTGGTCGTCCATGGTGAATAGTTGAGGAACAACTCTCTCAATTTTTATTAGGGTTTGCCCTTGAACAATTGATGAATAGTATTAGGTAATAGGTAATGTGGAGATTTAAAGGGGGGTTAAGCTTATTTCAACTTTATTTGTTTTTTTGGTTTTTTTAATTAATGAATATTATTTGTTTTTTCTTTTGATTTACAGGTAATCGATAAGATAAAGACATTATTTATATGAAGTTTTAGACCTCAACCTCAAAAACTAAAGATAATAATTTACTCATCGTCCTATTATCTTCTTATTATTGCGCGCTTTTCTTATCAAATATAAAAGTGATACTTGATATAGTATTGATGAGTTTTCAATGAAAATCAAGAGTTAAGTTTTGTTTTTTTTGTTGGTAGCACAATCATCAAATATTAAAGATAATTATTTTTCTATCGCCTCATTATCTTCTTATTGCTTTTCTTGCCAAATATCAAAATGATACTTGATATATATCCCCTCAAAAGAAAAAAATGATACTTGATATATAATAATGAGTTCACAAATGTTTGTATGTGGTCAGCCACACCATCAACGACACTTCACATATAAGATATTAATCAATTATCAGAGGTTACGACGATGATCTAATGGGGCTACCGTGATATATGGGGGTTACTCTAATGGAAAAATGGGGTTACTTTTATTAAGGAGTAGAATTACTCTTCTAATAGCCAAAAATAAATAGTGCTACTCAAAAGAACAAATGAGGTCTCCCTTCAAAAAAATAAAAATAAATGAGGTCACTTTTTTTTAATTGGTTGATTTTACATATATATATTAAATTGAGATTAATTTTATGGACATAATACGGTTACCGTATGTGAGTATATGAGGCTACATTTATGAATAAATAGATGTTACTATGATAAACAAATGTAGCCACACCAGCCATATATTGTTGTATCACTGGCCACACACAAAACTTGCTGTAATGAGTTTCTAACAAAAATGTGTTCGGATCAACACAGATGCTGTTGTGTTTGGTGCTAACGGTGTGGGGCTTGGTGTGGTTATAAGAGGTGAGGATGGGAAGATTGTGTTGCTTGCTGTTCAACGAGTCAGAGCTCGCTGGAATTCGGCCATGGCCGAGGCTGCTGCTGCCAGGTTCGGTCTTCATATCGCGCTGAGGCACGGCTTTACTAGAGTGGAGCTTGAGACAAATGCTTTCAATCTTTCGAAGGCCATATTCTTGAACAAAGTGGGACGTTCTCCTATGGATCTCCTCCTTGAAGACATTTGTGTAGTTGGTAGTAAATTTGTTGGTTTTAATTTTTTTCATGTTAAGCGTGGCGGGAATACGGTTGCACATTTAGTAGCTAGAATTCCTCCGGCTATGGGGCTTGAACAAACTTTTGTTGATGATTTTCCTCAAGGTGTTTTAGCCTTGGTGGACCTTGATGGTGTTTAATAATATTGCTTCCGTTTCCCCTAAAAAAAAAGTTATGTTTTTTTTGTTGGTAACACAGTTATCAAAATATTAAAATAATCATTTATCCATCGTCTCGTTATGTTCTTATTGCTTTTCTTATCAAATAAAAAATTGATACTTTACCTTATAAAAAAAATGATACTTGATATAATGAGTTTCTAATGAAAATTAAGAGATAAGATAAGTTTTTTTTTTGTTGGTAATACAGTAATACAAATACCTAAGGCGTTGACCCAACCCAAAAACTTGTAGAAGTCCAAATTCCATAGAAATACCAACATGCATTGTCGCCTTAATAGTAATATTCAATTCAATTCAGGAGAATTCAGTTTAGTACAATTCAGCTAGTTTCCTTTCACGGTTTTCATTTAATTCAGCTCAAACAGATTCAGTTCAGTTCAGCTCAGTCCAAACAACAGAGCCTTAATAGTAATATTTGTACATTTTATGTGGGCCATTAAGCTGCGCAAAATTCCTTGTCCGATAAGTTCCGACCCGCACGAAAGGCGTAACGATCTGGGCTAGGAAAATTTGGTCTATAACCTAATTTTTTTTTTCTCGGGAACGAAATGAATTAAAGGTTGGGTCGATTGAATAAATGGATCGAGCCCCTCGCCAGCGATAGCGAATATCTCAGCCCAGTTGTTCCGACTTCAGAGATTTCTTCTAAAACATTTTTCAAATACAAAAGAATGGGTTGGAACAACAAGTGGGCCTAGATTCAGGGGCAGAATTGAGTTTCTCGTCCGGTGGATCTGATCTGTAGTTAGAGGACTACCCGCCCCTTTCTCGTACTCCAAAAAAATCATTGGCTTATCAAATTCTCTATCGGAATCCACAAAGATATAAACGATTCAATTGATCAATGCTCATTGGATGAGCAATTCCAAGATCTCAGATCGAATCAATATTGATACACCGATTCGATTCGAGTTGTTCCAGATATATTTTCTATTTTCGTATTTGGCATGAGTCCACCCATTAAAATATTGTTTATCTTCTCTTTTTTATTATATTACTCACTTTTCTTTAAATCAATCATGAGTCCCACCCACTTACCTTACCCACTAACATTCTACCTCCTTAATAAAGAACCAAAAATAATGTATCAACCCCAAATTTTTTATTCTATTTTTTATGAAACTAATGGCTCACTTAGAACTTCTCCTTCATTCTTGTGCTCAAAAGAAATAGAAAATCTAGTTGGGGATGGAGGGAATATGTTCATTATCCACCAAATTCACACCCACATCCTCACCATATAGGATGAGTTAGGAGCAAAATCCACGAAATTAGTAAATTACCTAACATAACCCTCTTCTTGAATGAAAAAAGGGCAAAAAGAAAGATAAAAAGAGCTAGATATCTCTTGATAAACAATTCTAAATTTATATATTTAGGAAATACTCCTAAATTTATCATAACAAATCTAGTTTTCGATCCGTAAGAACCTATTTGTTCTTTGGCAAAATAAAAGTCACAAAAATTAAGGTGGCCCAATAAGTAATAACACCATAAAACCCTATAATTCTTGGTATAGGATCGATATAAAAGCACTAATCAGTAAGTGAGCATGTAGCCTTATTTTCTCCCAAGAGCTAGAAAGAGTGATAAAAATGACAAGAGTTCTTCCTAGCGACATTATCATAGAGATACTCCTCCGGTTACCAGTTACATCTCTTCTACGTTTCAAGCGTGTAAGTAAATCCTGGAAGATCCTAATAACCAGCCCTATGTTCGCCAACCGTCATATCAGCCTCCAAAACTCTCTTGTTTCGACCTCGAATCGATTCGTGATCGTCAAACACCCCAACTCCCGTCATCTATTCCGTGTTAACTTCGACACTCGTCTCTCTAATGCCGTCAAATTAGCCCTCCCAAAAGGCTTCTTCAAATCTTCCTATGATCGTATCGTGCTTGGCGGATCATGCAATGGCTTAATCTGTTTATACTCCTTCGTTACAGGGAAAATCATTTTACTTAACCCTATAAACTATACCTATTTTCAAGCTTTTATTGATGTTATACCCTCTGAAGCACGAAGCATTGGATTTGGGTTTGATTCTATAAATAACGACTATAAATTCGTTTGCACTTTTTCTCATGACCATGCCCTACTTTATAGTTTTAAGAAATTTTTTTGCAGATGGATTAGTCCTAACTATAGGAGATATAATGATCCTAATAATAGGAGATATATATATCCTAACTATAGGATGGCTGTTGGAGCTCTTGTTAACAACCATCTTCTACATTGGTTTGCACGTTTGCATGAATCTACTAAGAAAATAATTGCATGTTTTGATCTTTGCACGGAGCAATGGAGTTTGATTAGTCTTCCTGATTATATAGACTTCCAAATGCAACATCTTCGTCCTAAATTAAGTGTCCACGAAAATGGATGTTTATGTTTATCAATTGTTCATTGTCAAGATTTGGTAGATGTATGGATAATGAAGGAGTACGCGGTGAAAGAGTCTTGGGTTAACATTAGAGTGTCAAGAAATTATCCTTTCATTTTGAAATATCATTGTTTTCATTACAACAAAGAGGTGTTTCCGTGTTTACATGATTTGCATGTATCTAAAAAATGGTATGCTGAAATTTGTACGGGAAGTCTTGTCACACTTCGAGATAGCCGGAAGCTAAAGTTTAGTTGGAAGCATCGCTTAAGTAAAGCCTTCTCTTGTCTTACCACTTAGCTGTGACTCCATGACTATTTTCGACTACACTCGCATACACTCGCATACATCCAAGGCTATTTTCGACTCATTTCAAGATTATGTTACTCGTATATATAAAGATTGCAGCTTGCAAAATGAGCAAACTATTTCAGCTAATGTATGTATGTTTGCTAATTTCAGTTTTTAGTTTGGTATGTGCATATATGTTGGTGCATGTGGTTTTTTAGTTAGTTTACATTTTCTGGTTTTAGCTAATGCATTAGATCTATAGCTTCTTTTGTGTATAAGTTGCTTCATAGAAGTAGTACTTTATTAAACTTATAGAACGTTTTAGATTTCAAGATAGACTTTAACACTTGATCAAATATCTATCTTTTACCTAACAACGTATAACTTAGATAATGATTTTTTGTCGTCAAAAAAAAGAAAAGATAACGATTATTTTGGCTAGATAATTTGATTTTATATTAGAGATCCGTTGAATAAGGAGAGATTTGTTGGATAAGGAGTGTCAAGAATAAGTATTGCACAGTTTTCGTTCCTCTGTTTTCTACTGAAACTAAAACGTATGTGGTGCAAACAAAAAAAGTTCCGTTACCGGGAATCGAACCCGGGTCTCCTGGGTGAAAGCCAGATATCCAAACCGCTGGACGACAACTAACAGATTTCTTGCTTGTTTGTGGTGGTATTTAAGCTCTGTTATCTTGAACTGAACTGAATTTGTGTGAACTGAACTTAATTTATGTGAGCTGAACTGAATTGAATGAAAACTGTGAGAGAAAACTAACTGAACTGAACTTTCATCAATTTAGTCCAAAAGAACAGAGCTTTACGAGAACGTGGATCATGAATTAAGCTACAACTAGAGTAATGTGACAAAAGCGGCTATGTATTACTTTTTCCATTGAGGTGGAAATTAAGATTCTGATTTCATGCTATTAAAATAGTAAGTAGCAAAGAAAAATAATTATGAACAATAATTTATAATTTTACTTTTATTGGTAAGCTAAGCGAATCTGTGGAGTGCGGGACCCTAAATGGTGAAAGTCTAGTAGCTTAAAGCATCACTAGCTGACGCTCTGACCAGAGTAGCATGGACAACGTGGAATCCCCGTGTCCTACCGGAACGAAACCTCACACAAGTCAACCCAGCCAGAGTTAGCGGGCTAGACGTACGCTTTGAGAGTAAAGGGGGGAAGGTAAGGGAAATCATACCCTCAAAGTTCCCCTATAGTGGAAATTGAACCCCCTAGCCTCAAGGTTGGAAGGCACAATCCCAACCACTAGCCAAGCTTAGCTTGGTAAAAAGAATGTATATGCAATTGATCATAGTATAACATAAGACTACTTCGCACATGACATTATATATGTTTTAACCTAACGAAATTTAAGACCTCTTGGCTTTTTATTACCAAAAAAAGTTAAATGGTTTAGAATGGTTTGTTTCAATGTTGTTTACAATCAATAATGGCTGCCCTTAATTGTTGAAGACGGGGACCGTTGGCCACGCAAAACCGCTTTTCCAAGTACTCCCAAAGACGCTTAGCATCGTCATGAAATGGAATGGACGCGGCAAGCTTCGCATCCATACTGCGCAAAAGCCAGGAAACTAACATGGAATGAACAGTTTCCCAATCAAGAATCTTCTTTTTGTCTGTGGGTTTGGTGAGTGTGCCATCCACAAACACGAATTTCCGACGAGCCTTGAGAGCCAAAGTAATGGCGCGGGCCCATGCTACGTAGTTATCGCCGGTCAGAATAACGTGGGTGATCAAGTTTCCGGGTTGATCTCCCGAACCAAGATAGAATGGGGAAGCAGGATTAATTTTATCTTCGTCCGTCATGATGAAGCAGACCACGCTGGTGGCGCACAAGGGACGACGGGAGAGAAGAAAAAAACGGCAGGTGGGAGGTTAAGTGAAGGATGGCTTTGATACCAAGACAAATTAGGGGTTAATTGTTTCCTTAACTTCATTGAATGTATAAACAGTATTATATACACCCTAATAACAACTAGGCTTTTAAGCCCATCAAGCGACATAATATACAAGCATTAATACAACATTACATTGGGCCTAATAGAATGTATAAAAAAGGGGTAAAATCAAATAGAAGTTTACCAAATAATTAAATGATCGAAGGAAGAAATGTAAGCTGAGGTGATTCCAACTGTGGAATACAAAAATACCCATACAAATGCTTCACCTTTACATATGTCGCCAGCCAAATAAACCTTGATTTTGTTATTCCTTTTGCTAATATTGGTTTTATACTGGCCCTGTTTGGCAATTAGCGGATAGCTGTTAGCTAATTGTGTCAGCTGATAGCTGATAGTATTAGATGATTTGACTAGCTGATTATATTAGATGTTTGTATAAAAGTATTTGGTAAGTAGCTGATAGCTGATTGTTACATAATTGTGTAAAATGACCAATAAGGACATGTGCATAATATATTGTTGTTCCTTTTATTGTTTATAATGTAATTTCCAACAACTTTAGGACATAAACGTAATTGGCCCACTCATTCCCAAACTTTTAATGTCAAAAAACTCCTCCCTGTAGCTTTTCCAAACAGAGCTTTTTGAGACAATCAGCTAAAACCTCTCTTTAGCAAACACTTAAATTAAAAGATTGACTTGCCAAATCCTCTAATATAAGTTCAAATCTCTAATATGAGTTCAAACCTCTAATTTTGCTTCAAACCTCTATTTACCAAACCAGTCCACTATGCTTTAGATTGGAGGGCCGGCCCTCTATGAAAATGGACCATGTTCTATATATTGGTTTGTTTGCACAAACGAATATTCAGGCCTAAAGAGCTAGTCTTTGATCCGCAAGAGCCATTTTGTTTTTGGAAAAAATTAAAGCTGAAAAGCAAAGGTGGCCCAATAAGTAAATGCGCCAAAAAAACAAGACCATCGTAAAATTTTTGAGGCCCACACGCTAATTATAAATTTGGACCTAAATATAAAAATATTATGCATATATTATAAGATTAAAAATAATGTATTCTACAAAATATATCATTGTTAAACTATTTTTTGACAAAAAAAGCTCGGGTTTAAACAATATCACTAAAAATGACATTTAACTTAAGACTTTTGGGCTCTCTACGAAGCGGAGCCATATGTTGTTGGTTGCTTTGCACACCCTATTAGACGAACTTGCCGAAAAACCCTATAATCCTTGGTATAAAAGCACTAAACAATGCCAGTAAGTGAACATGTAGTCTCATTTTCTCCCAAGAGCTAGAAAGAGTGATAAAAATGGCAAGAGTTCTTCCTAGGGACATTATCATAGAGATACTCCTCCGACTACCAGTTACATCTCTTCTACGTTTCAAGCGTGTAAGTAAATCCTGGAAGATCCTAATAACCAGCCCTATGTTCGCCTACCGTCATATCCACCTCCAAAACTCTCTTGTTTCGACCTCGAATCGATTCGTGATCATCAAACACCCCAACTCCCGTCATCTATTCCGTGTGAACTTCGACACTCGTCTCTCTAATGCCGTCAAATTAGCCCTCCCAAAAGGCTTCTTCAAATCTTCCTATGATCGTATCGTGCTTGGCGGATCATGCAATGGCTTAATCTGTTTATACTCCTTCGTTACAGGGAAAATCATTTTACTTAACCCTATAAACTATACCTATTTTAAAGCTACTATTGCTGGTCAACCCTTCAAAGCACGAAGTGTTGCATTTGGGTTTGATTCTATTGGATTTGGGTTTGATTCTATGAATAACGACTATAAAGTTGTTTGCACTTCTTATTACAATGCCATAGTTTATAGTTTTAAGAAAAAATCTTGGAGATATATTGATCCTAATAATGGGGGATATATATTTTATATCAATGAGATGGTTGTTGGAGCTCTTGTTAACAACCATCTGTTACATTGGATTGTAAGTTTGCATAGATTTCCTGAAAAAATGATTGCGTGTTTTGATCTTTGCATGGAGCAATGGAGTTTGATAAATCTTCCTATAGACTTTCAAATGCAACATCTTCCTAAATTAAGTGTCCACGAAAATGGATGTTTATGTTTATCAATTGTTCATTGTCAAGATTTGGTAGATGTATGCATAATGAAGGAGTACGCTGTGGAAGAATCTTGGGTTAAGATTAGAGTCTCAATAAATTATCCTCTCTTTGTGAAATATCATCGTTTTTGTTACAACAAAGAGGCGTTTCCGTGTTTATACGCTTTGCTTAAATCTGAAAAGTGGTATGCTGAAATTTGTACGGGAAGTCTTGTCACACTTCGACATGGCCGGAAGTTTAGTTGGAAGCATCACTTGAGTAAAGCCTTCTCTTGTCTTACCACTTAGCTCTGATCACTCCATGACTATTTTCGACTACACTCAGCATACACTCGCATACATCCAAGGCTATTTTCGACTCATTTCAAGATTATGTTACTCATATATAAACTATTCCAGCTAATGTATGTATGTTTGCTAATTTCAGTTTTTGGTTTGATATGTGCATATATGTTGGTGCATGTGGTTTTTTAGTTAGTTTACATTTTGTGGTTTTTGCTAATACATTAGATCTATTGCTTCTTTTGTGTATAAATTGCTTCATAGAAGTAGTATTTTATTAAACCTATAGAACTTTAGATTTCAAGATAGACTTTAACACTTGGTCAAATATCTATCTTTTACGGTTTTACCTAACACCGTATAACTAAGGGCCAGTTCGGTATTAATGTGGTTTTATGTTTTTTGGTTTTTTGATTTTGAAAGTTATATGATATATGTCCTATAATGAATAAAAAATTTGTCAAATTTATTGGGAACATGATGATTTTGAAAACTAACAACTAAAAAGTGAAAACCACTTTTTGTGGTTTTTAGTTATAAAAAAAAAACTGAAAATTGAAAACAAAAAACGATAACGAACGGGCCCTAAGATAATGATTTTTTGTCGTTGAAAAAAAAAAAGATAACGATTATTTTGGCTAAGATAATTTGACTATATATTAGAGATCCGTTGGATAAGGAGAGATGCGTTGGCTAAGGAGTGTCAAAAATAAGTATTGCACAATTTTCGTTCCTCCTATGTTTTCTACTAAAATTAAAAGGTAGTATATGGAGCAAAGAAGAAAAAGTTCCGTTGCCGGGAATCGAACCCGGGTCTCCTGGGTGAAAGCCAGATATCCTAACCGCTGGACGACAACGGATTTCTCGTTTGTTTGTGGTGGTACTTAGTACGTCTTGATTCATGAATTAAGCTGTAATTAGAGTAATCTCTAAACTTGGAACCTGATTATATTCAGGATGTAATATTGGAGGATAAACCTCCTTGATGAATTCGTGTAAATTCTAAACTTCCTTTAATGTTTTTTTGCCTCCTGCTTATTTTTTCCATTGAGGGGGAAATTAAGATTCTGATTTCGTGGAATTGAAAAATAATTATGAAAAAAATGTATATTTTTATTGGTAAGCTAAATTACCTACCAGATCGGAACCTCGAACAGGTCAACTCAGTCCGGGTTAGCGAGCTAGACACTCCAAGAGTAAGGGGGAGGTAAGGGAAATCTTACCCTCAAAGTGGCCCTGGTGGGAATCCAACCACTAGGCGAACTACGCCAAGCTTAGCTTGATGGAAAAAAAATGTATATGTAATTGATCATAGTATAACATAAGACTACTTCGTAAATCTTACATGACATTTTTTTTTTTTTGAAAGAGAAATTTCATTAATTGAAGGCCAAACGGCATCTACAATAAGTATTAAAGAAAAATAAGATACAACTAAACAAGGCTATCTTACATGACATAATATAGATGCGTAGAGTGAAATGGTTTAATCTAACGAAATCTAAGACCTTTTGGCTGTTTATTATTAGAAAAAAAAAAAGTGAAATGGTTTAAAATGGTTTCTTTAATTGAAAGTATAAGAAGGAAGTAAAATGAAATAGAAGTTTACCAAAGAAATGATCGAATGAAGAAATGTAAGCTAAGGTGATTCCAATTGTGGCATACAAAAAACACCTGTTACAAATGCTTCACCTTTACATATGTCCAGCCAAATAACCTTGATTTTGTTATTCCTTTTGCTCATATTTGGTTTTATACTATGTTTTAGATTGGAGGCCCTCTATGAAAATGGACCTTGTTCTATTGGTTTGTTTGCAGAGGCGAATATTCTTTCCTAAATAGTTAGTCTACGATCCACAGGATCCTATTTGCTTTTGGCAAAATTAAAGTCTAAAAAACAAAGGTGGCCCAATAAGTATATACACCAGGAAACAAGACCGTTGTAAGATTTTTGAGGCCCCGATGCTAATTATAAATTTGGGCCTATATAAGAAAATATTATGCATATGTTATAAAATTATAAATAATGTATTCTACAAAATATATCATTGTTATTGACAAAATAAAGCTTGGGTTTAAATGATATTAATAAAAATAACATTTAACTTAAGACTTTTGGGCTATCTAAAAAGCTGAGCCCTATACTGTTGGTCGCTTTGCACACCCTATTAGACGACCCTGCTAGAAAACCCTATAATTCTTGGTAGTTGGTACAGGATTGATATAAAAGCACTAAGCAGTGGCATCAGTAAGTGAACATGTAGTCTCATTTTCTCCCAAAGACTAGAAAGAGTGATAAAAATGGCAAGAGTTCTTCCTAGGGAAATTATCATAGAAATACTCCTTCGTTTACCAGTTACATCTCTTCTACGTTTCAGGCGTGTAAGTAAATCTTGGAAAACCCTAATAACCAACCCTAAGTTCGCCTACCATCATATCCACCTCCAAAACTCTCTTGTTTCAACCTCGAATCGATTCGTGATCATCAAATGCCCCAACTCCCCTCATCTATATCGTGTTAACTTCGACACTCCACTCTCTAATGCCGTCAAATTAGCCCTCCCAAAACGCTTCTTCAGATCTTCCTTTGAACATGTCGTGCTTGGCGGATCATGTAATGGCTTAATCTGTTTATGCTCCATTTTTTATGGGAAATTCATTGTACTTAACCCTATAACCCTCTCCCCCTAGTTATTGTATGCAACATTTAATCTCGGATTGTAATATTTTAAACTCTGTAAACTCTTTAAGCTAATCTAAGTTCTCCTTGTTTACCAAAAAAAAAAAAAAAAAAAAAAAAACCCTATAACCCTTACCTATTCTCAAGCTACTACTTATTATTTCCGGGGTGGAACACGAATCGTTGGATTCGGGTTTGATTTCATAAATAACGACTATAAAATCGTTTGTGCTTCTGATCACTACTCCATTGTTTATAGTTTTAAGAGAAAAACTTGGAGAACTATTAGTGAGAATAATGGGGGATATATATTTCTTAACATGGATGTTGGAGCTCTTGTTAACAACCATCTTTTACATTGGATTGTACGTTTGCATGAATCTTCTAAGAGAATGATTGCATGTTTTGATCTCTGCACGGAACAATGGAGTTTGATTAGTCTTCCTGATTATATAAACTTTCAAATACAATATTATCGTCCTAAATTAAGTGTCCATGTAAATGGATGTTTATGTTTATCAATTCTTTATTGTCAAGCAAGTGTATGGATGCTGAAGGAGTACGCGGTGAAAGAGTCTTGGGTTAATATTAGAGTCTCAAGAAATTGTCCTTTCTTTATGAAATATCATTGTTTTTGTTACAACAAAGAGGCGAATAAGTGTTTATATGCTTTGTATAAATCTGAAAAGTGGTATGCTGAAATTTGTACGAGAAGTCTTGTCACACTTGGAGATGGCCGGAAGCTAAAGTTTAGTTGGAAGCATCGCTTAAGTAAAGCCTTATGTTGTCTTACCAATTAGCTCGAGCGGAATCGTATGTGGCAATCGTAGCCTTCATTATATACTCGGGTATATTTAAAACTACTTTCGACTCATTTTAAGATTATATTACTCATATATAGACTGCAGCTTGCAAAGTGAGCAAACTATTTCAGCTAGTGTATATATGTCATTATGTTGCTCATTTCAGTTTTAAATTTGGTATGCACATATATGTTGATGCATGGGGTTTTTTCTGTAAAATTACATTTTTATGGTTTAGCTAATGTATTAGATTTTTTTTGTGTGGGTTTGGAAAGATTTATTGCTATTTTCTTCATATATTTGATAAAGTGCTTTATAGTATTTCATTAAACCTAGAACGGTTTAGATATAAAGATAGACGTTACGCTTGGTCAGATATCTATCTTTTACCTAACAACGTCTAACTAATTATTTTGGCTAGAGAATCTGATTATAGATTAGAGATCCATTGGCTAAGGAAGGAGTGTTGAAAGTACGTACGCGCAGTTTATTCCTCCTATGTTATTGTGCTGAAATTAAAATGTATGTGGTGCAAACAAAAATAAAAAAGTTTCGTTGCCGGGAATCAAACCCGGGTCTCCTGGGTAAAAGCTATATATCCTAACCGCTGGACAACGGAATTCTTGTTTGTTTGTGGTGGTACTTAGGGCATGTTCTATTCCGCATGAAACAACTTAACTGAATTAAATTATAACTAATTAATAGTTATGATAATAATTTTGAAACTAAACTGAAAATAAGTTGGGGAGAACAGGCCCTTAGGCTCTGTTCTTTTGGACTGAAATGAACTGAAGTTGTCTGAACTGAACTGAATTTGTCTGAACTGAACTGAATTTGTCTGAACTGAATTGAATGAATACTGTGAGAGGAAACTAACTAAACTGAACTGAATTTGTCTGAACTGAATTGAATGAATACTGTGAGAGGAAACTTACTGAACTGAACAAAATTTGTTTGAACTGAACTGAATTTTCATTAATTCAGTCCAAAAGAACAGAGCCTTAGTAATGTGACAGAAGCGGCTATGTATTATTTTTTCCATTGAGGCGGAAATTAAGATCCTGATTTCATGCAATTGAAATAGTCAAGTAGCAAAGAAAAATAATTATGAAAAAAATATATATATTTCTTTTTATTGGTAAGATGAATTGTGTCCTACCGGATCGAAACCTCGCATAGGTCAACCTGGCCCGAATTAGCGGGCTAGCACTAGTACAGAGTTAGCGGGCAAGCACTAGTACAGAGTTAGCGGGTTAGCACTAATACAGAATTAACCTGGCCCGAGACGCTCTAAGAGTAAGGGGGAAGGTAAGGGAAATCCTACTCTTAAAGTGCCCCTAATGGAAATTGAACCCCCAACCTCAAGGTTGGAAGGCACAATCCCAACCACTAGCCACGCTTAGCTTGGTAAAAAAAATTATATGCAATTGATCATAGTATAACATAAGACTACTTCATACATCACATAATATAGATGCGTAAAGTGAAATGGTTTAACCTAACGAAATTTAAGACCTCTTGGCTTTTTATTATATACAAAGAAGTTAAATGGTTTAAAATGGTTTGTTTTAAGTAAAAGTCTTATATGAACCTGGTCCACACTAAATTAGTGTGGACCTAATGCTAATTCATGTGATTTATGAAAAAAAGGGTAACTATATAAAAAAGTAGATATAAAAAATGAGTAGATATAGATTCTATAAAGTTTGACTATGTGAAAAAAAAGGTTATTATGTCACAAACTGAAAATTTCATCATGATAAACTAATGTAAGAAAGAGTGACTATATTAAAAAATACGGTCACTATGATAGAAAGTAACTGTATAGTGTGTAACTTAAGATTTTTTAAAGGTTACTATATGGAAAAAAAAGGGTCACTATGTTAAATAAGTGGCTTTGATCCACAATAATATTAATGTGGACCAGGTCCACGCAAGAATAACCTAAGGGGTAAAAAGGGGTAAAATGAAATAGAAGTTTACCAAAGAAATGATCGGAGGAAGAAATGTAAGCTAAGGTAATTCCAACTGTGGAATACAAAAATAGCTACAAAAATGCTTCACCTTTACATATGTCGCCAACCAAATAACCTTGATTTTGTTATTCCTTTTGCTGATATTTGGTTTTATACTATGTTTTAGATTGGAGGCCCTCTACGAAAATGGACCATGTTTTATTGGTTTGTTTACACAGGCGAATATTCTTTCCTAAATAGCTAGTCTTCGATCCACAGGAACCTATTTGTTTTTGGCAAAATTAAAGTCTAAAAAACAAAGGTGGCCCAATAAGTAAATACACCAGAAAACAAGACCGTTGTAAGATTTTTGAGTCCCCGATGCTAATTATAAATTATAAACAAGACCATATGTTATAAAATTATAAATAATGTATTCTACAAAATATATCATTGTTATTGACAAAATAAAGCTCGGGTTAAACCATATCAGTAAAAAAAACATTTAACTTTATACTTTTGAGCTCTCTAAAAAAGCAGAGCCCAGTGCTTTTTGCCGCTTTGCACACCATATTAAACGACCCTGTCAAAAAACCCTATAATTCTTGGTAGTTGGTACAGGATTGATATAAAAGCACTAAACAGTGCCAGTAAGTGAGCATGTACTCTCATTTTCTCCCAAGAGCTAGAAAGAGTGATAAAAATGGCGAGAGTTCTTCCTAGGGACATTATCATAGAAATACTCCTTCGTTTACCAGTTACATCTCTTCTACGTTTCAGGCGTGTAAGTAAATCCTGGAAGATCCTAATAACCAGCCCTAAGTTCGCCTACCGTCATATCCACCTCCAAAACTCTCTTGTTTCGACCTCGAATCGATTCGTGATCATCAAATGCCCCAACTCCCCTCATCTATTCCGTGTTAACTTCGACACTCCACTCTCTAATTCCGTCAAAATATATCTCCCAGCAAGCTTCTTCAGATCTCCTTATGATCGTGTTGTTCTTACAGGATCATGTAATGGCTTAATCTGTTTATACTCCTTTGTTCAAGAAAAAATCATTGTACTTAACCCTATAACCCTTACCTATTTTCAAGCTACTACTGCTGGTCTTTCCTTCGAAACTCGAAGCGTTGGATTTGGATTTGATTCTATAAATCGCGAATATAAATTCGTTTGCAATTCTTATTACAAAGCCGTGGTTTATAGTTTTAAGAACAAATCTTGGAGATGTATTAGTCCTAATATGGGATATATATTTCTAATCATGGCTGTTGGAACTCTTGTTAACAACCATGTTTTACATTGGATTGTACGTTTGCATGGATCTCCTAAGACAATGATTGCATGTTTTGATCTTTGCAAAGAAGAATGGAGTTTGATTAGTGTTCCTAAGTATGTAGACTTTAAACATCGTCCTAAATTAAGTGTCCACGAAAATGGATATTTATGTTTATCACATATTTATAAGAATCATTCGTATCAAGAAATGGTAGATATATGGATGTTGAAAGAGTATGCAATGAAAGAGCATTGGGTTAAGATTAGAGTCTCAAGATATAGGCCTTTCCCTTCTTCGATAACTCCTTTTTATTACAACAAAGATGTGTTTCCTGGTGTAAATGCTTTGCATAAATCTGAAAATTGGTATGCTGAAATTTGTACGGGAAGTCTTGTCACACTTCGAGAGGGCAAGAAGTTTAGTTGGAAGCATCGGTTAAGTAAGGCCTTCGCTTGTATTACAACTTAGCTCGATCGGACTCGTATGTGGCAATCGTAGCTAGCCTTCGTTATATACGCAGGTACATCCAAGGCTATTTTCGGCTCATTGCAAGGTTATGTTATTACTCGTATAAAGAGTGCAGCTTGCAACGTGAGCAAACTCTTTCAGCTAATGTATATATGATGTTCATTTCAGTTTCTAGTTTAGTATGCGCATATATGTTGGTGCATGTTGTTTTTTAGTGAGCTTACATTTTGTGGTTTTAGCTAATGCAGTAGATATATTGCTTCTTTTTTGTGAGTTGCAAAGATTTATTGCTGTTTTCATCATTATCTTTGATAAATTGCTTCATATTATATGACAACTTTTTGAGAGAAGTGTTTCACTTATTTCAGAACGGATGAAGTATTTTATTAACCTATAGAACGTTTTAGATATATATCAAGATTTTTTGGTCCTACTACGAGGAGTTTCCCACCGCCTTTCGCGAATGGACTAATCTCCCGCGGGAGTTTGCATGGGTACCTCGAAGGGTAGCATCCCTCCCAGCTGGGTTTTTTTCCATACCCACGGCTCGAACCCGAGACCTTGGTTAAGGAGCGAGAGGCCTTAACCACTCACGCCAACCCCATTTGGTAGATATATATCAAGATAGACGTTACGCTTAGCTTGGTCAATTATTTATCTTTTACCTAACAACGTCTAACTAAGATAATGATTATTTTTTATTAAAAAAAAGATATCGATTATTTTGGCTAGATAATTTGACTATAGATTAGAGATCCGTTCGATAAGGAGTGTTGAAGGGAAGTATGCGCAGTTTTCGACTTTTCGTTCCTCCTTTTTTATCTACTGAAAATAAAAAGTATGTGGTGCAAAAAGAAAAAGTTCCGTTGCCGGGAATCGAACCCGGGTCTCCTGGGTGAAAGCCAGATATCCTAACCGCTGGACGACAACGGATTTCTTGTTTGTTTATGGTGGTACTTACTAAGGTTAAGATCTTGAATTAAGCTGTAATTAGAGTAATTTGACAGAAGTGGCTATTTATCTTTTTTTAATTATTGGGGGAGAAATTTAGATTCTGACTTCATGCAATTGAAATAGTTAGGTAGCAAAGATAAAATAATTAATATAGAGGTCTAATTAAACTGTGAGATCCAATGCAACATTGGTTCTTTTGCTTCTTGTGAATTGATGGTTCTATTTAAGTGTTAAATTTTGTTATTATGTTTG
Source organism: Beta lomatogona (assembly GCA_947646795.1). Lineage (NCBI taxonomy): Eukaryota > Viridiplantae > Streptophyta > Magnoliopsida > Caryophyllales > Amaranthaceae > Beta > Beta lomatogona. Next base: position 64,595 of record CANSNZ010000580.1, on the reverse strand, counting down.
GCTTAGGTTTGCAAATCACTTTGTGATGATCTTTTCACATTTGATAAAATTGATGTAGTGTCCGACTAGGGTTGTCTTAAACAATTTGGGGGTCCTGTAAGGCTGTACTAGTTATAAAATTAAGTATCTAAATTAAAAGAATGCTATATTAAAATACAAAATTCTAGTCCACACTTCATAGTTTTTAAAAAAATGTATGTATAGCTTATACAATTTTCTTGTATATACTATCTAAACCTCTTAACAATAAAGGAGTACTATCTATTTTTCTTTCCTTGGTAAAATAAAAATAAAGGAGTAGGAGTACTATCTAAACATCTCTAAAAAAAATATAGTGTAGAGATATTCAATTTGGTAAAAGAAAATTTTGAAAATTTTCAAAGAAATCATACTATAACGATATGAAAAAAAAATATATGCATTTATCATAGTATAACATAAAGACTACTTCGTATATGACATAAGATAGATGTGTAAAGTGAATTTAATATGATTTCCTTGAATTGAAAGTATAAAAAGGGGGTTAAACATAGAAGTTTACCAAAATAAATGTAAGCTAAAGTTATTCCAATTGTGGAACACATAAATATCTATCTATACTAATATATTAAAAGGCATTCCTAAACATTGGAACGGCCACGTGGCTCTCCCTAAGGGCACTCCATGTAATTCACATACAACAACAAAAAATTAGGAATTGCGTAGTATAGGATTCAATTTTGTGACTTGAAGTTTATATACTAAAGTCTTAACCACTAAACCAAGTGATATTTAGTGTTATCATCTCCAAGTATAATATTAATAAATGAAAATTCCCTTACCTGGGACATAGCCCGGGCCTACTAACTAGTTAAATACCTATACCATGCTTCAGCTTTACATGGGTAACCAGCCAAACAACCTTGATTTCGTGATTACTTTTGCTGATATTGGTCATGTTTTAAATTGAAGGACCTCTATGAAAATGGGCTCTGTGCTATCGGTCTGTTTGTACAGGCAAATAGTCGGGTCTATGTCCAACAAATGAGCTTTTGTATCTCACCAATCACTGCATGTACACCTTTTTCCATGTATTAAAATCATTGTTGTACATGTTCCTTTTATTTTGGTGAGTATGTGAAAAAAATCTTTAGTTTTAAAGTTGTTATCCAATCTATTTCATATGTACTTTTAGCTGGACAAATTAGAACGATATTTGGTTATTTAGATTATGTTTGATGATGGATTGGTTGTTGTTCCTAATATTATTATAATTTATACATATGAATGAATTTAAATGATTGGAGGTGGTTGCAGTGTTGTTGTATAGTGTTTTCCATGCATGTTATGTTACCCACATTTGGGTGCTGTCCAATATATAGACGAAGCTCTATCTAAATGTCCACTTGATACATGATTTGGCAAGTTTATAATGGTGAAATGAAGGAAAGTGGGCGTTGCCGAAAGTTGCAGATAACCCTTGCACTAACAAGCGAAGTGAAGATAACAACAATAAGGAACAATCTGTGAAAATGAGCCCATTTTTGCCATATTTTTAAGGCAATTGGCAGGAGGAATTTATCATATCATTGAACATTACAGGTAAAGACTTCAAAAGACAATTTCACAATATCCGAGCTATTACTTTTCGACAAACTAACAGTTTATGAAATGGTCTAGATTTTTAGCACCGGTTCTTGTCGCTTGTAGAGTTGCTGTCTGAGTCGAATATATCGGTTCCTGGCTCATGATCATGCCACCAAGGTGTCCAACAAGAGCAACGTTAAGCCAACTATATTTTTCTCACCTCAATCTATGAGTGCCATTTATTGTAACTGTAGTTGCTATGAAGCCAACCAAACCCATATCTCTTATTTACTCAACTAACTTTAAACAACTAGAATTTTTCTTCCTACAAGGGTTTTATCCGAGAAATCCGGCTAGACCAAAGTGAGTGAAGGATCATGTGAAACAAGTCATACTTCTTTGGAGTTTTATTCCAAATGAAATGCCTTTTCACCAATTTCAATCTATAGTGCATATCGAGGTACCTGTCTTCTGAGATAGCAAGTAGAATGTTCCTCAGATTAGGGATGTCTTTCTCCTGCACAAAAACAGCAAATGCCTCCCAATCTAGCACCTCGAAAAAAGGGGGCACATAATTGTCAGCAATAATCACCGGGACACACTCGTACAAAATAGACTCGACCACTCTAGGGCTGTGGACTTGGTATCCCCTGGCACAAATGCAATATTTGCTGCTCTTCATGTACTCGTTGTAGGTCGCTTCTCCTTCAATATTACTGGGCATCGGGCCGGAGATCTTCATGTCTGATACCTCATTCTCCCAATACTTCAGCAGTAATGGTCGGAGATAACCGTGCATTTTCCCAGCAAAGAAGGCTAATATCTCTCTCTCTGAAGGTGGTTTTCCTCGAATTTCTATTGAAGGGTCATCTTCATTGTGAATAAATGTCACAGGTAGACTAACATCCTTGCTTATAGTAAATCCTCTTGCAACATTGGCATTGCACAAAACTCCGATGCAGCTGCTCATATGCTTCCTTGTTATACGCAAAGCCTGAGCATGCATGTCATGTTTTTATCAGTGAAGTAGAAAACTGAACGAATGAAAATCATCAAACTATAGATTTTTCTACTTTTGTGCTCTATTCTGTTAATTCTTGGTCAATGGGTCGGGTTCGAATCAGATTCTGGATCGATATTGGGTCATGCTCAAAGTATATCAAATATGTAAAAAATGAAGTGAAAGTAACTAATTAAGACACAAAGAGTAGGGATAGAACTTCTACGACATACCCAATCATGGCAAGCAACAAAAAAATGATCAGCACCCTTAGTAGCATTCCAGTAGCTATATTTATTCTTGATCAAATCCACATAATCTCTAAGAAAATTCTCCAAGTTTCTGACATTATGTGTCTTATCGTCATATAAGGTCCAGCGCAGTGTTGTGGAACTGAAGGGTAAATAATATAGATGAGCATTCTTAGGGTCCTCCACTGCAAAGCGTTTACTTCTCTCTACGAGTTTCATAAACCACCCTTCACCTGCATAAATTCCTGTTAGCCCTGGTTGGTGAAATATGGGCTTCTCCCCTTCTTTGTATATATAAATTTTGAGTAAATGTTCCATCAAGTCATAGCTCCTACAAACAAAACCCTTTCAGTAAAATAATGCTATAGGACATGGTACATTTAATATATAGTCAATTAATTTGTATTTAAGCATGATGAAACTTACACAAATTAGCTTTAAAAAATCAGATCAAACTTACAATAAAAAAAGTTCATAATTCCTTTTTTTTCGTGGAAGGAATAGACAAATAATTATTTGATGTAAGCATATTGAACAACTAATGAGAATCCAGTGGGAGCTCAATGGTAGATTATCATCATCATCCTAAAATTGGGGTATTGTGGTGGTTTTCTTATGGGTAAAAATTCCCAATTATCGGTCTAGAATTCCTTGTGGGCTGGGATCCCTTATGTTCCCCACATATGCATATGTTATATATGGCCAATTAAAATCTATTTTTTCAATAAAAGTATTACAACAAGAAGTCAACAACAACATTGCTAAAACCTTCATTCCAAAAGATGGGGTCGGCTGCATGAGCCCATTTTCTTCATATCCTCTTAACTTCCACCATCCAACTTATTCGTGGTCTCTCTCGCCTTCTTTCCGAAATCCTCATGATACATGTTTGAGACACGCTCAAAGGTGTCCTAAGATGTAGCAATGTGTCCCAATAATTTCCGTCACCTACTCCAAAATTCATCTTTATGCAAGCATTTCAACTTTGTATATCCTCATTTTGCTAAAAAGACACAAATACGCAATCATCAGTGAAGATGGCTTACCTTTTGAACACAGAGACATTCCGAAAAAGAGGAGCATGCAAGTCTGCAACATTTCTTAAAACAGGGGCATTCTTAATCTGTGAGCTGGCATAGCGAAGCTCATTATCACGTACTGTTGACCAATCCTGCCTCTGTAATTAGTCAAAACAAAAGCATCACATTAAGGTTCATAATGCAATTTACAGCACTTAGTCAAAAGAAAGGCTATTATTGACTGGGTTTCACTGAAAGGAAGGAATTTATTCCCTCTCTTGGACTGGATCAGGAGAAGAGGGAAAGGAGCCTAAAAAGAATGGTATGCTACAGTGGCCTCCCTTGTGTACCATCTTTGGAAGGCTCGGAATGCAGCAGTTTGGGAGCATAAAGTTCCGTTGAGCAGTCATACAATCACAGCAATAAAATTTGATGCAAAAAATAGAATAAAGAACATTATCGGGAAGAAAGTTACTAGTGCTGATAGAAATTGGTTTAGTAATCTATACGTGATGAAATTGTATAGATAGGCTATGGTTTTAGCCTTCCCGTTTTCACAGGCCCTAGGGGAGGGGAGTCCTTCCTAGAAGGTTTTCCCTCACTACGATTCTGTTTGAGGTTGTAAATGTGTTGAAAGTTTATACAGATTATACATGCTTGCTTGCCAAAAGAAAAAAAAAAAGAAAAAGAAAGGGTATTATACCACTAACTTGGAATACTTGGGACCACTAAGCAACATGGATGTCATCTCGGACAATGTAACCAACTTAACCCTCCTCATCCTTCTTAAATATTTTTCGATGTTGAATTTGTCATTCTTCAAACTGCCCTCCAACTCCACTACCTGTTTCGATCTTTTCTTCCGAGAGTTTCTTATGGATGCAGAAGTATTCGATTTGATACTCGAAGTTCGTACTCTACTCATTGGAATTGGACTAGCTACAATCGAAATATTTGTAGAAACATTTGCACTGCTGTTATGCTCCACATTTGAGCTAGCAACATGCTTCTGATTACTGTCCTGAGTAGTACTGTTGTGCAAGATATAAAATAGCTCTGTTCCATCCTTCACCCTACTAGAATTTCTCCTGAATGAAGAACCCTTACTAAGAATGACATCCCTTCCGCTTCTTTCTTGATGAAGTGCACCCTCCTGTCCGAATTTACTCGCATTGTTATCAACGACTAAGTAAAAGGTACTATCCGTCATCGGATTTCCCAAACTTGGACTTTTGGGCCACTTTTCTGGTAGATAGTATCCCCCCGAAGAAAATTCCCAAAAATGAGAAAAAACTGTTATGGCTGCTACAAAGCCCAGCACAAAAAGAGGCACTAATAATCTCCCAGGACTGCATAGTTTCATAAATCGGGCAGTCATTTTATATTCTATGAAACTATAGAATAGGAAACCCCAATGTACCCATTTTACGTCCAAGCAGTCTCCTGAAACAACAAGTGGAGCTTTGAGTTAGCTGTCAAAATGGATGAACAAAGAGAATTTATGCTAAAACTGACAAAATTAATCGAACATATTCATACTCATCTTGATTAGCGAAATATATATATTGAAGCAGCATATACCAAAAAGCTACTAAATGTGGTTTTCCACATAATATATATTTGTAAGTAACCCCAAGATTGTTGTATTACGGTTTCAAATCAAGCTCAAAAGAATGAGAGAAAAAACAGAAGAGGGAGGGCGAAACCAAGCTTTAGGAGAGAGAAAACTGCATCTGAAGTTAAAAAGCTTCAACGACTTCAACTCAAAAATAAAAAAGAAGTTCCTGTATGAGATTTCAGAAGTAGTTTGTAAATTTCAGCATCAAACACCATATAAATGCACAAGATAGAGAGAGTACCTGTTCAGTCAACACAAGTGAGTGAAGTGACCAAGTTTAAGACTGACTGTGAAGCACTATTATATTATATTATGTGGTTAATTTATAGTTAAAAAGGGAATCTTAAGGAGCTTTAATTGTCCTATTATTTTGAGCTTTGAAAACAATGACAGTAATTAATAATTTAATCCTTTATTCCTCTTTCCTCTCCTCACTAATTGCAAATTTTAATTCTTTTTTCAACTTACTTTCTCCAGATTCTAAGCCATACTCCACTCTTACATCTTTCATCTTCTCTCCCATCCCTTGTTATCTCTGCAAATCCATACACACACCCACCAGAACCATCTCCAATTTTTCTTTCACTATAAAAAGCAGAGGACAATGTTACTAAAGAGTTGTTTTTTGCAATCATTTTATGTCTAATTTTCACTAAACTGGATTCAGAAAGATAACTTATCTTAAACTATTGACAACAAAAAAATTCACAAACTTACAGTTTCTGATTTTGCAGGCAATTGAGGCAAACCAAAGACATCACATTTTGCACCAAGACTTTCTAAGCAGATTTTATCTGAGAAACTCGGTTATACCAAATTGAGTGAAGGATCATGTGAAACAAATCATACTTCTCCGGCATTTTATGCCATATGAAATGTCGTTGCACCATTCTTATCTTCTCTTGCATATCAAGGTACCTCGCTTCAGGGATGGAGAGAAGAATGTTCCTCAGATTTGGGATGTCTTTCTCTAGAACGAACACGGCAAATGTCTCCCAATCCAGCACCTCGAAGAAAGGAGGCACATAATTGTCAGATATAATCACGGGAATACACTCGTATAATATGGATTCGACAACCCTAGGGGTGTGGACCCCATAACCTCGGGCACAAATGCAGTACTTGCTGCTTTTCATGTAGTCCCTGTAGACTGCTTTGCTTTGAACATCCCGCTGCATTGGACCTAAGATCTTCATATCCGGTACCTTATTCTCCCAGTATTGCAATAATAAAGCACGGAGATAACCATGCAATTGGCCTGCAAAGAAGGCTAATATATTTCTCTCAGAAGGTGGTTTTCCTCCTATATCTCTTGTGGGGTCATTTCCGCTACGAATATAGGTTACTGGTACACTGACATCCTTGCCTACACTAAATCCTCTTGCAACATTGGCATTACAGAGTCCTCTAATGCAACTGCTCATATGATCCCTTGTTATACGCGGGCCCTGAAAATTTCTTTGTTTTGTCAGAGGGGAAAAGCAGCCAAAGATTTGGATATAGAATTAGAAGACAAAGTAGCATGCTGTGCAGCTGATGAAAATCAAGTTCAAGATTCTGATACATATTTGTTCACTAAGTTTCACTTACCTTTTCATAGATGGATGTTGTACTTATGGTACTTAAACTAACGACTATCTGTACCCTTGATTGTCACCTTTCGCCTTCTTGAAATTTGAAATTAAGCAATCATTACCCCTAATTCACACCCTCGCCATATTTTCATTTCAAGGAAAATAAGTTGATAAAGGGTTTATAAGGTCCAATAAGTTCAAGTAAGAATTGATAAGGGTGAATTAGTTCATATAAGGGATAAAATAAGGTCCAATAAGTCCAAGCAAGGACTGTTAAGGGCGAATAAGTTCATATAAGGGCTAAAATAAGGTCCAATAAGTTTGTAAAAGTTCAGATAAGTGCTGATAAGTGATATTTAAATGAAGAGAACACATCCTTATTCTTCGAGGGTTCTATTTATTACCTATATTACTCATACTAGGGTACAAGGACAAGCTAAAGTGAAGATCCAAGGGTAGATCTGGCCTATTGTCAAGATTATGACGAGATCTTTGTCTAATTTGAAAATTTTTCAAGTGCAATAACGAATTTTTTATCTCAATATTCAAGTATCAGATATAAATGCTTTCACTTGAAAGCATAGTAATAAAGGCAAAAGTGTTGCATATGCTAATGTTGCTGATGCAGATATAAAGTATGACCACTGACCATATCATGCAAAGATTTGGTTTTATTAAGCTAGAGATTAAGAAATCATCAAAAAGGCACTTAGAACACTCAAGTGACTTCCAAGTTCCAACAGATACACAAAGCAATAAAATTCAGATTATTAACAGGACTTGGAAGCCATACCCAATCATGACAAGCAACGAAAAAATGATCTGCTCCCGCAGTCCTGTTCCAAAAGCGGTATCGCGTTTTTATCAAATTCAAATAATCTGTGAGATAATGCTCCAAGTCCTTGATACTATGTGACTTCTCATCATACAGGGTTGTGCGCAGTGTTTCAGAGCTGAATGGTAAGTAAAAAAGATGGGCCTTTCTAGGGTCCCTTACAGTGAATCGTTTACTTCTCTCTAACAGGTTCATAAACCATCCTTCTGCTGCATATAATCCGTGTAGTCTTGGGTGGTGAAATATTGGCTTCTCCCCTTCTTTGTATACATAAACTTTGAGAAGATGGTCCATCAAGTCATAGCTCCTGCAGATACAATTACCTTCGTAATTTAAACCTGGCTCTTTAAACATTTGGAATATTTAAGCTAAGAACATAATTGTACAGTAGCCTGTAATCTTTGAATTGGTACAAAATAAGGAAAAACAGACAACAATCGTTTTGCAAGCAATCAAGCATCTCAGAGTTAGTACTTTAGTAGACATTACTTCCATTGCTCTACCTCTGTGGCTGCTCAAACACACAAAAATTCCATAACAAAGATGGTCATAAAAGGTTTACCTTTTGAAAACAGAGGCATTCCGGAAAAGAGGAGCATGCAAGTCAAGTAAGTTCCTAACTACGGGGGCATTCTTAATCTGCAGGCTTGCAGTAAGAAGTTGGCGATCACGTATTGAAGAAGATCTTCGTCGCTTCTATCAGTCGAAAGAAATATGAGATTAATGAGGAAATGCACCAATGAAATTAGTTGAGATAAAATACAAAAAGAAAGTGAAAGACTTTCATACCACTGAGGTAAAAAAGGCAGGACCATTAAGCAGCATGGTATTCATCTCAGATAAAGTTATAGTAGCCCCCCTCATCTTTCTCACATATCTTGCGATCTTAGACGAGTCATTCTTACTCCCAGCCTCGAGCTCCATCACTTGCTTGACTTTGAGCACCTCTGAGTTACTTGATGAGGCTGAAATAAATGATGTACCCAAAGGTTTCGTCGTATCAATGAAAGTTTGACCAAATGCAGTCGAATAATTTACTGAAACATCCATATTGTGGGCACCTTGATCAACCTCATCCCGACTAGCATTGTTATGCAACAATTTTGATTGGTTCATTCCACTGTCCACATTCGTAGCTTCTGATACTGTAAGTCTGTTCTCACCAACTCCCTCCACCATATCAAAAGTACCATTCTTAAACAAATGCAAGGAAGGTGAACTTTGTTGTATCATTATAAGAGGTGAAGAGGCTTCACCAGGTAACAAAGTAGATATGTATCTACCAGAAGGCAATGCCCAAAACTGAGAGAAAACTATCATAACTGCTAAAAAAACCATGATAGAAAGAAGCATTCTTCGTCCGTGATTGCATAGTTTCAAGGCAGCCATACGATACACTATCCCTAAGAAAGAATTAGAGGGCACCTTGTGAATATACAATAAATCACTTAAATGCAATATCAAATTCTAGAATTAAAATTATTGAACATACAATCTCATGCAAAATGTGGTCATAAATATATGTAGAGAAGCTAATGAATAAAGAGCAAGATTAGATGCTAAACTGACAGAGAATAGTAAATCTACCCATTAGACATAAAACAATTAAAAGATACAAGTATATCATGTTGTTGAGTTGGATTCTACTAAGAAGGTATTTAGGGAAAAAAATTCCGAGTTTTCCGAGTTTCTTTGTCCGGTTTGTAAAAGGTGGAAAATAGTTTTCCTATTGATGGATATTGATTTTCATGTGATGAAAAACACTTTTTCCCATTTTGATAGTTTTCCTAAACTTCACATCTTCTTCAACTAAGGGCCTATTCTCTTCGACATAAAACAACTGAACTGAACTGAATTGAACTGAATTAAATTATAACTAATTAATAGTAATGATTATCATCTATGAACTGAACCGAATTGAACTGAAAATAAGCTGGGGAGAACACGCCCTAATTCTCCCCTCTATCCTCTAACTTTTCCCATGGAAAATGTGTTTTGCAGAAAATGATTTTACATTGAAGATTGATAGATTATAAAAGTATTAGGGGCTTCAACCATCAGCTTAAGCTTTTAGTCAAACGACTAACTCAACTAAAAGCTTACGCTAATGATAACAACCCCAGGAATAGTTTTACATACTCTATCAAACATGTTTTCCGTCCAATCAAACATACTAAGTCTTAATGTCTATCTCTAATGGGTAAATTAGTCCGCAATTAGTTTCCACATAAACACTAGCTATCAATGATTAGATATAGCACTAAAGCAAACAAACAAAACCAAAAGAAAAGAAAAATTTAAGTTAAAGCATGCTATGGTTTCTGCTTATGATTGTTAATTTTGTATAACCAAAAATAAAAAATAAAAAAACCCAGCAAAAATAGAAAATCACTCAACTTTCAAGCTTAGTGTGATATAATCATATAAAATTTGCTTAGCTAAATTGAATGCATCATTAAAATTACAACAAATTGATAAATTTACTATAAATAATAGTAAATTATTTTTAAATACAGGAAAGAAGAAGAATTTGATTGAGAAAGGAGAGAGAATGTGTACCTGTTGAATATCAGCAGTACACAAAAGCAGTGACAAATGCATTTGGAGACTGAAAAATGTCGGTACTATCAAGGAGTAGAAGAACAACAAAACGACGTCACTTCCAAGTTTAACATCGAATACGACGACGTTTCTTCTCCACCATCTGCATTTGATTGGGTTTTTAAGAGAGGAACTGCTCTGTTCTTTTGGACTTATTTTCAGTTCAGTTACTATCTGCATTTCAATTTCTCTTAGTTAGTTCATATTCTCTCAGTCCCTAATTTATCTAAGTAGGTTGTTTGTGATAATAGGGGGGGATTCTCTATTAAACTCAACTTATTCTTTTGGCAAATCCTTGGATTGTTTGTAATTTTGTCTAAAAATATATACGAAATGCCCTTGCAATATGCTGTTATTTACAAATCACCGTGATATATACAGACAAGTTTGCTAAGTGATAGCTAGTGTTTTTTGTTGCAAATAGGTGATATATTGATATGGATGAAGGACTACGAATCAATTCCTCATGGATGAATGGATAATTATGATTGGCTGTGATGTGAGTAGCTTTTAGTGATTGAAGGCATTGTTTTGAAAAAGTTTGAATAAGAGTTATTTTTGTTGAATGAGAGTTACTAACAATATTACGAAAATACCCATTTGAGTGAATACTTTAATCCATTTTTGCCTTCTTAGGAATTTCTAAGGGGTTTATGCAAGAAAGTAGAAACTACAAATCTATATCCGATACGTGCACTATTTGCATATCTTAGTGGTACTTTTGTTATTTTTCGTGAAAGTAACTTCCTAAAACACCGATGATTCTCAAAAATAGTTAACTTCTTATCAAACTACAATAAATGCCATCAATATATACCAAGGGCGAGGAATAGTAGAGGCCTAAGAGAGCCATGGCCCCTGCTGAAGGCTCAATTGTACTGATTATAATAGGCTAGGAAGATTAAGAAAGTGGAAATAAAAGTTGTTTTATTGATAAACTGGCCCCCCCTCCACAATCATGTTTAGAATTCTTTGTTAAACGGACCCCCCTCCACAACGAAGCCTTGCCCCTGACAGTTCACCATCAAATTCTATTCTTGATCATTAGCTTCTTTACCTATTTCCATGACTAATTTTTTATGTGATTGTTTGTACGTTCAAGGGTGCCCTCTATAATTGGCTTGAAAATTATGCAGTCATGGTCGAAGAATGCTTCTTTCTGGAATGGACATTAATCAATCAGGCTAAAATAGCTAGAACAGTCTGACAGTCAATTCTGTCAGGACAATCTCAGTATCTCACAACATGCTATTTGCTCTTTTTGACCAGCTGCTTAAAGTTGGACATTGATTCCTGATATTGGAAGATTAAGTACACAACTTATAAACATTGATTTTCAAAGATAAGTTCTCCTGTTAGATGCTAGATGGTAACTTGCCACCAGTATGAAGGTTTATATCTTCTTCAGATACATAGCTTTTCCAGAACCAGTGATTTATCCATAGGAAGATGACTTCCTCTATCGGAACCTGTTTTGTCTCGGGTAGGAAGAAGAACACAAAACTCGTCATTATCAAGATCAGTCCGGCAAACAGCAGGAAGATTCCGTACTTGAGGTGACAGAGGGCCACAAGGAAACATTGCGCGATCAAGGCAGTGAAGATCATGTTGACACACACAACAATACTCTGGCCAGCTGACCTTGTCTCCAATGGGAAGAGCTCACTAGGTACTAGCCAACCTAATGGACCCCACGACCTTCCGTATGCCAACACGAACAAGCAGATCATGATAACAAGGAAGTAGCCAATTCCCTTTGGTAACGTCTTCCCATCACCAAAGTAGATGCCAAGAATGATGCCAACCAACACCTGAAAAAAAAACCAAGAAAAGTATGTTTAGAGTACATTTACTTTTCAGCAGTTCATTGTGATAGTTTTTATCTTCATTAAGTGTTGGTTTCGGAGAACTCAAGCTGCGTTATCCTCACCTAAATTTTGTTGAACTGAACTAATCTGAACTCATTACACCTAGATTAAACCTTACATTTACACCTAAATGAACCTCATAAGCCCTGATCTTAATGATTTTCAAGCGAAGACAATGCACCCTAAAGCTTTGCTCTTACTTCAACATTGATTTTCTGTTTATTTCAGCCATTTTACAAAAGACAGGCTAATAAACTTCTTGTTTTTCAGACTCAGGTGTCAAAAACTGGCTTACCATTTCAACAAACATCTCTATACCAGCTTGTACATAGAAGGCTCTTCTTCCGAACTTATCTACCAAAGCCATTGAAATCAACGCAGCAATCACAAGTGCTCCGTTGGTGATCGTTGATGAATATAGAGAAGCGTTTGTGTTGAATCCCAAACTCTGGAAGAAAACAGGGAGCATAGAAGAGAATGGAGTTCATGCCAGTAAGTTGTTGGAATGCTGGAAGTGCTATAGCACCTATAATCAGCTGAGGACGGTTCTTCCTCTGGAGAAGGTTTCGGAAGGGATGTTTGATAGCCCTTGCTGCTTCACTAGCATCAACGAGGTCAGCAAACTCGGCCTCAACATTCGTGGTACCTCTGACTTTTTCTAGCACCCTCCTTCCCTCTTCTAACCTGCCTTGTTCCACCAGACTGTTTGGGGTTTCCGGAAGGAAAAGCCCTCCAACAAACATTAAAGTTGCAGGAAGGCATGCCAAACCAACCGAAATTCTCCATCCATGAGGATGTATGCTGTCAGTCCTATAATTTATGAAGTTAGCTACTAAAACTCCAAGGCATGTTGTTAGTTGAAAGAGTTGATTAACGGCTCCTCGGATTTTTGAAGGTGCCATTTCGAAAGATACGAGTGGAACTGCCTGTAAGATTAAACGAGAAAGTAGAACAAGGAATGTTATTGCGCATCTTTTGAAATCTGCAGAACCGATAAGAGAAATTACTTCTCAAGACCCACATTGTTTGCACATGAAAGGAAGGAATGAAGAAAAAGTGGACGTTGGGACTTACTTGGTTGCCAAATCCAATGCCGAAACCAAGGAAAATTCTTCCAACAATGAGCATGGCAACATTTTTGGCAAAGGCATTGATGATACCTCCAGCAAAGAAACTAGCACCACCAACTAGTATACTGGCTCTCCTGCCCTTGGTTCGAGTCAGAACAGAAGCGCCGAATGTAGACACCAGAGCCGCGTAGTACAAAGAGGATGTGAATAGAGTTAGGATTTGGTCGTCGTATTTGCAGTAATCCGTCTCTCGCAAGTGAGCATGCTTCCTTCTATAAACCTTGGGGAAGAATTCCTCCAAAAAATCATCCATGGAAGTCACTCCACCTATAACAATGTTATGGTAACATTTTTATTAATCTAGCATTGTGCAAGCTATTGATGATTTGAACATTTTTATTAGAGTTAGTTGCCAGTTAATTTAAGAATGAAGGGCAAGACTCCTGAGTAATGCTTCAGTACTATGCAATAATTTCTCCCTATATAGATCAACTCGTGAAAACTCAAAACAACACAAAAGAAATTCTTCTAGGGGAATTTGAATGTTGGACCCAACAATCAACATAATACTCAGCTTAATTCATATATTTCCTCTGTGTTTTTAGTTACACGAATTTGACATTTGGGCAGTATTCATCAACCAACTTTGACAAGTTTTCTCTCACCATTATATAAAAAAAAACAAGTCAAGTGAGATATTTCTTAAATTCGTCTCTATGCTAGGATTCCAAATATCAGCTTTTTTTAATTTTTTACTTATACGCAACTAGAGGTATGAAAGCTCAAAGTAGCGTCTTAAGTCTTAACATACGTGAAAAAGCAAATGGTGTAACTAAAAAAACAAAGAAGTAGAAACTAACTACTCAAATAGTCAAATTTATGAATTTCAGATGATCGTATTAAATATGATCATGAAAACCTAATAGTTTGAAATGATACTCGACTCAAATATTTTTAATTCCAAAATCATTATAACCTCTAGATTTCCACGTTCATATACAATATAACCACTTAAGAATATACATATTATTTTTATTCACTCAAATTGACTCATGAGATTCAACCACCACCACCACTAAAACATCTCAAATTGAACCCTTCATTTAATCTTTTCCTCCCCCATTTCAATCTTTAACTAGTTATTACGTCTGGGCGATGCCTCGGGTTATTAATATTTTCATGTTAAAAGAGAGCATCTAATATTGCATAATTCATTGGTTAAAATTTTACTATATTAACTTGAGGTCACGTGGTCGAATCTTGTACAAAACATGATTCTGATTTTTCCATGTATCTTGATGACATGGAACGAAACAACTAAAGGGTTAGTGCCACGCGACGTGTAGACTTGATTTCATGTATATTTGTATAGATATGCACTTCTACACACAAATAAAAACTGTAACACCCATAAAAAACACCAATTCTAAGATACATGAAATGGGTTTAAAGAGGTGAGAGATCAAACTCACCAGAAACACCAAGATCATAGCCAAACAGTGCTCCTCCACTAGCAGCAACAACACAAGCAAATATAAAATAAGGTGTGATCTTATATTCATATAACGCCGCTCTCCCTGACGCTGCATTTACAAATCCTCCTCCAGCCATTTTCTCTAATCAACCAAATAATTATATACTTCTATATATCTATTTTATGTATATACTTTTTATACTAATCTCTCTTTACAACTTATTGTTATCTTTTATGGAAAAAGATATAATCTTGCCTAAACTGGTTTATCTGGTATCACAAGAAAAATTTAAAGCTTCAAACTTTTTCAGGGACCTTGAATCAATAATATTATGAAAACTATATAGTATACAAAAAATGGTTGAAGAAAGTTGATTTTTGGGGTGTTTCACTCACCTACAAATATAATACATGAAATTTCAATGACATATGATATATCATGGTGTATTTATACAAAGTTCATGAAGTCAAGAACATAAATGACATGATTTGGCTAAGATATTATTAACCGAGAAACTCCTAGCAACCACCCGTTTGGGAATGGGACTCAAACAACCCAAAAAAAAAAGAAAGGAAAACCAATATAACGTGGGCTCCACAACAACAAAAAAAAGTAAGGAATAAGAGAAAATGCTCGAGAGTAGGGGTGGCAATGAGACGAGACAACTCGCGAGCTATTCGAGATCGACTCGGTCAAAACTCAGTCAAAGCTCGACTCGAGTGAGCTAGACTCGAGATGTTGGTGAGTCGAGTTGAGCAACTCGATACTCGACTCGAAAACTCGTGAGAAGCTCGAATACCCAATTATCAATAGCAAAACACCTAAATTTAACATTTTTCTACTTTATTGTTGCTTTTAACATGAGACACTTGCAAGTTACTCGAAATCTACTCGTTCAAAGCTCGACTAGGTCAAAACTCGACTTGAGTGAGCTCGATTCAACTCAAACTCGACTCGAAATGCTAACGAGTCGAGTCGAGCTAGCTTTAAACTCGAACTCGACTCGCATCATTGCCACCCTTACTGGAGAGTGGGCTTTACATCTCCAAAAGTCATGAAAAAGCTTGAGAGTGGGGGAGTGTATTGAAGAGAAAGAAAATAATGTTTATTTATCTCCCAAAAAGTGGTACTATAATCAAACATTTCTCAACATTAGAGGGAGAATTTACAGAGAAAGAGAGGGAGAAAACAATTTGGCAGGAATATCTAAATGTGATTATACAATGCTTCGTGGATTTAGATCATAAAATGGATGACATTATCTTACCTTCTTATTGTTTAATTCATGATCGGTATGATCGATAATAGAGAAGTGGTTGTTCCCACTGGTGGTGAGAAATTGAAAAAAGAAAATCCATGTTGCAATCACTGAAGAAAAAAAAAGAGAGGAGAGAGAAAGTAGGTTCATTAGTCAAGGATATTAATTATGATAAATTATTCATTTTGCTAAAGCTTATTTTACTTGTTTAATAATTTTTGTTAATGTTATTGAGGTATTGATGGAGATTATGAAAGTAAGCTAAGTAATGCAGTGGTCTTGAAAATTAAGTTGATGAGTTGTAAATTTATGAAATTGGTTCTACTTTTGGAATCTTAGTTTGTTAGTGAAGTAGAGTGTCTTAGTACGGCTATTAAGCAAATTATTTTTAATGGTGATTATTGTTATTTTTATCATTGAGGTATCTATGAATGAAAAAACTATTACCAATGAAAGTCTAAATCGGTACCACTTTATCAAAAGGAAACTTTATCTAAATGATACCAATTTGAAGTCAAAATGGTACCAATTTTATATCAGAATGGTATCAATTTGAAACAAACAGGGTAATATTTCAATGAATAAAGGCATAAAATAGATATAATAGCCTATTGCACGACATCATATTGGAGCTTGACAACCTAGTAACTAATTGGACGATTATGAACTTTAGCAGACGTCAGTAGGCATTACTAATAATTGATCACGTACCCAAAGGTTTCATCGCATCAATGAAAGTTTGACCAAATGCAATCGAATAATTTGCTGAAACATCTATATAGGGCTGTGAAAAATTAACCCAATCCGTTTACCGAACCCGAACCTGACCTGAAATAAGCGGGTTTGGGTTGAGATTTTTGACTCATTTAAGTAAATGGGTTGATACGACTTACCCATTTAATTAAATGGGTTAGGTTAAGGTTGACATTTTCAACCCGAAATTAACCTGCTTTGACCTGTTTAACTCGTTAAAATATAAATTTCCTAAAAAGTTGTGTTAAAGTTGGTTAAAATTTTAAAAATACTAATTGTAGAACACAAATACTGAAAATAAAATCTAATCATGCATACTTTTATGTGAATTTATTGTTGAAAACTAATAAATTTTAATAAAAATTTAATATTAATAAATATGTAAATGGATTAAACGGGTTATATGGGTAACCCGTTTAATAAACAGGTCGGGTCAAGGTTGAGTTTTTCAACCCGTTTAATAAACGGGTTAGGTTTAGGTTGGGACATGTTCAACCCGTTTATTATTAACCCGAATACGACCCGACCTGATCTATTAATCATCCCTACATCTATATTGTGGGCACCTTGATCAACCTCATCCCGACTAGCATTGTTATGCAACAATTTCGATTGGTTCATTCCACTGTCCACATTTGTAGCTTTTGTCACTGACGCCAATTCCTTACCGGAAGCAACGACAAGTTCACTTCTTTGCAATGTTAATCTGTTATCACTTATCACCATTCACCAACTCCCTCCACCATGTGAAAAGTACCATTCTTAAACAAATGCAAGGAAGGTGAACTTTGTTGTATCTGATAGAGAATATATGTAAATAATTCTCTTCATAGGTTTAGGATATTTGTTATGTAAATATTTCCTATTATTGCCAGGTTTCCTAACACAGTTAGGACTGACTCCTTGTAACCCTATATATTATGATCAATAGCAATCTCTCCACTCAAGGAGATTCTCATAATCCAACATGGTATCACAGGCTAGGTTTAGCTTTTAACCTATTTTTTCCTTGTGCGCTGTTCTTCCTCGCTAGAGATAGAAATATCCAGTGGATCACCCGACCACCCGCTCCATCCGGTTTATTAAGTAGGTGAAAAATCCAGTTTAAACGGATGATAGCCGGGTGACGGATGCGGGTCGGGTTCGGGTGATATTTTTTCATCCATCACCCGACCCGTCACCCGTTTACCACCCGACCCGTCATCCGTTTAAAGTAAAAAAAATTTACTTTTTCTTTTTATTTTTGGCTTTTTTCATTTTTACAGGTTCACTAATGCAGTGTCAAAACCCACTGGTCCAGAGGCCCAAACTAAGCAACTTTAACCCTAGCAGCCTCCTCTCAATTCTTCTCACTCTCACTGTCTCACAGTCTCACAGTCTCATATCTCACTCTCCTCTGCTTTCATTACTGCTACAGTGTCGGCTGCCGCTGCAGCGCTGCTTCACCGGAGCTTCCTTCTCGAACTCAAGTTAGATTTTAACTAATTACGAGGAAGAATTTGTAGGAGAGAGAGCAGCGAGGATGGAGGCAAAGGAGTGGCGCTGGGTTGCGGCAACAACACGGCGTCGAGAGAGGGGGTGGTGCTGCTTCACCGGAGCTATTTTTCTGTTTTAATGCTGTTGTTGTTTGTCTCTTTTGATGCTACTATGTTGGTCTGAGTGATATTTTTTTTGTATGTGTGCTACTGTCTTTCCATTTTTCTTGCTGTTGATGCTAATTATTTTAATGTTGCTATTATTTGATGCTACTATGTTGGTCTGATGTTATGTATTCTTTATTTTTTTAATTTTAACATAGCTCATCCGATTATCACCCGATCCATCCGTTTCACCCATGGGTGATGGATGGATGGATTCGGGTGGATGTTTGACCAGGTGATGGATGGATCGGGTAGGGTGGATGGAGGCGGGTGATGGTCCACCCGGTCCGAACCCGATCCATTTCCATCTCTATTCCTCGCTGTCTCCCTTGGAATTTCGGTGCCTTGGACCTTGATCCATCCTTGGGATCTGTTCCCTCCACTTCCTTCATTCGGATTATACATCCTCCTGCCAATCTTCCACTCCTACTTTATTTAATTCCTTTTCAAAGTTAACCCTTTGCATTAATTCGTTTTTCTTTGGAGTGTGATCATTATGGGTGATGCTAACAAACCCAGTGACGATCCTAACCCCCACCCACCTCTACACCCTCCTTTCATCCTGCCTTGGGTGTCACCAACATTAAAAGTCAAATTCCTCTTCTCCTTGATATGGAAAACGTTCAATACTCCAACTGGGTTGAACTATTTGAAAATCATGCCCTTGTGTATAATGTTCTTGACCACATCAACACATCCATACCTCGTCCCTCGGATATTGATGACTCGATGTGGAAGCGCCTTGACGGTGTTGTGAAACAATGGATATGTGGCACGATTTCCATTGACCTTCTTCAAACTATACTCACTAAGGGCTCTACTGCTTCAGAAACATGGACTCGCCTTCAAGATATATTTCAGGATAACAAAAACTTGCGGGCTATTTACCTGGAAAATATCTTCACGTCCGTCAGTATTGATCAATTTCCTAACGCCACTGCCTACTGCCAAAAGTTGAAGAGTTTAGGTGATCAATTGGCCAATGTCGAACATCCTGTCTCCGATCAACAGATGGTCCTACGCCTCGTCTCCGGCCTTCATAATTCTAATTTTGACACCGTGGCTACCATCATTCAACAATTTGAACCTCTCCCCACCTTTGCCAAGGCCCGATCAATGTTATTGCTTAACGAGACTCCTCGCTCCAATGCGAACAATGCCTCTCAAACTGCCTTCGTCACCCAACCGTCTAATCCACCCGCTTCTGTTCAACCGCCCTCATCCCAGGCAGGTTCTTCCAGCCAAATCAATCGGTCCAATACCCCCTTGTTTGGTCCCCTGCTGCTTCTTGGCCCAGCAATCAGAATTAGGCCACTCCCCCTTGGCAGACCCCCACTTGTCCCTATCCAACAGGGACTCCACTGCAGCGTCCCCCTGCCAGCCTTCTGGGCCCAAGCCCACGCGTACAACAGGCCTATGCTGCTGGGCCTAGCACCTCCTACGGGTCAGTCCCCTATGCCAACCTATGCAACTGACCGACTTGGGCAATGCTCTCTCCACAACGACTCTTTCGAATCCTGATGATAATTGGTACATGGATTCCGGCGCCTCCTCTCACCTCACTCACAACTCAGGTACTCTCACTCCTTTTTTTAATTTGAGCACTAATGAGCATATTTTAGTCGGTAATGGTGGTCGTATTCCAATAACGGGTTATGGTCATACTCACACCCCTCCACCTCACCCTCACTTTAACCTTTCCCATGTGCTTTATGCTCCTAAAATCATTAAGAACTTGATTTCTGTTCGCAAATTTGCAACTGATAATCAGGTTTCTATAGATTTTGATCCTTATGGTTTTTCTGTGAAGGACCTTCGAACGGGGACAATTCTTACTAGATGAAATAGCACCGGGGACCTCTATCCTTTTTCAACCATCAACTCTACCATCAACACTCCTACATCTCTAGCTGCCATCACTCCCTCCACTTAGCACAACCGTCTTGGCCATCCGGGATCTCCAGTTTACATCTTTCTTAGGACTCATAATTTCATTTCTTGTAATAAGGAGCATGACTCCACTTTTTGTTCAGCTTATCAATTAGCCAAACATGTTAAGCTACCTTTTTATTCATCTACATCCAATACAATTGCTGCTTTTGATATTATTCATGCTGATTTATGGACCTCTCCGGTTCGCAGTGATAAAGGTCATAAATATTATCTTGTTTTATTGGATGATTATACTCACTTTGTGTGGACAGTGCCCCTTGTCTACAAATCTCAGGCTTTTCAGACTTTCCTTAATTTTCAAGCTTATGTTCAAACTTAATTTGGTTGTCCTATCAAAGCTTTTCAAAGTGATCATGGTCGTGAGTTTGATAATGACCCTTTTAAGCTTTTTTGTATTAAAAATGGCATTGTGTTTCGATTCTCTTATCCTCACACATCATCCCAAAATGGTAAAGCGGAACGTATGATTCGTACTATTAATGACATGGTTCGCACCACTCTCTTTCATGCTCCCCTTCCTCCATCGTTTTGGGTCTATGCCTTAGAGGTCTCTACCTATCTTCTTAACATCTTACCCACTAAAACTTTGGCAAATCGGACTCCCACACACGCTCTATATCTTCGATCTCCCACATATGATCATCTTCGTGTCTTTGGGTGTCTTTATTTCCCTAATCTTACCTCTACTACCCCTCACAAACTCGCCCCTCGCTCCACCCCGTGCGTGTTTCTTGGGTATCCCGCCAATCATCGTGGGTATCGCTGTCTCGAGCTCTCCTTCGATAAAATCATTTTTTCAAGACATGTAGTGTTTGATGAGTCCACATTCTCATTTAGTAATCTGGCACAATTTTGCACCTCATATTATGATTTCCTTCAAAATGAGGCCCATTCTCCTTACATCACTCACTACCTTCATCAGCAGGCCCAACAACCCGCTGGCCCACCTGCTCCTACTCCTCCAACTGTTCCAGCGAACCCCCTCCTTGCGCTTGGCCCAAATAATCCTCAGCCCGCTCCACCTTCCCATCCCTTGCCAGGTCCTACGGCCCATTCACCTCACACGCCCAGCGTGCCCTTCTCTCAACCGGACCGAACAGCCTCCCCTACAGGCCCAAATTCCCCTGTCCAGCCATATACCCCCCCTCCTATGCGTGGAGTGCCCCATATCCCGCCCACTAGTACTCCACCTCCCTCCTCTCCTCAAATGCAAACTCATTCTCGCCACGGAATAGTGAAGCCTAATCCAAAATATGCCTTCACTTCTACTGCCACCCCCACAAAATCTCCTCTTCCCAAGTCCTATACCCAAGCCTTGGCCGACCCTAATTGGAATGCCGCTATGACTGACGAATTTAGTGCTCTTATTAAAACTGGGACTTGGGAGTTGGTTCCAAAACCACATGGGGTCAATATTGTTAATTGCATTTGGTTGTTTCGGCATAAACTAACCTCTACAGGTGCCCTTGAAAGACATAAGGCTCGTTTGGTGGCCAATGGAAAATCCCAGGAGGTGGGTATTGACTGTAATGAGACTTTCAGTCTTGTGGTGCGTCTGGCAACTATCCGGACTGTTTTGAGCTTGGCACTGGCTCGCAAATAGATCATTCATCAACTTGATGTCAAAGCTTTTCTTCATGGTGACCTTCATGAGACTGTTTATATGCGTCAGCCTCCTGGCTTTATTGATCGACGGTTTCCTAATCATGTTTGTTTATTGAAAAAGTCTCTCTATGGTCTCAAACAGGCTCCAAAAGCTTGGTATCAGCGTTTTGCCAAATTTTTGTTGATGATTGGTTTCGTAGCTGCTTAGAGTGACTCTTTTCTATTTGTTTATCGCTCGGGTACTGATATGGCATATCTTCTTCTGTATCTTGATGATATTGTTCTGGTCACTTCTTCTGATGTGCTCCGTCAACGCTTGATCTCACAGCTGCAGTCTGAATTTCCTATGACTGACTTGGGCCCTCTTAATTATTTCCTGGGTATTGCGGTCTCTCGCACCTCTTCGAGTATGTTTCTCTCCCAGCGCAAATATGCCCTGGAAATTCTTGAACGAACGTGCTGGTATGGGAACTTGTAAGCCTGCAGCTACTCTTGTTGACTCTAAGGCAAAACTTGGTGTTGACTGCGGTCCACCTATGTTGGACCCTACTCTCTACCGCAGCTTAGCAGGTGCTCTTCAGTACCTCACTTTCACTAGCCCTGATATTTCTTATGCAGTACAACAGGTCTGTCTTTTTATGCATGACCCCAGGGAGCCTCACTTTCAGGCTTTGAAGCGTATTTTGCACTATGTACAGGGCACTATTGATCATGGGTTACATTTATATCCTTCTGCTCCTACTCGGCTCATTACATACACTGATGCAGATTGGGGTGGGTGTCCTGACACCCGACGCTCGATTTCTGGCTATTGTTGTTTTCTGGGTGACAATCTTGTCTCTTGTTCGTCGAAGCGTCAACCAACTCTTTCTCGTTCGAGTGCCAAAGCAGAATACCGAGGCGTTGCTAATGTTGTTGCTGAAGCATGTTGGCTCCGAAATCTTTTATTTGAGCTCCATTGCCCTCTTCGGCAAGCTACTGTTGTGTATTGTGATAATGTTAGCGCTATTTTTCTCTCTGGCAACCCGGTTCAGCACCAACGCACCAAACATGTTGAGATGGACATTCATTTTGTTCGGGAAAAGGTCGCGATTGGTCATATTCGGGTGCTTCATGTTCCTACTCGTTATCAGTTTGCTGACATCTTCACCAAAGGCTTGCCGCGACAACTTTTCTTGGAATTCAAATCCAATTTTAGCATACGTCCTCCTCTCGCTACGACTGCGGGGGTGTGATAGAGAATATATGTAAATAATTCTCTTCATTGGTTTAGGATATTTATTATGTAAATATTTCCTATTATTGTCAGGTTTCCTAACACAGTTAGGACTGACTCCTTGTAACCCTATATATTATGATCAATAGCAATCTCTCCACTCAAGGAGATTCTCATAATCCAACAGTATCATTGTGTGGTGTTCGCGGTTTGGGATGTAACCCAACCCAAACCGCAAATATACGGTTTGATATTTTCCCAACCCAAACTGCACCACACTTTTATCCAAACCAACCCAAATCGAACAGCACGAAAAGGTTTGGTGCGGTTTGGTTTGCGGTTTAACCTTTTTTTTTTTTTTTTTTGTAAACTAAGAGAAAAAAAAATTGTTAATAAATATAAAGAGTACAAATAAATATGAAGCTGACTTCATAATTAAACATAAATAATAATTTATCAAAAGTGTCCAAGTTCTTTACCTCAAACTTCGTTTTTCAGTTGTATACTTGTATGCCACCTCGTCAAGTGTATTTAAAAAAATCAAAATAGATAAAAAAATTTAAAAAAAATCATATAAAATTGCGGTTTGCGGTGCGGTTTCGGTTTACAAAAATTAAAACCCAACCCAAACCGCAAAAGTCATAACCCAAACCGCAATTTTGAAACCGCAAACCAACTCAAACCGCGAAAAAACGGTTTGGATTGCGGTTTGGTGCGGTCCAGACCGCACTCTGAACAACCCTAATTATGAGAGGTGAAGAGGCTTCACCAGGTAAGAAAGTAGATATGTATGTACCAGAAGGCAATGCCCAAAACTGAGAGAAAACTATCATAACTGCTAAAAGAACGACGGTAGAAAGAAGCGTTCTTCGTCCATGATTGCATAATGTCAAGGCAGCCATATGATACTCTATCCCTAAGAAAGGGTTACAGGGCACCTTGTGATTATCCCACAATATCAAATTCTAGAATAAAAAACATTGATCATACATCTCATGAAAAAAATTGTCATAAAAACATGTGAAGAAGATAATAAATAAAGAGCAAGACTATATGCTAAACTGAGGTCCTAAATCTACCCATTAGAAATAGACAATTAAAAAATAGAAGTATATCATGCTGTTGAGTTGGATTCTACTAAGAAGGTATTCGAAAAATATTTTTATTGTTCCGTGACTTTCTTTGTTTGGTTTGTAAAAGGAGTAAAATAGTTTTCCTAATGTTGGATGCTTGATTATCAAATGATGGAGAACATTTGTCATTTTTTAAATGATAGTTTTCCTAAATGTCACATCTTTTTTTAACCAAATCTCCCCTCTATCTTCTAAACTTTTCCATTAGAAAATGTTTTTCGCGGAAAATGATGTTACATTGAAGATAAATAGAGTATAAAACTAATCATTTGGCTAAATTGAATGCATGATTTAAATTACAACAAATTGATAAATTTACTATAAATAATAGTAATTTATTTTTAAATGCAGGAAAGAAGGAGAATTTGATTGAGAAAGCAGAGAGTGTGTATACCTGTTGAATATCAGCAGTACACAAGCACTCAAGCAGTGACAACTGACAAGTGCATTTGAAGACTGAAAAATGTCGCTACTATCAAGGAGTAGAGGAAGAACAAAACGACGTCACTTCTAAGTTTAACATCGAATACGACGTCGTTACTTCTCCGTGATATTCTTCCCCATATTAATTTCAATTTTTTTTTTTTTTTTTTGACAGGAATTTCAACTTCATGAGAGTGGGATTGGGTTTTTAAGAGAAGAACTACTAATTTATCTAAGTAGGCTGTTTGTGATATTACAGTTAATAATGATTTTTTGGCAAATTTTGAATCTTTGGAATTGTTGATACGTGCATTTGATGCAAACCTTGAGTTTTGTCCTTTTTCTTCAGTTGTATTTTGTATTTTTATGCATAAATCGATGGAACTCACATTTTGTTGTTTTGTTGAATTGCTTAGAATGTACTTCCTTAGTTCCAAAATACATGAAACACTTCTCTCATTTATGTGAGAGCTTTTTAAGACAAGTGTTTCACTTATTTTGGAACGGAGGAAGTATGTAATTTTGTCTAAACATTTATATGAAATGACCTAGTAATATGTTGCTATTTACAGTTAACTATCTAATCCTGTTGTTGATCATTAGCTTCTTTACGTGTTTCCATGACTTTTTCATGAGATTGTTTGTACGTTCGATGGTTCTTAATCTAAAAATTTGATATTGCATCTACCATATAATGATATAATCACAGGGTGCCCTCTATAATTGGCTTGAAATTTATGCAATCATGGTCTAAGAATGGTTCTTTCTGTAATGGACATTGGACAATCAGGGTGAAATACTTAACAGTCTGACAGTCGATTCTGTAGGAAACTCGTAGTATCTGGTAACATGCTATCTGCTCTTTTTGACCAACTGCTTAATGTTGGACATTGATTCCTGAGATTCTGAAAGATTAAGTACACAACTTATGAACATTACTTTTGAAAGACGTGTTCTCCGGTTAGATGCTAAATGGTAACTTGCCACCAGTATGGACCTTCACATCTTCGTCAGACACATAGCTTTTCCAGAACCAGTGATTTCTCCACAGGAAGATGACTTCCTCTATCGGAACCTGTTTTGTCTCGGGTAGAAAGAAGAACACAAAACTCGTCATTATCAAGATCAGTCCGGCAAACAGCAGGAAGATTCCGTACTTGAGGTGACAGAGAGCCACAAGGAAACATTGCGCGATCAAGGCAGTGAAGATCATGTTGACACCCACAACAATACTCTGGCCAGCTGACCTTGTCTCCAATGGGAAGAGCTCACTAGGTACTAGCCAACCTAATGGACCCCACGACCTTCCGTATGCCAACACGAACAAGCAGATCATGATCACGAGGAAGTAACCGATTCCCTTTCCATCTCCAAAGTAGATGCCAAGAACGATGCCAACCAACACCTGAAAAAAACCAAGTAAAGTAAGTTTAGGGTACATTTACTTTTCAGCAGTTCATTGTGAGTTTTATTTTCATTTGGTATTCTTTTTGGAGTACTCAAGTTGCATTATCCTCACCTAAATTTTGTTGAACTGAACTAATCTGAACTCGTTACACCTAAATTAAACCTTAAGTTTACACCTATAGGCTATATGAAACCTCATAAGCCCTGATCTTAATGATTTCAAGTGAAGACAATGCGCCCTGAAGCTTTGTTCTTACTTCAACATTGTTTTTCTTTTTTCTATTTCACCCATTTTGCACAAGGCGGCTAAAAAAACTCTTGTTTTTCAGTTTTAGGTGTCAAAATCAGGCTTACCATTTCAACAAACATCTCTACACCAGCTTGTACGTAGAAGGCTCTTCTTCCGAACTTATCTACCAAAGCCATTGAAATCAACGCAGCAATCACAAGTGCTCCGTTGGTGATCGTTGATGAATATAGAGAAGCGTTTGTGTTGAATCCCAAACTCTGGAAGAAAACAGGAGCATAGAAGAGAATGGAGTTCATGCCAGTAAGTTGTTGGAATGCTGGAAGTGCTATAGCACCTATAATCAGCTGAGGACGGTTCTTCCTCTGGAGAAGATTTCTGAAGGGATGTTTGATAGCCCTTGCTGCTTCACTAGCATCAACAAGGTCAGCAAACTCGGCCTCAACATTCGTGGTACCTCTGATTTTTTCTAACACCCTCCTTCCCTCTTCTAACTTGCCTTGTTCCACCAGACTGTTTGGTGTTTCCGGAAGGAAAAGCCCTCCGACAAACATCAGAGTTGCAGGAAGGCATGCCAAACCAACCGAAATTCTCCATCCATGAGGATGTATGTTGGCAGTCCCATAATTTATGAAGTTAGCTACTAAAATTCCAAGGCATGTTGTTAGCTGAAAGAGTTGATTAACAGCTCCTCGGATTTTTGCAGGCGCCATTTCAGAAAGATACAGTGGAACTGCCTGTAAGATTAAACAGAAAGTAGAACAAGGAACGTTAATGCAGATCTTCTGAAATCCTGCAGAACTGGTAGAAAAATTACTTCTCAAGACCCACATTGTTCACATGAAAGGAAGGAATCAAGAAGAAAAAAAGTGGAGGTTGTAACTTACTTGGTTGCCAAATCCAATGCCGAAACCAAGGAAAATTCTTCCAACAATGAGCATGGCAACATTTTTGGCAAAGGCATTGATGATACCTCCAGCAAAGAAACTAGCACCACCAACTAGTATACTGGCTCTCCTGCCCTTGGTTCGAGTCAGAACAGAAGCCCCGAATGTAGACACTAGAGCCGCGTAGTACAAAGAGGATGTGAATAGAGTTAGGATTTGATCGTCGTATTTGCAGTAATCCGTCTCTAGCAAGTGAGCATGCTTCCTCCTGTAAACCTTGGGGAAGAATTCCTCCAAAAAATCATCCATGGAAGTCACTCCACCTATAACAATGTTATGGTAACATTTTTATTAATCTAGCATTGTGCAAGCTATTGATGATTTGAACAACTTTATTATTGCATGATTTGAACATTTTTACTAGAGTTAGTTGCCAGTTAATTTAAGAATGAAGGGCGAGACTTCTGTGCTTCAGTAATCAGTACTATGCAATAATTTTTCCCTATACAGAGCAACTTGTGAAAAGTCAAATTGAAACAAAAAAGAATCACTAGGGGAATATGAATGTTGGACCCAACAATCAACATGATACTGGCTTAATTCATATACTTACTGTTACTCTGTTTTTTAGTTACATTAATTGACATTTGGGCACTATTCATCAATCAACGTTGAAGAGCTTTCTCTCACCATTATATAAAAAAAACATAGTGAGATCTTGTTAAATTCGCGAGGATTCCATATATCAACTTTTCATAACTTTTACGTATATCAACTTTTCACGACTTTTACATATATATAATTAGAACGCCTAAAGTATTATGTTGACATAAGTAAAAAGGCAAATGGTGCAACTAAACCGCAGAGAAAGTAGAAACTAACCACTCAAATTTATGAATTTTAGGTGATCGTATAAAATATGACCATAAAAACCTAACAGTTCAAAACGATACTAACTCTTATATTTTTAACTCCAAAACCATTATAACCTCTAGATTTCCACCGTCACATACAGTATAATCACTTAAGAATATTCCTATTATATTATTCACTCAAATTGACTCATGAGATTCAACCACCCCCACCACTAAAAACATCTCAAATTGAACTCTTCATTTTTCCTTTTTCTTCCTCCATTTCAATCTTTAATGTGCACTTTTACACAACAAATAAAAATTGTAAAACACCCAAAAAAAACACCAAATTTAAGATACATGAAAATGATGAAATGGGTAAAAAGAGGAGAGAGAAAAACTTACCAGAAACACCAAGATCATACCCAAACAGTGCTCCTCCACTAGCAGCAACAACACAAGCAAATATAAAATAAGGTGTGATCTTATATTCATATAACGCAGCTCTCCCTGACGCTGCATTTACAAATCCTCCTCCAGCCATTTTCTCTAATCAACCAAATAATTCTATACTTCTATATATCTATTTTATGTATATACTTTTTATACTAATCTCTCTTTATAACTTATTGTTATCTTTTATGGAAAAAGATATAATCTTGCCTAAACTGGTTTATCTGGTATCACAAGAAAAATTTAAAGCTTCAAACTTTTTCAGGGACCTTGAATCAATAATATTATGAAAACTATATAGTATACAAAAAATGGTTGAAGAAAGTTGATTTTTGGGGTGTTTCATTCTCACCTAGAAATATAATATGAAATTTCAATGACATATGATATGTCATGGTGTAGTTATACAAAGTTCATGAAGTCATGAACTTAGGATTAAATAGAGAGAAAAAAAATGGATAGAAGACTTGTACAGTTGTACTTGACTCATAAATGACGATTTGGCTAAGATATTATTAACCACTTGGGTCTTATTATAGTGATGACGTATTGGTTTATTACAAGTTTTTGGGTGTTTGAAAACTTGATTAGATCTGGAGCTAGGTGTATTTAAAACTAATTTGTTCTTGTCAATTGGTTGGTTTTAGATGAGATAAAAAAATTCCAAAACGAGTAAATGAGTACTGACATCCGAGGACATAATAGAGAAATAGAGAGCTGAATATCTTGGGTGGATCGGGTTTACAATAGTGATGATCCGAGGACATAATAAAGTGACAATATCACATAAAAACGATTTAACATAAAAAAACTAACCATACAAAAACAGATTATATTAAATAGACTATATCGTAATATACCCGGTGTATGATTTGTTATCGTGCATCAGGTCCATTCTAGTTTTTTTTACTAAATATAATAATTAGTTAATTACTACTACTTCTTGTTAGGTGTAATGTATTATTAGCTAGAGAATCTTTTTCATGGTGTTTTATTTTATAATATTTGTCTTTTTTTTTTTTTTGGGCTTAACGTATATTTGGCTCATGTGATTGGGAGCTTTTATCTCTTCCCATAGTTCCAGGTTGGAAGTTTTATGGAGTATATTTTTTTTGTTTTCTAGAATGAATATGTCAACTTGCTAAATATGAATAATATTAAGGCTTTACCTCAAATTTCTCAAGTCAGCAACTACTGGGGCCGAAAAATCTGAATTAAATCAGCTGTCTTTTTCAAGGTATAAATTTCTATAATTTTGGGTCAATTAGGGCGACTGTAAAGTATGGTCAGTAATCAGTTAGTACGTGATTGGCCTCATTGAATTAAAACACTCATCAAATAAGTTTCATTTATTTATGGGCTTCTTTTCTTCTCCAATCTAGAAAATTATAAATATCATTAAACCCATATTGGAGGGAAAAAAAATTGTCTACCCAGTGGGTAATCTACCTACCAGATATAGACATTAGTAATCAGTGGAGAACAACTCAACAGAGTTAATTATTTTTTAGTTGTCTATTTCTAGTGGGTAGATGTATCAATATCCTATTAGAGGAATTAGATGCTTCACTTTTACTTATCATCTCAATTCACTTGAATATCACTACTATAGTACATTATAGTAGTGTTTTTTCTTCCTTTTTTTGTATCAAATTATTAAGCACAATACTATTCTTTAATGGTTTTAGATAAGACAATGATTCTTCTAAAATAAATTAGAGGTTGATTATAGAAAATTTATAATATTTAATACTACGAATGTTGTGATGAGCTGGTGCACACGATCTAATATAGCAAATTCAATTGAATTAAAAGCAAACTTATGATCATGGATGTATTTTTTACCAAATATTTCTCTTCACCAAATTATATTTTATATTCAGGTATACCTAATGTTAGGTGTATTGAAGTTATAATTTTCCTTATTATATGGGATTATATTTTACTCATTTAAAGCTATCTAAGGATCAATCGAGTAAAAAATTAATCTTAGACAATAGACATCTAAAATCTTATATATATATATATATATATATATATATATATATATATATATATATATATATATATATATATATATATATATATATATAATACCCAAAAATACCTACTCTAAAATTTTGCAGAAATTTATACCTAATGAGAAAATATTATGCAAAAAAGGTAACAGAAGATTTACTTTGAAATGGATATTGAGAGGATTTACTAAATTGGATTGAATCAAAAAAATATGACATATTATTCATTATTGCCTACGTGTTTAGGATAAGATAGATTAATAAGCAAAATCCAAGGAAGGTGTAGATAGGTTTCATCATCTTCAATATTAAAGTCAAGTCAACGCAACAAATTAATTGGATAGCCATTTTTCTCGTGTCTATGCTTTCTTCAACCTTCGGCATGTTTACTAACTCTTGTTTCAACCACACCCGCGGAAAAAGTTATTGTATAAAATTCTCGGTTGGATAATGCCAACCCAGTGTGGAAAAAAGATAGAATTTGGTTGTTTGTGATTCTTTTATCACAAAATAATAACATATAATTAAATAGATAAAGTTGTTTACAATTGTAGTAAGAAACGGTAGTTCATTTCTAATACACTCGGGTGTACTATGTGCATGAAATCATGATATATAAGACTAATTTATGTTCATTTAGAACTTTCTTTTTTTAATATATTTTGCTCATTTGGATGATTTCAAATGAGCAATGAGTAAAAAAATTGGTAAAAAAACAGAGATGCTTGGGGTTTTTGATGGTTAACAATTTTATCACAAATCTTTAACTTATCTGAATTATTAGCTTTGAGCATGAGTTAACTATCCTGAATTCTTTTATCAAACTTGTGAATTGAACTTTGCTAGTCTCTCTTAGTTTTGAACTTGACTTACTTGAACTAATCTAAACTTAAGGGTATTTAGCAATTGGTAGTTGGTCGTTAGTTGCTGGCGACTTTACTTAACTAGCTTGACTATATGTTTGTATTGGTTATCTAACTATTGGTGGCTTATAAAATAAATGTGTTTAGTAAAATCAATTGTTAGTATTGTCTTTTTAGTGTAAAATGAAAAAAATCAAAAGACAATACAAAAAGCTAGTAAAACCAATTTTACACTTTTGGTTGAAAAGATAACTTTTATTTACGCACAATCGAACATTATTTATTTGCCGAAAATCGGTAACCAAAAAATTAGAACGACGATACATGGCCTCCAAAGACACACCAAAACTGACTTTTTTATATTTTGTTGAAATTAGTCCAAACACATAAAAAACACAAACTTGAGTCATGGCCAAGACGTGTGTTTAATTTGATTTGTTTGGACCATTTTCAAGAAAAAAAAAAAAAAGAATGATTATGGTTTATCATTGGTTACTTCTTTTCTGAATATCTTGATTACCTTGAAAATGGCTTTCTCATTTAAAAAATGTAATGTGGCAACTAAGAATTTTGTTATCCCACCAATGCCGTAACGTGAAATGAATTCACACCATTTATTAATTGATGCTAAGCGATACTGTAGACGATAGTGAATTAGTGATACGCGGCCGTTATTTTACCTTAAGCATCAAATAATCCAAATATTCATGTACTTATTGGCGCTCTTCTCGATTGCCCACTTTTTCCATCTCGCATGACAAAAAAAAAAAATTTGTTGGGAGTAGACACATTAATCTGAGAGTGAGGGATAACTCAGTTGGTTAGAGCTTCCCTCTCTTTATTTTGAACGAATCTCGCATGATCCTTTTTTTTTAAAATGGGTGATAAGTTAAATCCTCGAATACTCTTATGTTTCAAGCTTATCTAAATTGTAAGGAAAGGAGATTTTTTGTTGCAAAAAATTGAAAAAATCGGTAAATAACTACTTTTTGTTGCAAAAAGGTAACACATAGGTTGACCAAAATTTGTGATGTTGACCATCACATGCCTAGCGTATTCGTCGATGTCTTTTATTTGGAAACCAGAGGCTAGGGAACCATTCATTTGACTCGTACGGATGAAAATTTGACTCCACGAGAAATTGAACAAAAAGCTGTTTTTTTTTTAAAAAAAAGGATCAAAATTGATTTTTTTTTTTTCCATTTTATTCTATAGTGATTCAAATAAATAACATTTCATTTTTAAATTAAGTTCCATAACATGGTTTATTATTATTCGATTAGATTACTCAAAGGTTTTGGCAAAAATCAACCTCTATGATCTCCCATATTTGATTTTTTTTTTTTTTGAGAAACAACATCCAAGAGACCTTAGATATCATTATGAGCAAGACACAAGTCTGCAACAATTAGATGATCAATAGCCTCCGGGACACACCTAGCCCACACTCTAGAAGAAACCTCTAATAGGTTCAAGTGTGCCATAATATGACCAGTTACATTAACTTCTCTAGGTACATGCATGCTTAAAAAAACAGTTGCAAAGAAAGCAGAAAACGAAAAACGGATAAGAAATTAAACCGGATAAGATTTTTGGACACTTTCCTACGATTTCTTACGGGGTCTATTTATAGGGAAACAAAAGAAACCGGATAAGATTTGAGAATGCGCGGCGCGGAAGCCTATTGCGCGGAACACATTTGCTTTTGCGCTTCTGAGTTATGTTGATTGTCTCGATGTCGCGCGTGTGCAACGTTGGCGCGCCAGACGCATTCAGGCGCGTGAAGCACATCCGTGGATCTGACTGGGTTTTATTGTTTATCCAATCTTTAAAATATTCTTTCTATCTTGAATTAAATAAGATATTTTGGATTCGGAAATCAGTTATCTTGAGGAATTAAAATACGATTTTCATAATTCTTTAAATTTAGAAAACATTAATGAAAAACACAATTAATTATTTGGAATAATTAATTGAGCTTTTTAAAAATGGGCTTTAAAAAGACAATTAATTATCCTGAATAAATAATTGGCCTTTTAAAACTGGGTTTGGAATAATAAATAGACTTTAAATTCTTAAAAAGATTTTAAGCTTAGCTTTTCATATTGCTCATGACGGATGTTTCATCATTGGATGCTAAATTAGAGAGACAAATTTTATATGTCTACATAAATTCTCCTCCAAAATGCCCCTCACTTGGTGGATTTTGGACTGGATAAATGAAAGTTAGGCCATTCACTTGTAAAATTATTGTTAATTTAACCGCTAGTAAGTCTTGTATAAGATTGTCTTACCATAAAATTAGTGTAAGTCCACCTCATTTTGTTTCCTAAAAGGGTCACTTTATAAGTTGAAAGGGTCACTCTATGAATTAAATGAGACATTTTTAAATAACAGGTCACCACGTTTCTTAAAAGAATGGTGTGTCCTATAAATAACCCCTTTACAATAGCAAATTACCTACATCTTATCATAAAATTTTACATGAGACTTATGGTTTAATAACGAACGATAAAAGTAATCCCCACTCTCGAAGTGCCACAAGTATAGTACCATCCATAATCTCATGGTTTTGTGGGTCAAAAGATGATTGGATTGACTAAATACCTTATAGGCATAGCACGAGTGAGAATCTTTGAATACTCCATTGTGGAGTATTATTGTTTGCTTAGCTGACTTCATCAACAGCCTCCATTTCTCAACCACGCTACTTTTCCTGTTCATATTCATAAAAACCATACCAATCACGTGTAGAAATTCACAACAGTAAAGTGGTAATCTTATTAATCTAATCCCCCATTTTTTCACACCATTTTCTCTGTAATTCCTCAATTTCTCCCCCTTTCTTTTGTGTCCTTCAATCTTTCATTCTTCTGCTTTTTTCATCCCCTCTCTTTTTCTCTCTCCTCCCCTTTCACTCCTAAGCTAGGGCTACAATTATCAGGTACTTATAAGTTATATCCTTTCTCTTTATTATATGGTTTTCATTTTATGTTCTTATAATACTTTTCTGGGTTTTTGCTATCTTTGAATCTGAGCTCTAACCCCCCTTTTAATTTTCTGGGTTTTGATTAACATTGACTATATTGAAATGGGTTTCCTTTGTTTTTGTGTATTGTTTGCCTAATTTCTGTTTTTATAGCATGGTTTATTTCTGGGTAGATCAGAGTATTTGGTTATCATTGATTCAGCAATTAAAGTTTTCGTCATCATTATATTGTTGGAATCTGTGTGATTTGGGTCATGATTATCCTTATTTTTGCTGAAAAAAGTTGGCATTTTTTTTTTTGTGGTAACTACTATAGCTTGTGAATTTTAGGGTGTTCTTACTAATCATGTGCGACAGTGGGAATAGTCTTTAAGCTAGAAAGTCAATTGATGTTTTCCTTAATTAGAGGATTGTATTGGGTAGTTTACAATTAGTAGAAAATTTGTTTGGATCTTTTACACTGATTCAAGTTGCTAGCTAGCCTAGATTATTAGTGGTATTGCCTTATACCCAACTGATTTAGTGGGAAGTATGTGGTGTGGTTGGGTGAAGCGCAACGTTTGCCAGCTTACTTGAATCGATGCTCGAGTGTGAACTATCCTTTCATTTTAATCTTGTCAGCGAACGTTGGATGGAGTAATGACCTTATAAGTAATAATAAAGACTCACTTGCGTTGGCGAATACTTCTCATTTATTGTTTATTGGCAGTAATTTTCGGAATCAGTTTATCAATATTTGCTTGAAACATGTACGAGATTGATGTAGAGCTGCTTGATGATATAATAGATGAGGAATTGGGCAGTAGTGGTAGAATTTCGAACTAAGTTTCTCTGAACTATATGTCAGCCTGTTTCACACTTCCAAAGAACAAAGCTTCTGCTAACGTAGATGTTTGGAGATGTATGAAGGTACACACAAATAGGATGTGCTTGAAGCTAGTAGATTCAATGCCAAATTGTCTGCTTCATTAGTTAAAAGGTTTTTATTTTGTTGAAATCCAATGGAGCTGTAAGTTTGTTCTTTTCCTAGTAGTGAGAAACATGGTAGTGTTGTGGAGAATGTTGTTTGCAGTGGAAAAAAAAATTGATTTTTGTTTCTGTTGATGAGAATAGTGAATGAGATGAGAATGCATTCACGCTGGTCACTTATGAATTATGATTCTTGTATGTGATGCAATGACATCATACTTCTCATTAAATACATCTTGAATCATCTGCATTGCGAGAAAATTACCTTTTATAGATACTTCCTCTCCTTTTTTTTTATTTTTTTTTATTTTATAGTCACAACAAAGACTTTTTGGTGAGTATTAAAATTATCAAATGTTGCAACTAAAAAAAAAGCAGAGGTAGTATTATTATTGTCAACTCTGATTGTTTTTCTTGCACTTTATTAGTGGAGTCTAATTCTTTTATCATCTATGCTCATAAATATCGCTGTATGATTTTGTGATGTTATGATAAGGTGAAAAATAGGTGCTGAATTGATCCATGTTAAATGCTTGTAGGTCTCCTACCATGGATGAAGATAAAGGGCTTGAACTCAGCTTGGGATTAGCATGTGGTGGTTCATCTTCCACTTCAAAAGAGAGGAGTAGTAACTCAGCTGATGCTAAGACAGACCCTGATGAGAGAACAAATAAAATTTTGAATGATTTCAAAAATTTCCTCAGTGCTGGTGTTCCACAATCTTTTCAGAGAAATGACGCTGTTAAACCTCAGGAGAACTTCTTTAGTAATTTGCAACAGACTGGTAATGGTGGAAATGTTTCTTGTGATGAGCCTGGAGTCGGTGATAAACGTAAGATTGCCTTTGATGAGATGAATAACCAGAAGAAACAGGATACCGAATCCCGTAATTCTGATTTACAGGAAAGGGGTAAAACGTCTCACATATCAATTACAACAGACGAGGGCTCGACAGCAGATAATGAAGATGTGGCGGAATCTGAAGCTGAAGGTTCGACTTCTCGATTGGCCTCTCACCATGAAGATGGATCTAGAACACCAGGTGGAAGTGGTAGCTCTTCTCAAACTCCAAAGGAAATCGGTGGAAAAGCAACGAGTAGTACTCCTCCATTTTCTGTGCAAACAATGAATACCTTGAATGTTCCTTACTCTATAACCATCAAAGAGCCTCCTTCAGGTAGTGCACCAAGCACACCAAGTTATCCATTATCAGGGATGATGCAGGGCATAACTTCTACAAACGGGGACCGTCTTAGGCCACAAGCTACAGCTCCAGGAAGTGTGCCAATGTCATTTGGATATTCTCCTGTCCAGCTTCCAGTGTTAGATAAGAAGGATGGGTCGTGGCGAATGATAGCTCATCCTCAATCGCTCCCCTCTCCCATTTTTGGCAGAGCAATATCAACTTCAGGTAAATGCTTGTATGTTTTTATTCTCGTAGTAGTAGCTCACTATCTCAGCCTTAACTCTTGTGCTGAATGCAATTTGATTTTCTTTGGGTGGTTGTCTTCTTTGATTTGTCTCTGTTTCCTATTTGTTATGTTGGAAGGGGGTTGTTAGATGAGTGATTTGAATTTTGTTTTGTTCTTTGGATGCCATCTCATGTCAATCAAATGGATGTCATTTCATATCAATCAAAGGACTGCGTGCAATAGTTTATAAGGAGCTTTTGTTTTTGATTGGCTAGCTATGCATACAAGTATGTCGTTCTGAAGATTCTTTAAATTGACTGGAACTTGTTGTTGAAGATGGGATTTCTAGATGAGGAAACACCAAAATATTATTGTAGTTGTAGCATATAACTTCTTTGTACTTCTGGATGCTTTTATATGGGCAATGATGAGCTTAGAATGAGGCCGAGCTACTGAAGCTTGAGCCCGGGCACTCGGCTCGAGACATTATGAGGGAAGTTGAACAAAGCTAAGCTCAGTAAAAGCTCTTTGAGCAAGTTAAACATGTGGATTGAATGAGATAGCTGAGATATGGCATAGGGCTAAAAAATATTGATTTTATACGAGGTCTCCAAACTACTTCCTTCGTTCCAATTTACTTGCAAGATTTTCATGCCTCCCAAGTCCCAATACATAACTTTAACTATTAATATCTTCAATTATCTATAAATAAAAATTATATGAAGTCGACTTTTTGAAAGTATACATCGAGACAAATCTAACAAGATCCCACATGACTATGTTTAACCTTACCTATTAATCATACTAGATGGTCAAAAAGGGGTGTATGAATAGAGTAAAATATGTTGCAACTTGCAAGTAAATTGGAATGCAGGAAGTATTTTTATTTTTTTAAAAAAAAAACTCTATATAGGAAAATATAGTAACTTAAAGGAGTGCTTTCTTAGCTTTAGCTCTTTACTCAAGCTCTAGTCAAGTTTCAAGCCAAGTGAGGCAGAAGTTTCAAGCTCAACTAGTTGATTTTGAGTTAAAGTTAATTTGAGCTGAGCCACGCCAAGCTACCCAAAGTTGGATCACAGCTAGGCTCATTCACACTGTTTTATCTAATAATTAGATTTCCAATAGTGGTTAGCGATTACTTATTTGTAATTAGGTCTTCTGATGGCTGATGTTATGCTTAACCTTTGTTTTACTTTAGCCATTAGTTTTTGACTCTGATGTTGACTTGTCTCCTTGAACTGTAACATCCTCCATTGACACGCAGTTCCAATGCAAGTAATCAATCCTAATTCATCTGAATCCGTACGGCTTGATGTGCGCTCTTCGGAGCAGTCCAGAGGTCAAACGCAACAGTTAGTGGCTGAGGAAGGCTCCTCTTCTCAAGCCGAAGATGATGCAAAGGGACGAGGAAACAGTTTTCCATCCGAATATCCAGCAATAAGGCCCGGAATTGCCACTGAGATGAATTTTGGTGGATCTGGGTCCTTCCCCAATTTACCGTGGGTTTCTACAACGAGTCCTGGACCCAATGGTAAGACGATTTCAGGGGTCACATATAAATACAATGCCACTCAGATAAAGATCGTATGTGCTTGCCATGGAGTCCATATGTCTCCCGAAGAGTTTATACGACACGCTGCAGAAGAGGAACAAAGTCCTGTCACCACCCCAAACTTAGCATCCCTGCGAAGCACTAACCCTGCAACTTCTGCAAAGACCTGACAGATTATACCCGAAGTGAAGGAATTGAGTACAAAAGTAGGAATCTGGAAAACTCTGAGCTATGTTAAATCTTCATAGCTCCTAATTTGATGATTCTGTGCTATATATAGATGATTCTGTGCTGCCTTACTAATATGATAACATCACATGGGCATGTTATCATGGGAAATCTTGGAAACAGTCCCTCTGCTAGTCTACACCGGTGACTGACGAGAGGTAGAACTTTGTAAATCTGGATCTCCTCAACCGAACAGGGCAGTAATTATTGTTTATCAGGGTAGCGTGATTCTAACATGCAGCCATCATTCTTGTATTGGAATGTATTATTCAGATTTTCCATTCATGTAAATTTTGTAAGGCCAAGCTAGCTGCTTGTGATGATATGAAATTTGTTCATGAGCTCATTTGGTTAATTTTTTCCTCGTGGAACCGTGTAATAAATTGTTTGAATCTTATAGCAGTTTCTTCAGGGAGCTGTGGAGTAATAATCGAACTGTTAGTTTTTGCTGTTCTGCTGCTGTCTGAGTAAAGTACAGATATCTGTTGGCTCAATATTTCTGTGGACTTGTATGTTATTAAGGGGTTAATCCTAAATTTCAATGGTTAAGCTATTTATCTTATTACTATAATAGAAATTAAGAAGAAGAAATGTGCATTAAACTATTCTTGCATACTAAATAACAGATCTTTGTCT
Source organism: Beta lomatogona (assembly GCA_947646795.1). NCBI lineage: Eukaryota > Viridiplantae > Streptophyta > Magnoliopsida > Caryophyllales > Amaranthaceae > Beta > Beta lomatogona. The sequence continues at coordinate 25,222 of CANSNZ010000580.1, read as the reverse complement.
GTAATCAGGGCGTGCTCCTAGTCCTGGCTAATGGTTTAAGCATGAAGGAGTTCCAGGACTCTTGTACATTTGTGTAGAAGAAGTAGGAAATTTAGGTTCTTAATTGTTTCTCTAATAGAGTTTTTCCCAAACTCTCAAACTACCTTCCAAATAAGAACAAATGATGTTCCTAACGGCTCGTTTGATAAGAGGCCATAAATGGTGGGAATGGTAATGCATTATAGTGTAAATTTGTACTAGAAATCCAATGTCATTACCTATGGTAATGGTACTTCATCCCAAGATGTCATTTTTCTTCCTAAAATCTCATTACTATCCATTACCACTTGGGAAGGTGGTATTGGGTGGTAATGGAAATTTATAAAGGGAAACCCATATTTTGTGATAAAGTTTCATTCCCATGGTCATTGACATGAGAATTTCTTTACAAATTTACACTAAGTTTCATTACCATTACCACTATTTATGACCACTAACCAACGAGCCGTAAAAGTAAGGAAATGAGACTCTCTTCTTAATGTAGTCTCAAATAGTTAACTTTAGTACCACCTTAGAGGTGCTACTAGTTAGTAATGGATACTATGATAAAAAAAATATGTATTTTTCAATGGAGCTTTATTATCGTGGACATTGACATGAACTATTTGAGGCTTTGCATATGTATCAACTAGCAAATATATCAGCTAGCAAATACATCTCACATATTTTTTTTTTTAAACTCTTTCCCAAGAAAACCTTTATTCTAAACATATATGCATATCCTCAATCGTCTCGTGATGCAACATTCTTGAAACGATCTGGTATGTTTTTCTTGAGTTGGAAATATGGTATATCTAATCCAACTCTTAACCCGCTCGATTCTCAACCTATCCATGGTACCGATCGAACTAGGTTAATCATGTGGTATGTTTGATCAACTTTTAACCAAGGTGTCATCTCGATTTTTATCCTATCCATAGTACGGACCGACCTAAGTTACTCTTCCCATATTACTCTTTCCATATTCTCTTTTTTAATTTAACATTAGGCCCAAATAAAATAAGTACACTTTGTACATCTAGGAGGTGCCTTTCCTAAGCATTTCCAAAATTTGACTAGTTTATGCTGCATGTTGATTACTGCAATATTGCAGCATCCCCTGCCCCCCTACCCCAAATACAATGTCGCCTTGTTGCATTCTGTTCCGCCTGTGTGCTACATCATGTTGCCCTAAACTGTCAAGCAAGATGAATTTTTTTTCATCTAGTGGAGTTGCTCTCGTTGTCCTCAGACGTAATACCAATAAGTTAAGTATGTACTAATATAATAATATTGATATTATATTTCAACTTCTTGGTTGTCTCACTCTCACCTAATACTTCATACTATTATTAGTCTTTTTTTTTTTTTTTTTTTTTTTTATGTTTGTAACAATTTTATGAAAATTTGCTGACAATTACTGTAGAAGTATATACAACTTTTTAAAACAAAAACCTATAATTTTATATGAACAGTTATATGATGTGAGTTCTTCCGTTAAACTTATATCAAAAGCTGATACATAAAAGTAGTGGTTGTGGCGCCTCTTTCCACCCTCGTGACGGGAGTTCGATTCTCACCCCTTGCAAGAAGGATCCCCAACTTCTCCCCTTTCTTGCAAGGGAATTCTCCTTACCAAAAAAAATACTAATAAGTATCCGACGTACAAGACCCACTACCATCATTTAACAAAAAGACACCAACTGTAACAATGTAAATAAGTATTATTATTAGTCTTTTTTTTTTTTTTTTTTATGTTTGTAACAATCTTATGAAAATTTGCTGACAACTACTCTCCTCTGTTTTTTTTCTTTTCTCACTTGAAATCTTGACACTATTTATAATTGGAGAGAATCTTCTAAATTATTCTTAATATATAAGAAAAAAAATATAGTCATGTGGGGTCTTGTTTGATTCGTCTTAATGAGTACTTTATCAATATTCAATCGTTATAATTTTTACTAATATGTTGTGAAAGATATTTAAAAGCAAAGAAGTGCATTGGCAAACGTGTAGAAAGAAAGTAGGAAAGATAAAAAAATAGGAGAAATACTAAAAAAAGAAAGCAATTCTCCCAAGTTTAACAAATGTTTTGTGGGTATAACCCTCTCCACCAATTATCTTCATGAACAATAAAAAATAGAAGTATATAGAACTTTTTTAAACAACAACCTACTCCCTCCGTCCCAAAATATAGTTTCCATTTCCCTTTTTTCAAGGTAATTTATGCAAGTAGAATCTAAGAGAGATAGTAAATATTTTTTGTTTATTTAAATAAATGTTGTATGGAAAAAGATGATTTTAGGGGAGAGAATGGAGAATAATTGGTGAAAGAGCATTAATTGTAACATTTGGGTTGAATAAACAAAGCAAAAAACAAAATAAAAAATAAAATTTCAAGAAGCAAAAAATGAAAATTCAGAGCCCAATGGTCCCACCTAACAAGGTGGGTGTTCGACACTCCCCAATTTGAGGAGTTTGTATAAAAATGTTTGCTTGTGGGAATAAATCCCACCAATGAGTGACCAATTATCTTTCCAAAAAAAAAAAAAAAAAAAAAACGTGGAACTAAATATGAAAATGATAACTATATTTTGGGACACCCAAAATGGAAATGGTAACTATATTTTGGGACGGAGGGAGTATAATTTTATATTAACAGTTATATGATGTGAGTTCTTCTGTTAATACTTATATCAAAAGCCAATACATACTAAGAAGTATCCGACCTATAAGACCCACTACCATCGTATATTTTTATTTTTTAGGTAAGATGAAGGGGGCTCATTTGAGGAGGGATAAGGGAAAATCCTCAAATGAGTCCCATGAGGTTTGGTCCCTAGACCTCAGGGATATGAGGTGGGAAGCGATACGACTACTCCACCACCTCAACTTCACTACCATCGTATATGAACTCTCCTATTTAACAAAAAGACACCAACTAACAATGTAAATAAGTTCATTTCAAAAAAAATAAGATAAATTCAAATAATAAGTTTTGTTAGTTTAGATCAGGGATTTTTTTAGGTATAAAGAGCCAAATATGAATAAAAAAAATGATTCCTTGAATTGACATACCCCTTTCATTATAGAGAGAATTGACATAACCCTTTAAAAGCATGTTATTTTCATACCAATAAGGCTGTGTGTGGTTCAATAAAAAAAGTAGTTGAGTTTCAATGGACAGAATATATCAACAAATAAACAACTTTAAATTAAAACTTCCTTTATAAAAAGATTATAGATTGGGTGGAAAGATAAAAGGTCGACAATTATGTGACAATCTTTCTGTACAAAAAGAAAATAGTTTCCATCTATTAGAAAATTATTATACACCAGTAGAAAATCTTTTTTTTTCCAACCTTTATAAATAAATTAAAACTAAAATTACAAAAATCGATAATTCAGGAAAATCATGTCTTAGCATGTAAGAAATTGAAGCATTGCTTTGGAAAAAAGCAAATGCTAACAGGTGTCCCCTGCGCTTTGGATAAAAAACCCGTATTTATATATTATTCTCCCAAAGTGAATTTTGTTTAAATGACTTTTGTGTTAAAATGAGTCCCTTATCCAGCGCCTTGCGACACCCTTTAGCATAATTATTGAAAAAATTAGCTAAGCAAATTTAAATTGGTCTAAATACTTGCTAAATCTAGAGTAAGCCCTTTCTAAAAAAGGGTGGTTTCCAAGCTAGTAGTTTTGATATGCCATAAACATTATTACCTCCGTCCCATAATTAATTGCTTACTTTACCATTTTTCACGAGAATTAAAAAATGAATAGTGGTAGGATTTTCAAAAAAATATATTTAATGAAGTCTTTTGATACTTTCGTATTGAAACTAGTTAGTTATTTTCTTTTTCCTTTAAACAAAAGCAAAAAGCATAAATGTTCATTGGAATCTTGTTTAGATTAGATATGGTATTTTTCAAAAAAGTAGTAATTTTTATAATTTTTTCAGAAATAAGATAATTTAGTCCAAATAAATTGACAAAAAGATAAGTTGCAACATTTTGGGACACAAAAAAGAAATGTGAAGACTATATTAAATGGGACGGAGGGAGTATTATTTATGGACATTGCATTAACTCATTAACTGTCATGTTACTCATGTTGCTACTACGTACAATACCAAGCAACAAAAATTAAAGTTGACTTGGATTATTATTAACCTGAAACTCTTTCATGAAGAAAATGTATATTATACCTATGGTTTCCATGCAGGAATCCTGGCTCAATTCCATGTGATACCCTTTAACATTCAACAATAGTTGCCGGATATACAGTAGTGAGGAAATTGTGTGATATTCCTTACAGCTTGGATTTCCTTGATAAAGCATGCGAGAGAATGCCTGTAATGTCGTTCATCAAATTATGAGCATTGTCTTCTCCATTCCCAACAATTTTTCTTACCATAGACTTCCATATATATATATATATATATATATATATATATATATATATATATATATATATATATATATATATATATATAAGTTATTATTAATTAGAGTTTATAGATATAAGAGGGGCAAATTGTAGAAGTAGATGCTGTTGTTGCATTTTTGTAAAATTAAAACTTCAAACAATAGAAAAATAAATTGTATTCCATATGGAACCACTTCATCCTAGGGGTGCTTATTGAGAGAGTTGATCTGAGCTGGCTTGTGCTTAATTCGACTCGTTACGGTATCGGTTCAAGTTTGAATCGAGCTTGAAATTCTCTCGCTCGACTCGTTAAGGTTTCCAGTCGAATTCGAGTTGCTCATGAGCAGATATACTTGATTAGTTTACCATTTTGATCTATTACCGTATGTATTTAATGTAAAGTTCTCCATTTTAATAGTCATTATTTCAAGTAACTTACGAATAATCAGTTTAATATTTTATCCTAAAAATAGTTGACATTTGATATATTGTAATATATAAAATAATAAAAAAATCATCGAGTAGATCACGAGCTTATTATCAAGTCGAGTTTAGGATAGCTCAACTTGACTTGTTAATGTAATACGTACGTGGAGTTCAAGCTCGAGTTGCTCACCAACTGCTCAACTCATTAGCACCCTAATTTTTTAAAAATTGGTAAGGAGAAGTGCCCTATTGGATCGGAATCTCACACAAGTTAATCTAACAGCCCAGCCACACAGGCAAGAACATTTGAAGGGGGGAGAGGGGGAGCGAAGGTACAGGAATTCGACCTCCAAAGTGCATCTAGTGGATTTTGATCCCACAAACTTTACTACCATAAACGTATGCTCTTCAATTTTCATATATTAAAAAAGTAATATTACTATTTTTTTCCAAAATACATTCCCTAATCAATTACTAGTATATTATATCTTTCATTACATTGTATTCTATAATTTCGTATAAAACTTAGTTTTCTATATATTATTCTTCATCTAAAAAGTATTCCTAACAAAAGTCAATATTTTTAAGGTAAGATGAAAGGGGTTCACTTAACGGGTGATGAGGGGAATTCCTCATAGGACTCCTATGAGGTTTAAATTCCTAGACCTTAGGGATATGAGATGTAAAGCGATAACACTACTCCACCACCTTAACCTTCCAACAAAAATCAATATACAATTGGTAGTTTCTGACAAAAAATTTACATCAAAACAATTTTAAGTACTTTAAATTAACATATGTACACTATATTATTTTTTTACTAATATATTAAAAGGCGTGCCTAAAAACGGGCACGTGGGCTTAAGGAGTTTTACACTATGTAATCAAATAAAAAAAATTGCGTAGTGTAGGGTTTGATCCCGAAACCTCACAACATACACTAAAGCCCTAACCACTGCGCCAAATAACATTTAGTTTATCATATTAAATTATAATATTAATAAATGACAATTTTACACTATATGGGGTTGCAAACTAGTTGAGCATTAAATAAATGGCCGCGTCAATATGTTGATTAAGTTGCCAACACGTACAAAACATATGATATCATCAATTTAATTGATTAATAAAGGGTAGTTAGAATATGACTTCACATTTCCTAATCTTAAATATTGCTATTAAGATAATGCCCCCAGCCTCCGTCCATGTCCTGGCACTTTAGATAGAAACTAAATTTGGATTCCCAATAATATTTGCTCAATGATAGCCTATTAATTCTTCTAAGAGATAGAACAATTATTACTAACAAAAAAAATTATTGTAATCAGTATCCTATTTTGCACCTAATTTAATAATGTGGACCCATCCCAGTTAAAGAATGGTAAATTCCGGACATGGGATAAAACCACACCCCATTTAAAATAATCATTCCGGAGGGCAAAAAGGAGCAACTACCACATGAATACATTGCTATGTTGTCAATTCTCGAACCCGAGTTACTCGATATATCGCTCTTTAACCAATTTTTTGCTTTCTGCTTTATTGGTATCACTTATCCTATATTGCACCATAAATATAATAATATGGCACATCCCAGTTAAAGATTCGGATATTTCAAAACCATAGTAAAAAAATAATAACTTAAAATAATTATAACCCAAGAGATAAAGCAATTTTAATTGAAAATAAAAAGAAAGAAAAGACATAACAACCATACTTGATTCTCTTCATGGAAAAAGGTTAGAATCTCTAAAGAGAAAAGGAACCAACCTAGAAAACAGACAAAAAACATATGAAAGCAGAAATATGAGAAGCTTATTATAAAATTATTTATTTACTTTATATAGTATGTATGTATAAATATTAGATAGACAGAAGTTCTGTTAATCCATTAGTACCAAAGTCTTTTGTTTCCTCAAACATCTTCCTTCTTTTGCCAAACTAAACTAACAATATACTTTCCTACACAACTAGTACATGACCAAAAAAAACTTGTTTTCTGATCATCATATACTATTCTTTCATATTCATCTGAAATCACATAAATAAGCCAAAAAAAAAAGCCATGATTTTCCCTCTTTTAGTCATATTAATGACCAACCAATTAGCTAATGCTCAAGATGAACAACAACATACTCCTACATCCTCAAATTTTCAACCAAGTTTATTTGTAGTAATTGGAGTACTTTCCTTCATGTTTTCATTAACAGTAATCCTCCTAATTTACGCGAAAATGTGCCATAGACGACCATCAGCAATCCACAATGTTAGCCGCAACCAAAATAGTCATAATGAGGGGATGTTTGGGAATCATACAAGGTTCTCAGGGATTGATAAAACTGTAGTAGAAGCCCTTCCTTTCTTTAGGTTCTCCTCTCTTAAAGGATCGAAACAAGGCCTAGAATGCGCGGTATGTTTAGCAGAATTCGAAGAAGTTGAAGTCCTAAGGTTACTTCCAAAATGTAAGCATGGGTTTCACATACAGTGTTTAGACTTATGGCTTGAGCATCACTCAACATGTCCTTTATGTAGGCAAAAGGTAAGTATTGAGGATTTTTCGACGTTTACCAACTCAACAAGGTTCATCATAGGAGGGCTTAAGCCTGATGATGCAGGGGAAGACCCTGCATCATCAAGTTTCGAGCTTTTCTTAGAGCGCGAAGATGAAGATCAAAGAGCAAGATCATCAAGGTTTTGTATAGGAGGCAGTTTTAAGAAAATACTTAGTGCAAAAAAAGAAGAAGAAGAAATGCATATGAAACTTGAACAAGGAAAGGTTTTACATAAGCATAATCATCAGATTGTTGTATCTGATGTCATGTTTAAAAATCGTTGGAGTGATGTTAGTTCATCAGATTTGATGTTCTTGAATTCTGAAATGCTCGGCGTTATGTCGAATGAACCATTTTCTTCCTCCAACTTGTTGAATGATGCAAAATCTGCTGATGATGATCAATACAGGATTATCAACTTGAAGGAAGAAATGCAAAGAAAGATGATTTTTGAGCATAAAGTTGGTCAAATTAAGAGGTGTAATTCAAATTCTGAATTGAAAATTGATCTGGGTGTTGGAGATTCAAGTCAGATAAACATGAATTTGAATCCTTCAAGAAGAAATTTTTTGATCTCAGGTGAAAAAAGATCAATGTCAGAGATTACAGCTTTTTCAAGGTTTAAGGATTTAATGAGTGTCAAGAATAAACTTAGGCAATGTTTAGCAGATTCTGAGGTTAATAAGAGTGATAATGATGATGATTATGCTAGAGAAGATGTAATTAAGAGAAGAAAAAAATGGTTCCCAATTGCTAAAAGAACAGTCCAATGGTTTGCAAATAGAGAAAAAAACAGGTCTCAGCAACAACAGCAGCAATCTCAGGGTACAAGTCAAACATTAGATGTATAAATTTATCTTCTTTTTGGGAATTGCTATTTGCCGCCTGTTTTTTCCTACTAACGCCCTGTATTTTCTAAGGTTTTTCTCCCTCCAAATTTTTTTTTTTTTTGGGTTTCTTATCTATCTTTTTCCTCACATGACTTTTTTTTCCACCTTAAAAGTAGATAAAAGTTTTGTCATATGAGCATATATTTCAGAGAGAGCAAGAAACTTTATACAATTTTCTTTTCGGTTATGTAACCTTCTCTTTATGCAATGTTTTATCTCTTTTCATTTTTATTTTTTTGCTTTTTATTTTTGGACTTAGAAATGTATATACAACAAGGTTCAAGTGATATATTTGTAGGAATGATTTTAATTTCAATTGATTCTCTTTTCTCTGTTGATGAGTGCTGTTATGTTTTAGCTTTGTTTGATTCCATTAATCTTTTAATTTTGAACTTCTTTATTTGACGGTTTAACCCCCTGCTTAGAGCTTGTCAAATTTAAGTATTATATGCTCTCTGTATTAATAATTGTCACAAGTATGATTTACTAATGTTTTAACGTGTGACTAACTTTAATCCAACATGTCAAAGTAGTCTACTATGTTTTCATTATGAATAACTCATGTGTTACAACTTACAATAATTATTTTTTTTCGGCTTCCATCGTCTACAAAACACGCATTTGACCAGTATCCCTAATTACATATTAATAAAAATTGTATAAACAAATATATTAATGGTATTGAAATGAATATAACAATATCTTATACTATTATGTTTTTCTCTATTTTTTCTTACAATTTATGAGAATTTATATTTGAAATTTATGAGATTTGACTTTTGAAAAAATAAAAATAAAAATAAAATAATTTTTTTATTATAAAACATATGGAGTACTATATTTCGATTTCCACAAGATGAAGGTGCAATTTTGCCCAAAGAACCACAACCAAATCGCGGATGATATGGCAAAGGCAGGAAGGAAAAAGAATTTAAATGTAAATGTAATGTAACTAGGCTTATCCCCACCCCCTAGTTACCTTCTGAACTTATGGGACGAATTTATACTAAGGCGTTTAGCCATTAACTTTTAATTTATGCACCCGTATTTCAATCAAAAAAAATTGATTTTCGTCATTGTGACCCTGTCTTCTAAAAGTCCTAATCAATAAGTTAATAAGTTATTATGACAAACAGTAGCACATCATGCACATAATATAAGATGTTAAATAAAAATTAAGGGGGACAAGCAGCTGCAGCAGCCACCCTAGTTTCAAGAGTCAAGTTTAACAGGATAATCAAGTCACGAAAACATTGTTGTCCTATCTTTTGGACAACGCAAAGATATAATTTGATCGACTTGAAAGATTCTCTTGAACAACTGAACTTTTTTGTTGTATGATTAAGAAGATTAGATTAACGTAAATCAAGGTGCTTAAACCAAAAGATTAGGTTGAGCACAGTACATACGTAAATCAGACAAGCTATTAATTACTTAATCACTTCACTTATCTATTAGTTTAAACCTAATCCTACCAACCTTTCAAAAAAAAACTAATCCTACCAACATTTTTTGGGCGTGTATAGAGGAAAAAAGGATTAAAGGTGCAAGTCCAATTCAAGAGTGGGCCAAGAAATTGGGACCTGGCTGTTGTTGAGCTTTTCTCACCACCCCTAAGAAAGTCCCGGGTTCAATTCCTACCCCGAACGATTTGTTTGGAATTTTAGAGGGGTGGGGGTTGGGGAAGTTTGGCATAATGGACTCCCATGGGACTACATGCGATACAACCCAAATAATTTCTCATTTCCTATTAAAAAATAAATTTAAGAGTGGGCCCGAAGATTCATTGTGGATTTTGGATTTTGCTCATGGTATTGGTCAACAAGATGTCAACATAGACAAAACAAGTGGAAATTGGCAAAAGATATTACAAGCTAATAAGCTATTAAACCCAACTAAAAAAGCCTTTTCAGTACTCGCAGGAGCATCTAGAACTATGTAATTCCTCTCACATGTTTTGTACAATTTTTATTTGCATCTTTTACATATTGTTCATTTGAACAAAATATATAACAAGTGTGCCAATAAATATTTTACATATATTGTTTTTGGGAGTACATAATTCTAGTTGCTCACAGGAGCACCTAAGAATTTACACTACCTTTTGGTTTTTTGTAAGAGTAAAGATAGATTTATATGGCGAAGGGGGGAGAGTTATGTTAATATTCACTAAACAGAAAATCACAAAATTATTTTGGATCTTTATTTTTTGAAGGCATCTTTTGGATCTTTTCTAAATAAAAGGTAAACCGCCCTCCGTCCCTTACTGATGTTCTTAGTTTGATTTGTATATTTACCAATGCACATCTTTGACTACAAATATACGTAATTACGTATTTGTAAAAGTTATAAAAATTTGCTATTATCAAAGATTCAAAGTAGTAATTGAGATGAATCAAAGAAAACCCCATATAACTGTGTTTTTTTCTTATACTTATATACTACTAATCGGAATAGTAATGAGAAGTGTGTAACTATTGTTTAAATTTTTTTGTCTAAATCAAACTATATTTACTAAAAATTATTTTAATAAATTCAGAAAAATATAGCTGATATTTATATAATTTAGAGAGAAAAAAAAATCAAATGAAGCTAAGGTTCCTCAAAATTATTATCAAATCGTCTGTCAACTTTTTCTTAATTAAACCCCTTCTGCATCGACATTTTTGTCGCTTATAGGATTTGATTAATCAACTAGGAGTAATTTCAAGTTTTTGGCTTATTTGAGTACAACTTGTTCAATAAATTAAGTCAAAATTTTAGACAGAACAATCGGACAAGTGACAAATTAGCAGGTTCTATAGATGTCTTAAATGACAAGGGCGGAGATTATGTACTTTGTGCATATATGTAACTATAATTATTTCTCTGCCGTACTGGGATGTTAGTATAAGCGTTCAAAGTAATCTATAGCGTTAGGGCTAAGGGTGTAAATGATGCGAGTTGAGTTCGAGTTTAAGCTAGCTCAACTCGACTCGTTAACCTTTCGAGTCGAGCTCGAGTTGAACTCGAGTCGAATTTGACCGAGTTTTGACCGAGCTTTGACCGAGTAGATTTCGAGTAGCTTGCAAGTATCTCATGTTAAAAGCAACTCTAAGGTAGAAAAATGTTGAAGTTAGGTATTTTGCTATTGATAATTGGGTTTTCGAGCTTCTCACGAGTTTTCGAGTCGAGTATCAAGTTGCTCAACTCGACTCGCCAACATCTCGAGCCAAGTTCGAGCTCGAGTCGAGTTTTGATCGAGTATTGACCGAGTCGATCTCGAGTAGCTCGCGAGTTGTCTCGTCTCATTTACACCCCTAGTTAGGGCTCCACAAAGTGGTATGCCTAAAATTCTTTTGAGCTATATGTATATGTAGGTGATGCATCATGTAAATCGTTAGCTAATAAGATGTATACAAGACAAGTAATAAGGTATCCTTCATAATAAGTGTATAAAGCATTAAATAACAAAATTATAAGAAGTCTTTTATGCTCTCTAAGTAAATCAATCTAACAATATAATGATGACGAATCTCAAATCAAAATTGTCTAATTAAAATGAACAAAGAAAAGAAGAGTAGAATTAAGTAGTGATGAAAATTTAATAAGGACGAGATGCAATATATAAGCCCTGTGAAAAAACATGCGGTATATGAGTCGAGTGAAATGGCAATAATTAGTTGAGGGAAAAAAATTTGTAGAAAGTTACCGAAATAAATAATAGTCTACATAGAAAAACTATAATGATGATTAATGAAATGAATAATTCAATTATCTATACGTTTTCTTCAATATTCTTCCAATGAACTTCAAAAACTAGAGCAATTCAAAATCTAAGGGAAAAAAAATTAGAATTTTAAGAAAATATGCGAGAATGAGTATTAGCATTTGAATTTTTATGAAAAAGAAATTAAGCAGTCGGATTTTTGATATTTTTACTTGAATTGCGGAAGAGTACGTTCATTGAGATTTTAGTATGATGTAATTTGAATAGTTTTGTGTGAATTGTAAGAGAGTACGTTTCAAATAGATGCAACATTACCTAGGCCTTCAATATTTATTCCCATCTAGGGAGAAAGATAAGGGTTTTTTTTTAAGTTCATTTTTTTGACATCAAATTACTCAAGAAATCCTGAATTTCAATAGAGATAGCTTAAACTGAAAAAAAAAAAAAAAAAAAACTCATTACTTTTCATCCACAATTCGCAAAGTCTGTTTATTATTTATATTGAAAATATATATATAAGAAAACAAGTTCATACTTATAGTGATAACGTTACTTACTAACATTTATTTATATGAACTTTTTATTAAGCACTAAACTAAGATAGTCGATATTTATAGTTGTGATAATATTTTGGAAAAATGTAGAAACTTAAAATGACGTAGATATATACTTCGTCTGTTTTTTTTTTGTTTGAGCTGCAACATTTGACTTTTTTTATGACTGTATTAAAATAATCAAATGTAGCATCTGAAAAATAGAGGTGGTATATTTCTAAAAAAAGAAAACCGGAATTAAATATTTGAAGATATTGATGTTTGGATTACTACCATATACGTACAGTTCGATCATCCATGAGGTCAGTTATAGAATATTCCTCTATTTAGATGCATCGTATTCATGCATGAAGTGATGATTACACCATACAAAATTGTCGACGTTACTCATATGTCTTGGCCATCTCGATCGTATTTCATGTGTTTGACTCAACCCAATATTTGTGATCTCACTAATAATACACTTCTTCATTTGATTCATTAAGAGTCCTCGAAAAAGAGAAGTGCTATTCTATGAAATTCTAGGTTATATCTTTCTGCCCTCTCAAACCCTAGCCTCCCCCCTCTCTCTTTCTCTACTATTTTCGCTCTTCATTAAAATAATGATTTCATTTATTGTCTTTTCCCTTTTATTTTCAGTTTTTAATTCATTTTCTTATTTTGTGTAATAAATTAGTCTCTCTTTATGAGGTCTTTTCAAACCCTGTTATATCTTTTTGACTTTCTGTTTGAAAAGTTCTACATAATACCTTTCTTTTTGAAAACCTTGGAAGTTTAATTGGGTATAAATTATCTTGACTATGTAAAGATTTTATCTCTGCCTTCTCAATATAATAAAAAGTCATACCACTCAATTATTAATTTATTTATACCTTAGGATACTAATTAAGTATCTATTAGAACTCAAGTTCTCAATAAAAATTCCATCAGATTTTTGTTTATAACTTATCTATAAAAAGAGGTATTTACTTTTGTCATTAGACTCCACTTAAAACCTTTATCAAAGTTAAAGAGTTCCGAAAATTTTCTTAAACATTTCAAAACAAACAAAAAAAAAAATCTTGTAAGCAAATTTATTTTACATAAACTTATAATTTTTCAAAGTATATCTCAATTTATAATGGACTATATAAAGACACGTATAAAATTATTCGAACAAAGATGGTAAGAAATTCAAGACACATAAATAGCTTAGTCGGTAGCTACTCCCAAAATCCTATATGGGGTAATATTTGTTATATATTATTCTAGGAGGTGTGGTCCAATTACACCTCATTCCAAACAAAAACCAAAAAATTAAGAAAGAAAATAAAAGACTCTCCCTACATATTTTTTATGTCATTTTTCAAAATTGTCTTATCTCATTGTTTGAGACTCCCAAAAGTCATAGGGTAGCCAATAACAATGAGCCATGACTCATGACTCATAACTCATGAGGTCAAGCAAATTGAATGGGACCAAAAAAAACAAGAACATAATTTCCCAAATCTCAGCATCAATGTGGGCCTATAACATAGGCTGTGTTTTTTTGCTTAGCAAAGCCAGGAGAAAAAAAAATTACTAGTTATGTATGCATCATGCATGGTTGATGAATAATGCAGATCTAAACTTCCACCATATTTTAGGGATTATCTCATGCTTTCATTTCATCACTAATTGCAACTGCTTCACATATTAGTTATTAGTATAGTCTCTCTTAATTTTTGCAACAATTATATATTCTAGAAAGTAATAATCAGTAACTGCTCCTCACAAAGTTGGGACATACTTATCTTATGGCTTACCATATATTCAGCAGTTTTGCCACTGTATTGTCAACTCTTATACTTCCTCCGTTTCATTTTACTTGCTACACTTCTCAATTCACTGAGAAAAGCAATTTTTGGAGAAGAGAGGTAGAGAGAAAAAAGAAAAGAGCACTTCAATAAAAAGAGATAGAGATGGTTAATTTTTGCAGGAAAGACGTAGAAGAAGTAATATATAACTTCCCTATATGGAAAGTGTAGCGAGTAATTTGAAACGGAGGAAGTAGTATCCTTTTCCAATAACAGGACAATAGGGCAGATTTCATGGACTTGAAGACAAAAATTGTTAGGCTATTAGTTTTGAATGTTTCATATTGATGAGCCTTTGGGAATTAAACTTTTGAGATAAGAGTGAAAAGATGCTCATATGACAAGGACAAGAAAATTCACTCATAGACTATCTCGAAGTACCTCTACGTAACCCAAGATATCAAACAATGCCCCGAGATTGGACGTGAAAGTCGCATTTGTAATAGTGGTTTATGTTGAAAAGGGTTCGATGGACTATGGAGAGTCTATTCTTCGTTGAACAAAAAGGAGACATTGCTCCCTCCTTACATGTTTGGTGGAGAACAATTCTCGAAATTGCCCGACTCTTCTATATTGCTCGAACCAAACTATCGAGTTTCTCTTTGCTACAAAGATACAAAAGCGAAGAAATTCAACATCGTATTTGTCTGAATAACGAACCAGTATCAACAGCACGAGTTGGTAGAAACATATACATCTTCCTTCTATTTCAATGAGATAGTAAACATGAAGGATAAATTCGAGTAAATCTACCTATCATCCACCTTTAGAATCTAAGGTGGAGGCAAAATTCACCTCTGAAGGGATACTTCATACACGAGAAGGAGAAAACTCGCTTCTTTACAAGCTATACCTTATATACAGGCACTAACCCAAAAAAAGAGGATATTTTCAGCATTATCATTCCTCTTATATTTCACAAAAAAGAGGGGAAAAGACATGATGAGAGATTTGGACCTCCAAATCATTGCTGCTTTCCCCAGCAATTTTACTATATAAATCATCTCAACCAAATACATTACCAGTCTTCAAGCCACTCCGGCTTGTTCAGTTCTTCAACGTTCCGAAGCGGAGAAGATGGTGTCGGGGAACTGTCACCAAGGAAGCCCTCTAAATGGTGACTTATACGAGATACGATTTCATGAGGAATGGGTATGTTATGATCCGCAAGACCTATCCAATCGAATCCCGAAAACCATTGATGATTTTTGACGGAATCAGGTCCATCACTTCCAAGTCTCTTAGTTTCATCAACTTCAAGTAACTAGAAAATAGTGGACCAATATAAGAGTTATTTGAATCAAATGAAACAAAATTTAACCAAAGGTTAGCTCAAAAGATTAAGATATATGGATCAATGAAGGACCGACCTTGGTTATAAGATCAATGGCTTCAGGACTGCAAGACTGAGAAAGATTAAAATGCCCTTTTGCGATCCTTGCCAATGTATCAAGTTCGTTATCTCTCCACGATCCAAAAGGCATGTCCCCTTGCAGCATAAAATAGATCAAAACTCCCAGACCCCACCTACAGGAAAATTGTATTATCAAGACATGGTGAAAATATTAAAAGAAAATACCAGTGAACGGAACGAAATGTTTGAATTTGAGTCTAATACAATATACTGATATAGATTGAGTTTGTTCTAACATACAGAAGATAATGCAGTAATGCTAAATAATTTATGTTTGGTTGGTTGAAAAATATTTGTGAATTAAATCAATATATAAACTGCAAAGTATACAAAATAAATATAAAAGTATACTTGCTCCGTTTTTTTACTTGCAATGTTTTGACTTTTACGCTTGCCGACATGCAACAACACCTTGCATGCTAAGTTCACAACACCTTATATATTTGTGAAAATTATAAAAATTTGAAGTCTTGTAAATATCACCTTACATGCTAAAAATTGTATTGTATATTATTCACAAATTTTAAGTCAAAGTAAGTGCATGAATAGTGCAAAAGTCAAAATGTTGCAAGTAAAAAAAACGGAGGAAGTATTTTAAAACAAATCAAAAGAATACCTTTTTGGTTATTAATATGAATATAAATATATAATGTAAAATAATATAATATATAAGTACTTCTACATATTAACACAAATCCATCAATCACCTGTTTTCTGATTATCAGTCCAAATTCGTCCTTAGGAACAAAAGCGACATTAAATGTGGACAGAAGGAATATCATTTAACACAAGTGGACTTATTAATATAAATGTAATAATTCCAACTAAAACGTTATACTATAGAAATTTCAGGGTTCAGATTTGCAGAAACAGACCACTATAGTTAACCTTCCTTAAAAAAATGGGATTATTATCATTATTACCAGTCAGCAGAAAAACCATGGCCATTTCCTAGTACTATCTCTGGAGATAAAGAATCTGCCATTCCACAGATTGTGTATGTTCTCTCATCAGATAACTGCTTCGCAAATCTGAAGTCTACAAACTACAGACATAAAACATTCATCATATAATCCTCCAAGCTGTATCCATGAGTAAGGAAAAGAACACTGTTGCTATAACTAAATCATGCATTTTTGGATTCTCATGTAACTGACCTGTAGGCGTCCTGCTTGATCACACATCAGAACTTCTGGAGATACACCTCGGTACAGAATATTCTTCTGTAAAAGCATATTTATACAAAGGAATCAGCAACTAAATTATGAAGTTCCTTAACACACAACTAGCGGTCTAATGAGTCTGACTGGCTCATGAACTATTCAAAGCTTAGCTTGAAATTTTCATGAGTTGAACACAGCTAAGTTCGACTCTAGAAGCCCGTGAACATGCTCGAAATATTTTTGTAACTATTTTTATTTTACATATTATAAAAGTGAACTTGAAATTAAATAGTAAAAATTAAGACACTATTGTCGAGAAGCTCAAAAGATATATCAAAAAACTTCATAAAGATTATTTACTTGATTAAGAACTCAAAATGACTTTTAAGGTAAGTTGAACTTAAGTACTTAAACTCGAAAAAAGCTCGCGCTTGAATGTAAGTGTTACAAGTCAAATCAAGTAACCCAAGCCCAGGCTCGGCTCGGCAACACCCCTACAAGCAACAATATCTACATGATATAGCTTACTTAGCCGAGCCCAAAAGGGAGAAAGACGAAATTTATGGACTCTCAAAATGAATAAAAACCCAAAAAAACAAAGTATATGAATTAAGAATTTCAAGAAACTGGTCATGGACCTTGTGGAGCTCTTCTAATGCAATAACAACAGATGCAGCGCAGAACCGTGCGGATGATTCATCAAGTGGTTTATTCAGGATTAAAGCAAATGGGCATGCCAGGCATGTATCCAGTAGAATTCCAGCATGTGTTTCATCAGCACAAGTGCATATAATTTGAGGCACACATACTGAATCTCTCAAACTTTTCATGAGGTTCTTCTCTTTTAAAACTTGATCTTCTTTTCCAAGGCTTTTAACCTTCTGCTTCCGAAACCTCTTCAAGCTGAGGAAATTTTCTGTACAGGAAATCAATTTTTGGTCTGCATAAGGATCATTCAATCATACTAAACATCACTATATATGTTCCTATAAATTTTAAAATTCTCACTTAACTTCATAGCAAGAAAAAGGAAACAAGAAAGCAGATGTCATACTGAACAAAAATGGGAATGGCATATTCCACTGTAATGAGCAGAAATTGTATGGAAAAGTGGCTTCATTTAGAGAACCACTTGGTTTAGTTAGTAAAAAAAATTGTTACCAACGTACTGATAGTGTAAACATGGAATGTCGTTATGAAATAAGATGAGCGAGATCTATAAGCGTGATTCGTGAATGAGGGAAAAGGAAAAATTTAAAGGTCGAGTCCGTAATCAGATCAAGATGGCTCCCCTAAGCAATTCAGAAATTCATAAGCAAAATGTTTCAGAGCAGGAAACAGACTCTCATATATTTTCAAGCAAAATAATCACCACAAACAGCCCTCAAAGAAAGATCTTAACAAAAATGCCCACTAAGAACTTCTCCGACCTGAACCTTTAAGAAGTACAAGTCCAATCTCACTGCAGTCAGTTGAATACAAGCACCTTCTCCACTCCTACAAGGCCAAAGAAATAAGTGAGCTCATGAGTATGTTCCTTTTTAAGACTTGAAAGTATTGAAATATCTCCAGGGAACAGAACTCAACACCCCTCACCAAATCTGAGAGTTGAACTCTGTTTGGAACCAAAGGCTGAACCCTTCTTTCATGTTCCTTGTCTAAAACCACAGGAAACTCCTTCAACCTGAATCATATAAAGCAACCTAGATTAAAGATAAGAAGTTGCTTAGAAAGATTGTTATTTTTGACACAGGAACTCTGCTAGTGGTAACAAGATCTACTACACCATGTAGCAAACATACTTTTGCTCATCCAGTGAAATTTTTTCCAGTGGACCAGCAACTGAATCGAACTGCTCCTTTGTTAACACAGAACATATGACATCGCCAACAGCACATACAGCCAATGGACTAATTTGGTCATCGAGTAGTGCCCACTCCCCAAAATAACTTCCCTCGGGTTTCTCTACCACTAGTCTTCTGTTACTCTGTTTCACATCATTCTGGACTAGAAAATCACACTTCAGGCTGCTGACATTTGGACTCTCCAAAACATCAACATCAAATTCTATCCTTACTCTCCCTTTCTGGATTATGTACAATGCAGATACACACTCATGCTGCAAGAAAAAAGTACAAAGAATAGCAAAAAACATTAGAAATATGTCAAATTTGAGGAGTATGACCTTTTTCCAGCAGTTGCTATACCTGTTCAACTATTGACCGACCATCAGAAAATGAAACTTCTGACAGAGTATTTGCTATCTGACTAAGCTGCAAAATCGTTAATCTTGAAAGAAGATCTACCGATCGTAGAAGTTTCAGGGATGACAAATTTGAAAACTCTGACATTAGAATTCCTCGAAAATCTTCTCTTTTCAGGGTCCACAGAGTTCCACCAGTCACACAACGTACAGACGCCTGGAGTGGTTTATTATTCCTGCACAGCAGAAGCTACAATAAGTGG
Organism: Beta lomatogona; assembly: GCA_947646795.1. Classification (NCBI taxonomy): domain Eukaryota; kingdom Viridiplantae; phylum Streptophyta; class Magnoliopsida; order Caryophyllales; family Amaranthaceae; genus Beta; species Beta lomatogona. Next base: position 5,767 of record CANSNZ010000580.1, on the reverse strand, counting down.
TATGACCCGATTGTTAAATGTCACCATGTTACTCGTCATATAAACAGAAAAACATAACAGTTTGGAACAACCCTAGGCCCTTGTTGTTCAGACAGTTCTTTCAAGGTGAATAACAACACAAAAAATGACAATCTAAAGCTAATATTAGCTTTGCCAGTAAATATTACGAAGGAAAATACCATGCTTGATTTTGATTGTACACAGGATTTAGAAAGAAAGGAAGGGAATGGATAAAAAGTTTCTTTCAGGCGATATCGAAATGGAGAGAAGCCCAAGAACACAAATTCCTTTCAATCCCTTCCAGATCTTTTCTAATTAACTGACCAACAAATAATTATTTTAAGTTCCTACTTACTAAATAGCTAAAATGCCAGCTCTTTCCTTTCTATTCTCTTCCCTAGAGCCTGCAGTAATCACTAATGAACACCAAACACTTTTTTGCAAATGGTCAAAGTGTTTATATGAGCATTGCATGATGTCATTAATAGGGAAAGAAAATATCTCACATTAACGCCAGCTCCCCAAAGCAAGATAACTTTTCAGCTGTATAGCGGTGCAAAACTCTTGGTACCTCACCGTTTTTCTCCTCTTGTGTGGCAAATACTTCAAACTCTCCACTCCCAACAACAAAAAAGCAATCACCTTCACCGCCCTGCAAAATAAATTAAGTCTCAAACATGTATCACACTTTAGGTTATAGTCCCTCCACCGCTAGATATGGCGAGTTCAGGAAATGGAAACAATTAAGGGAACATCTTCTATTATGACGTCTCTTACTTTTTACCAATATCTATTAGATTTATACAGTTTAAAATGCTCTGCTACTTTACTGTTTGGAAGCTTCAAAGGTATTCAAGGGAGTCCAAAAAGAATATTTTCACAATATTTGAGGGTTGCGGGGAGTGAAATTTTATTCTTTAACTGGTAAAATTACTTTTATGAATCTCTCAAGTTTGGAATTTCACACCCCCACCCCCCTCTTCACCCCACATCAGAAATCGATCCTCGGTAATGCCCAAAACTGGGTGGAACTCTCAATAACCAAGCTACCGACACTCCATATGTAGAGATCTAAACAAACCAGAAATAACATACAAACTCCTCCAACCCTTTCAAAAGACAAGTACTTATATAGTTATATTCAGAACCCAAATCTTACGACCTTTTAATTACACAACTTACTCACATTAAGCATCTAGTCTTACAAGACGTGTCCACAAAGGGAAATCCTGGTGAATTACCAAGGTATTGATTTGCCTTCTACGTTCAAGAACCCAAAAAACCACTTTTACCTAATTCACTTAACACCCCTGCGAATTTGGATACAGAAAATGGAAAACATTACATGCCAGAGGCATAATTTAGGACTAATTTAACAAAACTAGACAGTAAATTGCATTCTCGTAACGATTCTTACACCGCACATTAGGTAACCCTTCCTTTAACCACCAGTTAGTCAGTTAATACTAAAATTTCACCAACAGATTATCTGAACTTATGTGGATTACCTGTTGGACAACAATGTCCCCGGCCTGAACCTCAACTCGCTGCATGCAATCCAACAGGACCTGGCACTGAGAATCAGTAAGCTTTCTGAAGAGGAAATGATCGTGTAAAGCTCGCTCAATATGTGCCTGTAGCATAGACATAGAGATTGACAATTCTTTATACTAAAAAAATTGAGGAATCCAGAAACCATAAAATAGTTTCAGTTTCATCTTATATGAGTGTAATCAGGAAAATGTACCTCTTCTTCCCAAGTTTTCCTGTGGGCAGGCGATGGAGGCACCCAAGCATTTCCACCCTCCAAGGAACTCTCAATGGCACGAAGACGGGTTCGTGATACATCATGCCTTACACGTTGGTTCCTAGAATTGAAGCTCATAGTGGCAGGGGACTCTGATCCATTCAACTCCACAACTTGAGGAGCAGATGGTGTCATAGTGGGACCAGGACTAGCAGCACCCCCCATAACCTAGCGACAATGTGAAAACAACAAACAGCATAAGCAAGGCACTTTCCTAGATACTAGCAAAAAAGGTAAGTCAACCAAAATGATGGTTTCCAGAGTCATCTTACATCATTTAGCCCATTCACATGAACAACTATTATAGTAATATCATCTGTACGAGTTTCATATTGCAACCAAAGCCGGTATGATTCAGCGACAATAGCAGCACAAGCATCACGAGGATCTTTGTGTAGTGCTACCTAGAAAGCAAAAGAATAAATGCAGTGACAGATAGACAAAAGATTAAGAAATAGTCCTAACACTAGGAAGCAAGCTAATAGTTGTCGGTCAAGACTCAGGAAGAAAACAGTCAGCATAGAAAACCATAGTCCATATCAGAGTATCTACCACCAGCTAGTACAACTTAAGAAAAGTCGGAGAAGCAAAAGCAGAAAGCTATAAATGTTGCGCAGCCTGAAGAGGAAAACAACGAGATAGACAAAAACTTTAGAACTCTTAAGGTGAAAAGTGGTATGAAAAATTCATAATTCATAACCCTAGAATCAACCTTAAGCTAAAAACACGTCGCTTTTGGCACAGCAAAAAAAGCGATTTCCAGGATGAAGATCATAGATGAGCACAATATATAAATGGCTTCACAAAACAAGAACATGATACACACAGGGAGAAAGGTTAATGTACTGATGGGCAGAACGATAAATCCATATAAACATAGATTCTAAAGGCAAATAGGCAAAGCCATTCACAAGAGACTTAATCTGAATTTGACTTTAAAAAAAAAAATCCTTTTCAAGAAATGGCCAAATTGACCATCAGTAAAAGGCCCTGCGTACTCCACAAGACAAAAGATCACATTTACACAAAGGAAATAGATCACTCACCATATCAACCACAGTTTGGCTTGAAAGAAACTCGAACACACCATCACTAGCAACAACAAAAAAGGGATATTCTGGTGTGAGCTCCAAGACAACTATCTCTGGGTTTGCAACCACTCCAATTGTTTCAGCAAGTGCATCACCAAGACTTCTAGTAAAAGCAGTACCAGGATACATCCCATTCTGCACCCATAACCTGGGAGGATCGCCGTCATCATCCTCTTCAGTGCCCCAACACTGTACATCTGGATTCTTCAACCCTTCAATTTGATCAAGAGTAAGAACTCTTGCTCCACAAAGCTTAACTCGCTCAAGTTCATCAGTACGGAATGGAGTTTGATCAATCGAAAGATCAACAGCCACTAAATCCTTCCCTTTCCTCTGGGCTATAACAGCTCTCGAGTCACCTGTATTGGCAACATATATAGTCCTACCCCTAACCAATACTGTAATAGCCGTGGTACCACTCATGTTATCATCTAAACTATCAGCATGCAACTGAGAATTGGTTGTTAAGAAAGCAGCATGACATGCTTCAACGGGATCAACATGGAATCGACTACTCCTCAACAAATTTTCACACAACTTGCGCTTCACAAACTGCGAGCATTCAGCCCCGAATTCTCCATGCCCATCAAACACTCCAAAGAAATGATCATTTGCGTCCGTGCCAAAAGGTGTATGAATGCAGAAGCTATCCTGGTTAGCCTTATCAAGTGCATCAGGATAATAACCCCTTTGTGATAAAAATGAGTATCTCATCTCATAATTTTCCGATGGAACCCTAACGGTCTTCCCTCCATCAGGCGGTATAAACTGAGCAGATACTCTAGAAAGCCTCTTTATACCAGCTTCAGTGTCCCTTCCAAAGCTCAATTGGTTAAAATCTTGAACTTCATCATCCTGCCCTTCAGCATGAGCAGGAGAGAAGACACCAATCTCTGAACCCCTCACATTTTCGACCTGTTTAACACGGGCATCTTTCGGAATACAAACCTGACCAATACAAGATCTTGAATAAACACAACCCATCACTCAGAAACTGAAATTGAGGCAAACCCAGAAGCTGAAATTCCAAATACATTCATCAACTTCAACATTAGAAGCTTTGCTTAACACAAACTAAGCAATTAATCCCCAGCAAAATCCTCCACTGAACCACAAATCCTGTAAAACCCTTATCCTCAAATTGTAACTGTATCTCAAACAAATGATCCTATCCAAAACTGTCCACAACAAAATACCAACCACATAAACAACTGAAATTTAGTGTTGTCACTCAAAATTACCAAACTATTCAACAACAATGAAAATTGAAATGTGAAAACAACTTATAAACAATACATTAAAAAAACAAAAAAAGGTACTCAATTTTATATGCTACATGATCAAAGAGCGTGACACCTTATCTATAAACAATTCAGAAACAAAATTAAAAAGACCCACATTCCAAAAGTACAGAAGAAAAAGCAGAAAGACAGTTAAATGACGTTGTAATTAAAAATTAATTATAGGGCTAATTGATGAATTGATCTGACACCCAAATTAAAGAAATGTGAACAATTTGTTATACTTCCAAGAAAATAAAACAACCAACTTTAATACCAAGTACAACAATAAAGAGTAAGATTACTTACAAAATGAGTAATGGGTAGTTGAAGATTACAAAAAAGGCAGAGAATTTACAGAAAATTCTCTCAAATCTCACACTCAATAAGTAAGGATTTCTCTGTTTTGAAGTTGTGAGTGAAAAATAAAAAGATAAAAAATGGGGAGTTATGTTTTAGTTTAAGGGGAAAAAAAGGGGGACGTGTCGAAGTAGGGATCATGTGTGAGATTGGCGGAGAGAGAAAGAGAGAGATGAGAAGTAGAAGAATGAGTGTGAGATACAAGTTAGAAACTTATTTCTACTACTATGGTAACACAATTAACACTGCATGTGTGGAATGGTCAGTAGATTGAGTGGACTTTGGACCGACTTCTACGTAATCTACTATGGAATTTTGCAAATTGGAAGGAATTTCCTTCTTTCCGGGAAATATTAAAGGCCCTTGTCTTTTCGAATTTGAAAGAATTGAATTGAAGCTAAAACTGAATTAGAATCTGATCAAGAGAAATGGCAAGTGAATTGAACCAAAATAAGTCCAAAAGAATGTGCCTAAATTGTGGGAAATAGAGAGTTGCTAGTTTAGGTCATATTTTCTAATAGCGCGTTTGGTTGGTGGTCATAAATTGTGGTAATAGAATGTATCAGTAGTATATTTGTAAAGAATATCTCATGCCATTATCCATGATAATGTTATCTCAACTCAAATATTTATTTTCCTCGGAAATTTCTACCATCCATTACTACTTAGGATGGTGGCCAAGTGGTAAAACAAAAAATTACAAAGAAAAACTGGGGTTTTGTGATGAGGTTTTATTACTATGAGTATTCTTTATTAAATTTAACACAATTAGCAATGATATATTATTTGATTTTACAAACAATTGCTTCAACTTTCAGTGTTAGACTTACCACATCTATTGATGTATTTGAGATAATGTCTCAAAATTGGAAAGAAGTAAATCTTAAACACCCAATTCCTCAATCTATTCTATTTTTATTTATCAATGCAATAGAATCATGAAGAGCAATCTTTTTAAGCCCTTATCTCTCTTCTCTCTTTCTCCACCCCATCTCAAATCTAAAAAGAAACCAGCCTCATTCTTTATATGGGGCTAACATACGAAGCATCCACCATTTTTGGTGATGGCAAGCCACTTGATCTTCCAGTTTATTTTTAAGTATCTCATAAATGATTAGCGTTTTTTCACTCTATATAATGATCTTTTGTTGGATTTATGAGTGAACTGGCTTTTGTCATATGATTACGAAAGGGTGGATTATGATTTAGTGTTGATTTTAGGCGAAATT